>ML783884.1:1495470-1508108 GCA_009831015.1 Picea engelmannii | reverse complement strand
TTTTATGCTATTTTTATTTATGGTTGGTTTATTATAATTTTTGTTTTAATTTGTTTTATTTCTAGTTTAGTTTAGTTTTAATATTTTAATTATGTTTTTAATTATTTGATTAACGCTAACTCTAATAAATTAACTTAAGCACTAATTTAATCCAACTAAGTTAATTAATAATTAATAATTAATTAATAATTAATAATTAATAATTAATAATTAATAATTAATAATTAATAATTAATAATTAATAATTAATTAATAATTATTTTATTTTAAATTATCCTATTAAAATAATTTTATTAGGCTAACAAACATTAGAAAATGCCACTAACCCTTTAATATTAACTTAATTATTTGTTTATTATCCTAAGTTTGTTTATTCATGGATGGGTGGCAGGTGAGATGTAGTCAATGGGTTAAAAGGACAAGGGAGTGAGGGCGTAGCAGTGGATGAAGGATGCAACATGGTGATGAAGGATCGGGCGAAATTGATGGAGGGGAAAAAAGAGTCAACCAAGCCATAAGTCTTCATCATGAGGGTAATTCCAAATCAACAGTCAAAGAATCGAGTTACCTATAATTATAAGACTCTAACATGCTCTTTCACTACTAGTTGACCTTAGGCGTCTATTTTGTGTTTCATCATTATGGACAATGGAGTTTATTTTTCTCCCTCATTCACTACTACCCACCCCATGATACTTGCTAATTTCATGGGGATGGACCCTTTCATTTTTTAAAATGGTATGCAAAACTACAAAGCTTAGTCTGCACCTTGGGTCTCTAACCATTTTTCTGTTGATATTCCTTCCCTCGTGCAACCCTCTCCCTGGCCCACATATATGAATCCTATCATTGGACCCGGGGGAACCATGGCTTCGATGCCTACTTATTTGTTTGATATGAGTCGTGTCCCAATGGGAGGTTGGTACCTTCCCCCCTATGGTTCCAATACTATTTATGCTCTTTCAGGAGCCATTACTCAGATGGGTGCCTATCCCACTTATTACACCCCACCCATGTATCTTTTGTCCGCCATGTCAATTCCTTCAAACACTTTTTCCATTATAGGTCCTCAATTACCACCAGGTCTTTCATATGGAGAGAACCAGTTTTACGGTTCGGGCTACCCTCTTTTTGGGACCCATTCACAAGGGGAAACATATATCCTCACTCGAATAATCCTTATCCTACCTCAGTCTCTTCACAAACCTCAGTGACGATGCCTGTCCAAACCTCTTCAGACCATTTTGGCATGAACCAACACCTTTCTTGGCTAGGGAAGGTAATATTCCAAGATCCTACCTGGCTTGCAATTTTTCAGAATCAATCTTTGCCCAGATCGTGGAATCAAATGCCACCATCTATCGCCAGAACAGTCACTGTCAGTCATACTGGTGCTCCATCACCAACCTCTTCCATTCATGTCGGATATGGGTTGACTTATTCTACAAACTATGTCGACATCTTTCCCCCAAACTCTACTAATTATGTTGGGTGCACCGTTATTTTTTCCCCAAATCATAGCCATGTCACATCTCCCTCTTCTATTCATCATACATGAGATGACTCTTTTTTCTCCTGCTAGTTACATCGAGAATCCCAGACGCCTCAGACGTAAGACTAAATTATTTTACGGGACTTGCGAAGGAAGTCACCTTACTCGTTTGTGTCTGATTACTGCCAAGATACTAGAAGTGTGGGGCTCACCCAAAATCCCTTCATATTCTAAGGCATTCGTGGTTTCTCTTCACACCACTTCTCCCTTGATCGTCTTGGTGGTTCCACCGACGCAATCTTCTCCCGACCTCAACCCCTTTGTTAAGGGTGAAGCATCTCTTGCCCCCATTACTATGCATTCTATTCAGCCTATAATTGAAGAAGTGGCCACACCAATGCAATATCTGGTCAACCCTACTCTCCCTGAAGAGAATGAATCACCTTTCAGTCATGTCATCAACATTTCAAATCCTTCCTCTTCTAAATGAGAGAGATTTATTCTTCCCCTGAATTCTCTCCCTCCAAGTCCTGACGAGGTTCCTTTCAATTGGGATGACCTGATGGGACATCCCATTCCCCCACCTATGTCTTTTCCATTAAGAGACATTATGCGAACCATCATGGAGATTGTATCCTCTGTTAGCACCTTCTCCTCCTTGACTTGGAAAGCCTTGGGTTTTCCCAAGCTCTAGTCAGCCATCTGCAAGATACTGACTTTCGACAGAAGGCCAGGACAGGAGCCTTGGCCTCCCCCTTTACATGTTGATTAGACTCCCAATAACGATTCTTAGTTAAGATCTTTTCCGACTCATATAAAAACTAAAAATATCACCGAGTGATTTGTCCCTTTCACACGCGTTAAAATTGGATTTGAAAGATCATGAGTCCTAGTTAATCTATTTTCCAACTCACTATCAAAAATAGAAAATATTGTTGAGTGAACTTGTCTTTTTCACACTCGTAAATTGGATTTGAAAAGATGTCTAGTTGGCACAAGTTTACCCCTTTTTCACACCAAGTAGACTAAAAGATATAAGAAGGACATTTTTTGGCGTTCAGTTGTGATTGCATCTCATGCCCTCGCTTGTTGTATTGAGCCTTTATCCAGTTCTCTCTTTGCATTATAAATTGTTTCCTAAGCAGTTTGCATTCTCAACCAAGAAGATCCTTGTTTTTATCCTTTGCAATTTGACACCCTATACCCTGGAGGGAACATCACCCCGAGTGTCCTTCTCCCGCATGAATTTCCTTGCATTGAGTATAGGTACATTCCACTATTGAAACTAGTTTTTCTTACTTGCGACACTCGTTCCCTCCTCTGTATCATAACATTCATTTGTTATGAAAAAAGAAAAAAAAAGATGGGCGACAAAAGAATACTATATTGTAATTGAAAGCAGTCGTGTCACCTTTGAAAATAACACAAAGTTATTGAGTCAGTTTTTCATCATAATTATGGGTTTAGAATGGCCTTAGGAAGTTGATTTCGCTACATATTTTTCTCTACCGAGTGGTTGCTCTTCCAGTCCCTATAGAGAACATTATTGATGCCTCCTACATCTAATTGTCACATCATTGAGTCCATTTTGTCGGAGTCCATCATATGTCTCATGATCTTGTTCAAAGGAAGTCTATCAACCTATGTTGGCCACTCCTCAGAAATATTGACTTTGCATATCGTCCATACCCTCAGTTTGTCTCAAAATCACATGATACTTTTGTCTTATCATGCACCCTGGCCCTACTTTCATCATTGGTAGGTCACCTTGAACCCAACAATCGACATTTCATCATTGGTCGTTGACTGGGTGGTTTCCCTTGTGTTCGACGACAATACATCTATTCACACTTTGGGATTCATGCAGTGTCTTGGATGCTATTATCCTTATTGGTGGTTTCCTCGCCTTTGTCAGTAGATTTTCATCATTGGCTGCTATTCAGAGGGCCCTTTTCATGTACTGCTTGAATTTGGCACACATGAAATATGCACAGATTCATTGGTTCGTGAACATGTTCTTCGTCCGATCTCCACCAAATAATGAAGCTCCTGCTTTGTTCTTCGTGCTGACTGATGAGAGATGCCTCAATTCTCTCCTTTCAGCAAGTCTCTTTCCATCGACTTCAGCTCATTTATTCTAGATACAAGACCTAGAGTTTTATGAGTACCTTGAGGCTTGCAGTCATTAGTGGAAATCTCTCTCTCCATTGACAGATGGGAATACATCAATGTCTCCTAATCAATGGATCTCTCAAGTGTTCGACACCAACTCCTTTATTCACATTGGTAGAGATGTACTTAGTGCCTTGATACCTACTTTCATTATCAGTAGGTTGTCTCACGTTTGTCAATGGTATACTTCAATGACCGGTAATCAAACGATGTCTCATCGTGTTCGACCTCAACTCATTTATTAACATGATGTAGACTTGCACAATTGGTGGATAGTGTAGAAGACTTGAAGACATCACTATGTGGTCACAGCTTTATTGAGTTGTTGCTTCCATTTCATTGGACCAGTACCTATTTGACTTCAATGATCATGGGAGATCAGATTGTACTCCATGGTATCCATATATCTTCAGATTGATTTTTTAGACTGGTTTCACTGGGCCTTGTTTGTGACTATGATAGATTTTGGCATATAACTGCATTTGTATTTGCCTATTCATGGCCATGAACACTTGTTTGGTATATTTTCCACATGGATCTGCATTGTATTCTTGGGAACCATGCATGCAAAGTCAGTACATAATGTAATGAGCAATTGAGTTCATCCAGCTGGTTCTCTACCACTCCACTTCTAGGTCATTTATAATGTATTTCAACCGTCACAGATACTCCTCTGATCTCACACATTAGGGGGCATTTGTTATAGAAAGATTTGGCTCACCATTGCTATCTTGCACAGAGGGCCTTTCTCCATTTCCCTATGCAAACTTATCATCCCTTTTTTGATGAATCCATAGCTAAAACATACATTTTTCCACATATACACTCCCTATAAATTATACAAGATGTGTATAAGATTGATTCTCCACTGCAGCTCATGTATATAGGGATTTGTGCCAGAAAATAAAAAATGAGGTCGGGTTTCCATGTCACGACAGAAGATATCTGATCCTTTGCCTTCCATATACTGGAAACATTCTGATTCGACCCTTCAGTTGAATTCTGGAGGCTATAAGAGTACAATTTCGAACTATGGAAAAGAGGGAGAAAGCATTCAACTTTGAGAGAAAAGTTACTCTGGAGAAATTACTTCATATTGAGTCTGCATCCCTTTGTCCCTCAAGTCTGAACACAATGTTCAACCCCCAAGCTCTTCCCTTATTGTTGAGAGGACCTCTTTACCTCTTTCTCATGATCTTGCCTTTGGTGGAGGATTGAAGTGGTGGAGACCTGACCTAGACCCCCCTTTCCCTCGGGTCGAGATCCACACAGGATCATTCTAAATTCTTCTGAAGATGAAGCGGCTCCCTCGGATCCCTATTGTAACCTCAAATTACACAATCCACAGGACCACCATGAAAACTCACCCTATGCAAATTGACACCCGGCACGAGCCTTACCTCTCCATGCGACCACAACTGGGTCTTAGCGCAAGCGATTTTCGTGACTCCTAATCTCACGAGTTAGTGAGTTGAAGACCCTCGACTCCAAACCTCCGATACCCGAGATGCAATATGGGTATGGCTCCTTCCTCGCTAGTGCCTCTAAAAGAGACCACTAGCTAAGGCCTAACTCTAGAACCCCTCACAACTCCCAAATTCACAAGTTGGAGTGTTGAGCCCTCGTGCTCCTCCTTTTTGAATCCCCGAGACGCGATAAATCAACAACTAGGTTGACTCCTTCTGAGGCGATGTGTGTTCATCAACTGTCACCCACTTCTACTTTTCTCTGGGCACTTTTTGTTATGCCACCTGTCAACTACACAACCCCCACATATTGGTTGTGCTACGTATTCATACGAGCCCCCTGGTGCTCGACACTTCATGACTTCTACAATCGAAAATAAGTTCTTTCAACCCCCAAACCTCCGATACATGATACCCCGTGAAGGCTCTGATCCAATGGTTCTCCCATGGCTTGGATCCAATGGTATAGATCTCCTTCCCTGCTCCTCACAACTCAAGACTTCATGAAACCAAAAAAATTGGTCTACCCTCCAAACTCACGAACCCCGATTTTGTGAAATGATCCAACGACGTGGGTTGAAACGAGATCAACAGTTCATATTGAACCACGATCAATGGTTCAAATTGACTCTTGGTCTTAGGGTGGTGAGTTTGTCCAAATCCTAACCACCCTACAGCTCCAATGGATCCTACGGTCCTTGCGATTTCGCGAGCTCTCCATGGAGAATTCTGAACGCCCGATTCATTACTCAATGAATTTTGTCCAATGACTAAGCATTCTCCCTCCTGAACTTGATTTCTATGCGACGATTTCGATCTCAGTCTCCCTTTGAACACTTCAAAGGCGTTATCTCTCCTGAGCTTCCACTTGCAAACTCAAGCCTCCTAAAATAGCCCTGCTCGCACTCCTTGCAGAAAATTTTCAAATAACCTCTAGTTATTTGAGGTTTCTGACCCCGTGCACTCTTTACAACAGCGGTCCTCTCAATCTTCCTTCTGTATTTATAAAATCCAAGGCTTCAATTGGCCTGGTCACACCTTGCATGGATCTGTGCTTCACCTGCACTTCAACTGGTATGAGAACAATGGTATCTCTCCTGATATTTCTGAGATGAAACTCAGACCCACATCAATGCACACCTTGCGGACGCTCACTGCACTCCTTGCAGGAATTCTCAGGAAGAGAAACAATTGAAACTCATTCTTCTCCTCTCTCAGAATTCATACGCTCAACATGAAATCATACACATAACACAACATTGAAACAAATGCATAACATAGAAACAAATCAACTGTAAACATACCATTCAACAAATGTCAATAGTAAGCATCATAACACCATGAAGGTTGAGTCAAAGCTTCATATATTAACTCAAGTGCTCCTGTACATGGGTTCTTCTCTATATCTCTCAACTACAACTCTACAACTTATGAATTCTGAATGATCATCAGAAAAAATTCCTGTTACAATGATACAAGGGTGAGGGTGTTTATATTTGTTTTCCCTCCTATGCTTCTAAAACTGTCTAATCTAACATTCATATCTACCTACTTTACATTAATCAGACTTAAATGCCTATTACATCTGACAGATGAGAGTAATTTCTCCAGATTTGTTCATATCTCTAAGACATAAATGTAAGTACGCTTCTCCTATCTATTACATTAATGCTTTAGATTTCAAAATTCAAAACATTTTCATAAAAACGTGCCCCTATTTTCATATGTACGTCCAGTTGTTCCTTTGGCTAGGTGTGCGCTTTGGCTTTGTACGATGCTCCTACATCATACTCCCTCACTTGAATATTTTCATGAACTCCTGTTCATGAGCTCTTTTATGCTCTGCCCATGCTTATGAATTTCTGCTTCATCCTCCCAACTAGCATATTCAACTGGATGTCCCTTCTATTTGACCAAGTATTCAAAATACTCTTTCCTCTTGGTCTTTTTGCTAATCCTTTTGTCAATTATGCCTTCCATCTGTGGCTTTTTAGCTACAGGCATTTGTTTTTTCCATTGGACTTCTTCTTGCTCATCCTCTTCTCCTTATTCTTCAGCTCTGTAAGGGTACAAATCTGCGACATTGAATATCGGTGAGATTCCGACCCCATCGGGTAATTCAATCTCATATACGTTTTCCCCAAATTTCCTTATGACCCTGCACGGTCCAATCTTTTTCATCTTCAGTTTGTTATACGCTCCCCTTGGGAACCTCTCCTTCCTCAGATGTGCAAGAATCAGATCACCAACTCCAAATTGAAGTTCTCTCCTATGTTGATATGCTCTCTGCTTGTATTCTTGACTTGAACTCTACAATCGCTCCTTAACTCAGTTGTGAATCTCCTTCATTCCTTCTGCAAAGTCCTCTACACTAGCACTTTAGAATTCAACTTGTTCTGCCTCTTTCAATTCAGAAACTCCCCTTGGTTGCATTCCATATACAATCTAGAATGGAATCTACCCTGTTCTTCTATTGAGTGAATCATTGTAAGCAAATTCTGCCTATGGAAGAAAGTGATCCCATTGACTGTGGTGTTCAATCACTAAGCTTCTTAACAAATCTCCCAAGCTCTTGTTCATGACCTCTATCTGTCCATCCATCTGAGGATGATACACTAAGCTAAAAGACAAATTTGTCCCCAACTTCTTACATAAGGTCCTCCAGAAATGTCCCACAAACTTGGTATCTCGATCAGAAATGATACTCCTTGGTAAGCCATGAAGTCTGACGACTTCCTTGAAAAACAGGTTCGTAATATGAGTTGCATCGCTGGTTTTCTGGCATGGTATGAAATGTGCCATATTGGAAAATCTGTCGACTACCACAAAGATTGAATCATATCCTCTCTATGTCCTTGGAAATCCCAATACAAAATCCATGCTCATTGCGTCCCACAACCTTTCAGGTATGGGCAATGGTTGGTATAACCCTGTCTTCTTCCTTTTTCCTTTCGTTTGCTGACAAATTCTACACCTGTCCACAAATTTCTTGGCATCTGTCCTCATCCCTGGCCAGAAATATGATCCATTCAACTTTGAGAACGTCTTGTCATGACTGAAATGTCCAACCAATCCTCCACCGTGTTTTTCCTTCAACAAATTCTCCCTCATGGAGCATTTTGGAATACATAGTTGATTTCCCCTGAACAATAATCCATCCTGGATTATGTATTCAGTCCATTGGCTTCTGTCCCTAAGAACTGGATTCTCAGATGCCTCATATGCCTCCTTGAAGTCTGGATCATCCCTATACATTTCTTTAAGTTTATCAAAACTTAAAGTCTTGACTCTGAATTCCTGCATAAGAAAACATTTCCTGCTCAAAGCATCAACAACTTTGTTAGCAGTTCTAGAAATATGCTTAATCACAAAAGTAAAATTTTGCATGTATTCAACCCATTTAGCATGTTTTTGGTTCAAATTCTCCTGTCAAGCCACGCATTTCAAAGCATGATTATCACTGTACAAAACAAACTCCTTGGGAACCAAATAGTGTCTCCATTTCTTCAATGCTTGTATGACGGCATAGAATTCTTTTTCATACGTGGAGTACTTAATCTTTGCTTCATTCATTTTTTCACTGAAATATGTGATCGGCCTGTTGTCCTAGCTCAAGACTGCTCCAATTGCAAATCCACTTGCATCACACCTGACCTGGAATGTCTTGCTAAAATCTAGCAAAACCATAATTGGTTGCTAAATGATCTTCTTTTTCAGCAAATTCAATCTCTTCTCTGCTTCCTCAGTCCAGTGAAAATATTTATGTCTTTTCTTCACCGTATCCATCATCGGTGCACTAATTCCATTGAAGTTTAAGATGAATTTCTTGTATAATCTATCCGAACCATGGAAGCTTCGAACTTCAAACACACTCTTCAGTGATGGCCAATTCTTAATTGCCTTTATCATTTCCGAATCCCTTTTTAATTCATTTGCAGAGATAACAGAACCCAAATAAATGAGTTATGTCCTCATAAATGATGATTTCTTCATATTCATCAACAATTTCTCTTACTTTAATCTTCTCATTACTGTAGCTAAATGCTTTAAGTGTTCTGCTTCTGTCTTGCTGAAAATTAAGATATCGTCAATATATACAATGACGGATTTCCCAATGAAATCATTCATAACTCCATTCATCAACCTCATGAAAGTACTAGGTGCATTCGTTAAGACAAATGGCATGAAAATCCATTCATACAACCCCTCATTCGTCCTGAATGTTGTCTTCCATTCATCACCTTCTCTCATTCAGATTTGATGATACTCTCTTTTCAAATCAATCTTTGAAAAAAAAAATCTCCACTCAAGCAATCCATCAAGTTGTCCATCCTTGGCAATGGAAATATGTATCTGATGGTAATATTATTGATTGCCCTTGAGTCTATACACATTCTCCAACCTCTGTCTTTCTTTGGGCTGAGCACTGTCGGAACAACGCATGGACTCAAGCTTTCTCAAATCAATCCTTTGTCCATTAAGTCCTGGACCTATCTCTTAACTTCTTCATTTTCATGCGGCATCAACTGATATGTGGCTTTGTTCGGAAAACTAGCTCCAAGTATAAGACCGATATGATGGCTTATACTCTTGATAGGTGGCAACGAACAGGGTAGTTCGTCCACTACTATATCAACAAATTCTTCCAACAACTCCTTAATTTTTTCTGGTAGATTATCTATTCTCATATTGGTCAAAACAATTTTGGGCTTCCTAACCACAATGAATTGTGTGTCTTCCTTCCTCTTAACCTCATTAAGAATTTTCTTCCCACTCATGAGAATTACAGTGTTGCTCGTCTCTTTTTTCACCTCTTGGTTCTTAATCGATAGCCACATGTGAGTCCTACCATTTTTTTCCAGGGTGTACATGTTCTTTCTCCCATCATGAACTACATTTTTGTCATATTTCAATGGTCTACCCAACAATAGATGACAAACATCCATGGGAATGACATCACATAATATTTCATCTTTATATCCTCCTATTTTAAATTCAACTAAACATTGTTTAGTGACATTTACTTGATGTCCTTTTCGTAGCCACAAAACTTTATATAGGCTTGGATGTACAACAGTCTCCAGCTCCATATTTTCTACCATCTCTGTAGATATGAGATTGTCTGTGCTACCACTGTCCACTATGACCTTGCATACCCTGTCTTTAGTTTTGCAAGCAGTCCTAAATAGATTGTTTCTTTGGGCTGAGTTCTCTGGCTCCTTCTCTGGCTTCACGAGAAATTTCCTCATCATCAAGGATCTTCTTCCCTCAGCATCTTCTTCCTCAAATTTTTGTCCTTGAGCTTTGGCAATGTGAGTTTCACCACCATCTTTCTTCTTATCTGGACACTCATAGGATTTATGTCCAATTTTTCCACAGACAAAGCATTTCACTTCACCTCCTCTGCCTCTTCCTCTTCCTCTGGCTCGAGGAAAAGTGTTTCTATTAGCATACTGCCTTCCCTATGAGATTCCTCCTCTCTCAGGTTGAGTTTGAGGTTTCTTCCCCTCTTCCTTAGGTCTCTGAGTTCTGTCTTGGGAATTGTTTTTTCCTCTGGCTTGAATTCTACCTCGGCTTCTTTGGCCTTGCTTTCGACTCAACTTCTCTTCAGCTTTTAGAGCTATCTGATAATCATCTTCCACATTTCAAATGGTCACCATGCTCATCTCATCTTGAATGTCATATCGTATACCATTCATGCACCTGGAAACTTTTTCATCATTGATTTCCTGATGACCTGCTCTGATGTTTATCCTATAGAATTCTTCAATGTATTCCTTCACTGACATTAGTTTCTGTCTCAAATTCTGCATCCTCCGAAATAGAGTGATTTGATAATACCTGGGTATAAATTTGGCTTTCATATTTGCAACCATTCTATCCAAACTTTTGATTTTTTGCTTACCCTTGCAATGTTTGTCAGCCTGCAGTTCATCCCACCACAGTGCTACATGCCCTTTAAGTCTGGTAACAACATGTTTGACCTTCTTATCTTCCTCAACATCCTCATAGTCGACATATTTGTCTATAGCTCTAATCCAGTCTAGAAGTTATTCAACATCTAAGTTTCCTTCGTACGCTGGAATGCCCATTTTTTCTCTAGCACCTATCCTTGCAACAACCTTGAATATCCGTTCTTCTGCAACATCTTCAACTGCAACTTCTTCTACTTCGTTTCCAGCTTCATTTTCACTTTCAACCTCACTGATATCCCTAGCATCGACTGTGCGCCTCCATGTTGTCTCCGTAGCATCAATCCTGGTACATAACTCATGCATTTCTCTTTCCATTGATGGATTAGGTATTTTCTTGTCTCTTCTTCTCGGTGGCATGGATGTAAAATTTTCTCCCTTCTCTCTGCTACAGAAAGCAAAGAAATTTTTCTACGCCCTGATACCACAACTGATGCAGACCCCCCTTGCCCTTGGGCCGATATCCGCACAGGATCGTTCTAAATTCTTCTCAAGCTGAAGCAGCTCCCTCAGATCCCTATTGGTGTTGGGCAACTAAGAGGGGGGGTTGAATTAGTTGTTACCGTGCTTAATTAATTATTTTTCTTTTAATATATTTACAAGGCACTTAATGATGATCACAATAATGCAGGGAAATAAACAATGGCACATTCAACATCAGTCACATATATGAGAAATAGGACATATATTTCCCGAGGAAACCCATACAGGGTAAAAACCTCTTCTTCTTTATATGATAAGTATTATTTACATTCTTTACATTATCATACGTATGAGCACAAACTCATTGTGATGGTACAACCTCTGTTTTTGCAAGTTGCAACTTGCTGAGAGCACCAACTCTCTGTTTTCTCTAGCACCCACTAGAAGGAAGCACCAACTCCCTGGTTTCTCTAGCACCAACTAGAAGGAAGCACCAACTCCCTGGTTTCTCTAGCACCAACTAGAAGGAAGCTACAACTCCCTGTGTTCAAGCACCCACTTGAACCCTTGAGGACACCAGTCCTCCCTAGCACCTCCCTATGTAAGGTAGCTAGAGAGGTAGTGGGGGGGGGGCAGAGGGCCCATAGTGATAATAGTGGAGTTCATTCAATGTAAGGTGGACTAGGTCCACTATATTATTAAATAAGGTCCACTATGGTAGTTAGATATAATAAATGGGTAATTACATATAATAAATGTAAGAGGACTTCTTAGAAGTTTCTACTTCTAGAAGATTCCTCCTCTAGAATGTTTTAGGTGGTGGTAGCACTATATAAAGGGGTTCAAGCAATGTAATAAGACATGAAGAGAAGTATTGTATTTGGAGTGGTAGCTCAATAGGAGGATGCCCCCTCGAAGAGATATGTGAACATGAGATGATCCCTTCCATAATAGGATCCATTGTATGGTGTTTCCCTACCTCAAAGGTTTGATATAATAAAGTTTTGTTTTTCTATATTGTTCTTCTATATCTGTTGTGGTGCTGTGGTGATTTTGTATTCAGCATTTGGTTCTTAACAAGGTAGCTAGAGAGGTAGTGAGGGGGGCCAGAGG
>ML783884.1:1450329-1470574 GCA_009831015.1 Picea engelmannii | reverse complement strand
AGACATATCAAGGTACCTCTGGTAAAAATTTCAGCTCTTTATTCGCTATAATTATGGAGATACACTCTGTGGAATATAGGGTTTGTGACCAGTCCTGAAACTAGTCAAAAAACAGGTGTTCTGGGTAAAATAGTCATAACTTTGTCATAAAGACTCCAAATGCAGTGGGACCACTTCCATTGGAAATATTACGGACTGTAGTTTCGTGTGTGTGAGTTTCCGAATCAGATGTTAAATATTGAGCACAGGGAATGATGTACAAGTTGGGTCTTATGAACAGACCATAATTGAATAAAGTTTTATTATCTCTCATATATTCTTGGGTGGAAGGAAGGGGCAAGGATAGAGAGTTTAAATATATCTTTATAT
This sequence comes from Picea engelmannii, assembly GCA_009831015.1. Lineage (NCBI taxonomy): Eukaryota > Viridiplantae > Streptophyta > Pinopsida > Pinales > Pinaceae > Picea > Picea engelmannii. Next base: position 1,470,205 of record ML783884.1, on the reverse strand, counting down.
TGGAGGATTGTATCTTCCTCTTGGAGTTTTATCCCTCCATTTACATTTGGAAGCTGTAGCTACCTTTGGAAGTCATTACTTCCCTTGAACAAAAACTATTGATTATTTCTCATATATATTGTGCATGGTGTATTGTGGTGTATTTGTGTAACTCTTATACTATTGTTCATTTCTCATTGGATATAATTGAATGGTTTAAGTATAAGTTGGAAAAGATTTTTAAATTGTATTTGATACTGATTCACCCCCCTCTCAGTATCAACACAAGGTCGCTATGAATGCCAATTTGAAGAAGGGGATCAGGTGTTTCTTCGCCTGCAATCTTACACAAAGAATTCCCTCAAGGCCGAGAATTGTCAGAAGCTAGCACCCGAATTTTATGGTCTTTATATAGTTCTCAAGCATGTGGGACATGTGGCCTATCAATTATCTTTGCCCAATCATTCGAAGCTACATCCTGTTTTTCATATTTCCTTCTTAAAGAAGGTGATCAAAACTAAGTGCCAAATTTAAACCAACCTTCCTGAGTTAGCCGAAGAAGGATCCATTTGGCTACAACCACAAGCAGTTTTGGACCAGCGTGAGTGTGAGTGTCGCTTGCGTCAGAGAACCATCAAGGAAGTGTTAATCCAATTGAAAGATACAACTCCAACAAATGCCACTTGGGAACTAACTACCATTCTGCAACAATTTACACATCTCAAGCCTTGAGGACAAGGTTGTTTTTAAGGTGGAGGACATGTTAGGGTCCTAACCTACACATAGGTAGAACAATATATTAGGATGTAATAAAGGGCAATATTAATAAGGCCTTGCAATAAAATAGAATAATTCAAATGCAATAAGACCTAATAGAAGCTTTCGCTTCTAGAAGGATCTTTCTCTAGATGATTCTTTTGATAGACATATTTAGTATAAATAGGAGTCGAGGGTATGAGAACCCTAGCTTGGAGATTATTGTAATATAGCTCTTCTCGACTAGAGGTTGACCCCTCGAAGAGGCCCGTGAACATTTCTCTCAAAATCAAAGTTCTATTTCTGTTGTTATTCTTATATCATTTTAGTGTTATTGTGGTGATTATTCTGGTTATATTGATGTTATTCTACCATTTCTAGCATATTATTTATGTTCTACATACTTTTTATATCTGGTATATTACAATGTAAGGACAATGCCACATCGGGTTAAATTTACCTGCCCCTAACACATATTTGTCTTGATCATAAACCAAAAAAATATCACCTTTGAAAAATATCCTTGGGCAGACATACTTGTCGTACTAGCTCTTGAAACATTTTTTGTGTGTCTCATTTGCAGTGGTAGGATCACAACACTACCCATCGAGTTTCTCTAGATGAAAAAGACATGCTTCCAATTTCATTGTGTTAGGCATAAGCTCAATATTGATATTCAAAGAAGGAATTTTACATTCAATTGACATGACTACTTCAACCCTGTGAATGAGTTGCAAAGGAAAAAATCCAGTCCCAGTATTAATTGAGGTCCGATACACCCATAATTTCGGATAAACCATCAAATGCCAACTCGATTTACTCTTATTAAAAGTTCATCAAAGTATGGTATTGAGAGACTTGTTAATGGACTCTACTTTACCATCCACTTGTTAATAATACAGAGTTGAATGCTCCTGCTTAAAACTCAATTTAGATGTTAGTTGTGACATCATTCGATTCTGAAAGTGACTACCATGGTCATTGGAAATATCTCTTGGAACTCCAAACATGGCGATGATTTGACTGAATACAAAAAACTTTGTTGTCTCACTATCATTTGCAAAAGTAGGAATCACATATTCCCACTCCGTAAATTAGTCGATGACCATGATGATATAGCAATTCCCCCTAGCTAAAGGTGGGTGGTATGTCATGAAATAAATCACCCACTTCGTAAAAGGACCAACAATGACAACCAGAAATAATAGAGTAGGATGTGTTCTCATATTTCAAGTAAAGGTATCACAAGGATGACACCTCTTGACCACCTCAACACAATCTTTAAAGATTGTAGGCCAAACGTAACCCGCACACAAGATTTTTGTTTTGTTGCCAGCCTAGATGGATGACCACCACACACTCCACTATGGAAATCATTAAGACCAGAATCCACTTCTTCATGAGTCCAGAAGAGATGAAGAATCGAATCAACCCCACGGTGATACAAAGTGTCACCGATGATTAGGTATTTCATCACCTAATGTATAATCTGACGTTGATCATCTCGTGAAGGATGTGGAGGAAAATTTAGATTCTAGATATGTATCAAGATATATCCATAGCAAGGATTGCTAGAAGTGATAAGGAAAATATGCTTGTCTCGAAATGAGTTCATAATAATGGGTTCCTCATCCTCCCAAGGAAACTCCAACATCAACTCAATGAAAACCAATGACTCCTTGGACTTGGTAGACATGAATTCCAAGTCAAATTCTTGTAATATCAAAATCCACTTATTATATTTCCCCCCAATAATATGATGTGTAAGGACATATTGTAATGTATTGACATTGGCTATTACAGTGGTCTTCCATAACAAAATATAATTCCACAGTCTCTGGACAATGTGAATGGCTTCCAAAGCCAATTTCTTGACATGAAAATAATTTAGCTCAGGCCCAATCAAACCATGACTAAGATAATAGATGAAGTGGTCTTTAAGGATGTCATATTCCTAAAATAATACCATTGTCGACTATGGATTCTAATATTGATATGTACAAAAATAAGTCCTTTCTATAGTATGGAGGACTCAATAAAGGGGTCGAAACAAGCATGTTCTTAAGCACATCAATGGTTCATTGTGCAAACTTATCCCAAATGAAATGGACCCACATTTTTAACAAGCGCATAAATCTATTGTTTATATCGACGTAGTTTTCTATAAAACATCAAAGGAAAATAGCTTTTCCTTGAAGAATTTGTAATTGACAAATGTTATGTGGGGGATGAAACTAAACTATTACCTGAACCTTCAAAGGATCAACCATGAACCATTTTTTGGAGACGATGAATCCCAACAGACACCCATAAATGACATAAAAGATGCATTTATTCAGGCTTAACTGAATGAAGTAGTATTGGAATCTTTCAAAGATAAACCTGAAGTGCATTGGATGATCCACCCTCTTGCAAAACAAAGAAATTATATCATTCAAGCATGCCTCAACGATATTCTTTAAATCATGAAAAGAGAATGACATGGCCCACTAGAACATAGCTCCAACATTTTTTAGGCCAAAAGGAATTTTATTATACACAAAATTCCCCCAAGGACATATGAATGAAATCTTATGTTGATCCTCAGGCCGGATCTAAATTTAATTATACCCATGAAATCTATCCATAAATCAAAATATTTCTCTCCCGACACACTCATTGTTAATATATTCAATAAACGTTGTGGGGAATTTTTCCTTCAAACAATATTTGTTCAGATCATAGAAATACATATAGACACATATGGCTCCTTGCTTCTTATCTACAAGAACAAAATTTGACACCCATTCAGTAAGAGGAACTGGGTAAATGAAACTGGACTTAAGAAACTTATCTACTTCTTCCTTTATCACTACTGCTTTCCTAGGATTAACGGGTCATATCTTCTATTGAATAAGGTTAGCATTTACATACATATGAATTTCATGTTTGACAATACGAGGTTCAATTCCTAACATTTCCTCGTAGGACTAGTAAAAGCGTCGTGAAACTCTTTGAACAAAGAGGTATATGTGTAGATCTCTTCTGGAAAAAATTCCACATCGATAAAAACATTTTCCATGACTTGAGGGGTCTTGAAAATGTCGATCATAATATTTTATGATATATTGGCCATGTTCCCTTCGACATAAGCACCATGTTTCACCAAAGGGTTCACAGGACTGTCAACGCCTCCACTCAAAGTTGATAAAAAATATCCACTTTTGACTAGACTAAGTTATGGGAGGAAATAAGATCGATGATGCAGATCCTCCCATGGTTGTTTTGGCCCTGCCATTGCCTCAATTATGGCTTTGTTATAAGGAAAGAAAATGTCAAGGAAATCAATTGGATTTGAATATTTGAGAGCCCATATGGGATCTTAAAACTAATACTCTCCTTCTGTCCATAAAGGAGATGGATTGGAATTTGCAGAAGTTTGGTGGATTTCTCAATAACCTATCTCAACTATAGACAATGGCATGGTCATTCCGTCATGCACAAGACCATTAACCAATTTGGACAGGGAGGGTAACACCCACGGATCCTAAAAAACCATGGTTCTAAATGATCCTACCCACATAGGATCATTTAGAATGAGGAATCGAGGGACTTGAGTTTTGGTATCCAACTAGGGTAGAACAAATATACAAAACTGGTGTTGGAAAATTAAAAGTTCCCATGAGAGAAGGAAACATCCAACCACCAATTCTATCATTTTGCATCTGAGATTTTTCTATCAATAGGATCATAGATCACAGATTTGTCGTGGAGTCAAAGTGGGTGAATGAAATTTGGTCTATCATTACAATATTCCATTCATGAGGGAATCACACGACTTGAAAAATTGATGAGACAATAATCGTCATCTCATAATTCCAACTCCTTCCTATAAAAAGGTTGTAGTCGAGTGGAGTGTCGGCCACTTTCACCTCAATTGAAATGATCTTCCCCCATAAATATATAGGGAAGGAGGAAATGAGATTGTGTGGGCTAAATGAATTTCCATCAAACATGGTTAAAATCATAGGAGACGAAGCAATATGGGGAGATAAAGTGGATTTCCAACAAGACAACAACATTACAGATGTTGAATCACCTTCATAGACAATAGTCCTCCCAATAATGTGTTTTTCATACACGACATTTATTTGGAGGGATACTTGATAAGGCATATGAGGCTTCAAATTTATGACATTGAAATTGATAACAATCTGGCTCAAACAATCAGTAGTTGCTATGGTATACAACAATGCAACTCATTGTGCAGAGATAATTTGAAGCACCTATAGGGTTGACATTACACATGGCATCTGAGCTAGTTCCTCAACAATGGAGTAGTTGGGTGATACTCAAGCATTCAGGTTTTGTGACAAATGCTTGTACACACCTTCGATATGTATGGAATTGTTTCCCCCCCAAGATTATCTATATTCAGAAAATTATTAGGATTATAATTTTATTTCCCCTTAGATGTTGATTGAGGGTTACCATAACCGTAGGTCCTATTCAACAAATCAATATCTTTCGTCACATTCACCATATTGATGAATGACATGATTCCATCTAAAGAGGGTGCATTTTGGGTGCTCCCTTGTGGATTTCTTCTCGAAGATCCCACCTCCATATTATGTCCTTTTGGGAACGGTTTCTTCAACACAACAGGTTGTTGTTGTGATAATAAGAATTGAGCTTCTTCCATCTTGGGGCATCGATGGGTAAGGTGATATTCACTACAAATATTGTAAGGAAACTTCAAATTTTACTGATCCTTCTTTCCCACCCCAATGTTTGCATCAAAATTAACATTCTTATTGTTGTTTCCACCTCCCTTCTTATCCTTATTATTCTTCTTCGCTTCAGTTTGTTGGGTATCCTTTGGGGCTATCAACTGCACAACATGTATGTTTCACAACTAGATGGTGGAAATGGTCAAAGCCATAGCTTGACTAGTTGTATATGGACGAATCGTCATCTGTTTCATATGGTTCATAACCATATTTTTGGTAGTTCTTTTGACAAAACCAACAATTCCATCGATATGCGGTTTGGAATTTGCTTTTGATAGATCTGTACCCAATCACGGTGCATCCATTATTATCTCATAAAGGATCCCATATTGGGAGTATGTTAGATGCAATTGTTGGGCCCTAAAAATTTCCTCCTCCTCAGAGGACACTTCTAATGTAGACACATCCTTGGAGATGTAAGGAAACAAGGACTTAAGGAATTATTCCACCAAGAAATTAGGAGGGATATTGGCTTTGATGAACCTCTTTTGCCTCCACCACTCATGTATATGATCGGATATATATTGTCATTTTCCTACGTAATTGTGGAAAAAATATCAATGTCAACACCGTATCGGACAAGAAGCTCGAAGTGGTTAAGAAAAAACAAGGCTAGATCATGGAAAATGAGAAATGTTGAGCCCTCAAGCTCAATATACCATTTCATTGTGACTCCCATAAGAGTGTGTTAGAAAAGGCATAACCAAATGGAGTCATAATTTAGTGCATTAGATGAGCATCATAAGTGGAAATTCATCATGTGGTCACTTGGATCCTCACTGGATTTACCTTAAAACTTTGGGATGTCCAAAGGTATCTTAGTGGGGATTTGAGGCTAGAATGTATCATGGAATATTGTATCATTCATCATTTTCGACAGGTATGGACAGTTTAACATTGTTGAAAATAGTAGCCTCGGCGAAGGCCCATAATTTTGACCAGTAAATTTGGATATCTCAAATTGACTACCCGCTGAGAAAGGATAACTTGGATTATTACTAGCACCAAATTGCTAGGAAGAGCTTGTTTATGGGTCAAGGTTTTTACTAAAACCTTGAAGTCACTAGTTATAAGGAGGAAAACCTCCACCATCTAATTTTGGTAAGAGAAAGTAGGGTTGGCCCCTGCTGACATCCCTTGTGAAGTGAAATCCCCTTGCATCAGGTTTTATTGACCGAGGAATGGGTTTTCCTTTAGTGACATTTGTTTTGAAGGGTATGACCCTTATGTAGGGTTCTATTGAACTTGTAAGGGTTTTCTCCCTAGATACATTCTAGACGAAGGGAAGGGATTTCTCTTGAACCCACCAAACAACGTGAAAGGGTTTGAAGAAGATGACATGTCGATGGATTGGAATCCACCACCCATGGTATTTCCCCATCCCACAAATGGATTAGGGCCATAATATGGGAAGTACCCACTCCCAAGTGAGGGGAATGATGAAGCAATTTGACCTAAATAGTTTGGAAAGGAGTTGAATAACTCTTAGTTACAATGTTAATACTTTGGGGAATTGGTTGAGAACGAGTCGATATGTTCTGTGTGTCAATCACTGACATCCTAAATGAGAAATAATTATACAAAAATGATGATAATGAGGATGCACTCAAGGTTTGATTGGACCCAACTATTAGTGGAAAATATCTACTAACTCACACAACTAATTTGCATCAAACCACATTAGTCATTTGGTTAGAAATGAAAGGAAGTAGGATTCCTCCTTCCACTATTACCAAAGTTGGGTTCGTAAGGGCCCCTAACCCAAACACTTTTGAAGTGCCATCCATAAAGTCCCACTGAAGAGGGAAACTGTCAGTGTAATCAAATGCGAAAGGCAAAATCTGCAAGACAATTGGATCGTCTAATCTAGTCAACAGAGGGTTAAATGGTATAACTAAGCCTTCAACCTAGAGATTTGATATTCTTGTAACTTCCAATGGATAGGAATTTTTCTCTGTGGTCTCCATCTCAACAATGTCAACGCGACTAGTCAATATGAAAGTTTTGGTTATGTTTATTTTATGCCTCTAAGAAGGTTGTGCAGAACTCACTTGCACTTGATTAGGTGGAAGGCATTGAAATCTTTGATATTGATGAAGCACTTGATCAACCATTTTATATTACAGATTCAAGGTGTTGAGCAAAATTCTTACCTAATTCATCTATGTACATAGAGAAGACCACTATAAAAATCCTATGGAAACAAAAAAAAATAAAAAAATCAACAATACTCTAGTTGGGGTGGATTAGGTCTCGAGACCGTAGCAATAATGAAGTTAGGAAAGGACCTTCCATAGGATGGGACGAGTTGATTAATTTTTTTGGAGCAAATAATGAAGCAATGAGAGGTAGTTACCTCTACCTCCACTAGAGAACCCTACCTATTGCAAGTACCCATGCTTCATAGGGAATCCTCCAGGGGTACTGAAAAGTGTGACACGACATCTTTCCGAAGTACCACAGGAAACCCCCCGCAGGCACCTCTAAGAAACCTAAGAAAGAAAATTAAGGATACGAAGTCATAGTTAGTGTCTGAGGGAACATTCAACAGTGAGGATTGCATTTATGGGAAGGGTAACAAATCTCAAATCCTTTAAATAATCACCTCTCAAGGAGGTATGGGTACTAGTGAAAATCCCAAAATACGATGTCTCTACAACATTCGATCAAGCTTTAGAGGGTTTATCTCCTTGGATATTCCTCACATGACCTCGTGTTGATATCTTGTGTGAGAGGATTTTCCTAGCCACACCTATACGACGATTGGGTTTGGACTCTCCCTATATCATACTCCTAAGTTTCTTTAATGGCCTTGGAGAGTTAACTCTCCAACCTAATCCAAGGCCCTATGCTTAAACTAGTTTTTTCACCCTAAAAATGAAAAGTCTAGCTTATTTTAGTTAAGAGTTCGTTTTAATGGGATGTTGTTCAATCAAAAGGGTAGAGGATTCAACTGAGTGATGTTTTTAGAGACACGACAGAAAATAAAGACACTTATAAGAACATTGTTATGCCATAAATGTATTCTTCACTGAAAGTAGTGTAAAAACGCTTCAAAATAGGTGCAAACTCTTTACTTTTTTATGATATGAAAGAATGAAAATTTTTCATTAAGATGTGAAGCACTATTGATGCAAATTATTTAATGAAAAGAAGCTAAAAAGAGCTACACTATACTTTTCATTGAAACTATAACTAACTTCTTAAAAAAATGGAAGTTTTTCAAGAATGCAAAATTTATTTTGAAAACACAAAGCACTAAAATAGAAAGTACACTTATTTTGAAAACACAAAGCACTAAAATAGAAAGCACTAAAAGAGCAATAAATATTCAAAAGAACTATTTCTAAACTTATTTTGTTTTTCTTGTTTTATAAGAAAAGGTGAAAAAAGAAAAAAATTAAGTAACTTTTCTTCTCAAAGCAAACAAGAAATAAAAACAAAGAAAGAAGTGGAAAGAAATACTCAAACCTATAAAGCAATGTTGAGGACAACAAGAAATACTATCCCAACCAAGAAATAATCTGAGAAACTATTGGAAAATTGGTTCTCATTGATGTCAACTTTAGAGGAATCCCTAAAGCAAAGCCCAGAAACCCCTAAACGCGATGATGATGTGTCCACTTGAAGAAGCCTTGAAGAGCCTTGAAGGAGCCTTGACATATGTGTATATAGCTCTAAAGTGGTCCCCTTATGGTGTATCTTTTAAGCATCTCCCTCTATAGGATGATATAACATATGGTTGTTTCCACATGACTACTTTTATATGTACGCAAATGGATCCTTGAAGAAGCCCCTAAATTCAAGTGAAGAAGCCCCTAAAACCAAGAGAAGAAGCCCCTAAAAACAAGTGAATAAACCCCTATATCCAAGATAAGAAGCCCCTAAAACCAAGTTAATAAGCCTGTAAATCCAAGTGAATAATCCCCTAAATTAAAGTAAAGAATACCCTAAGGTCGACCATCCTTAAGGAAGAGGTGCAACCCAAAAGTTGCGACCCTTGGTCGCACCCCCTCATTTGGAGAAGACTCATATAAATAAGAGAATTCTCATTTGGAATTTGCGTCATACCAATTTGACCTATCCAATGAAGAGGAGTGGATTTCATCCTAGAGGAGCGAATTTCCAAGGGAGGATGAAGTAAAGAAGGGAGAAATTCCCAGAGAAGATGAAGTCTTGTGATGATTTCTTCTAGGGTTTTCTTTGAAGGTCATGTTGGCATTTTTTATATAAAAAAATTTCAAGAATGATTCAGATAGAAAAACTTGTTGTTTCACAAGAGATAACGAATAATCTTGATTATGAATTTTAGGTCTTGAATCATTAAAAGTTTGGAGTTATACTCAATAGATGTTGAGGTTTTTAAAACTAAGGGTTTCTTATTCAAAACAAGTCATATTTCCATTTTTTCAACACCTTTTTTTATGGATAATTCAAGGAGAAAAACTTGGAGTAATTTTAGAGAAGATATTGAAAAATACTGGGTACAAATTTTATATCCCATTTCATTATAGGTACCAAGTTATACTTGTTGGAAGTTAGGGTTTGTTACCAATCTAGAAACTAGTCCCAAACAGGTGTTTTCGATAAAACGATTATGTATAAAGATTGGTAGATAGAAATTGAATTCCACTTTTTGAATTATAAGTAGAACATATCATAATCTTAGAGGTCCAATTTTCAGCATTAAAAAAAGAATATTGAGCTCGTGGAGAATCTTACAAGTTTGTAGATTTGAGGTATAGTTTTAAGAAGTTTTGTGTGCATATTTAAGAAGTGATTTTGGGATTGTATTTGAAGGTTGATCTATTCCTATATCATGATTTAAAATATTTCAATGGTATTGGTGTCTCCTTCTATTATATGCTAGAAAAATCAAGGAGTGGGTGCTTCCTTCAAGTTGGTGCTTGTAAAATATTGAAACTACTTAAGAAACATTTTTGTGGTTTTATCCTAGTTGGGTTTCCATGTAAAAATGTGCATGCAATGTGTATGAGTTTCTGTGATGAAAAATGACATGATTAATTGTTAATGTTTCTGTAGTTCTTGAAGTTTATTTTTTTTTAAATAAATCTATACTGATTCACCCCCGCCCGCTCTCAGTATTATTGAATATTATAAAATTGGTATTAGAGCAGGTTCCTTCAGGAATGGTCTAACCACTAGAAGGAATATCATGGATAAGCAAGGAGAATTTACCAAAAATGGAACACAATTGTTTGATGGGAAAAAGTATTATTTTTGTAGCATAAGAATGAGATCATTTTGCAGGCACGTGCATTTGATGTTTGACAAGTTGTAGTAAACGGATACACTACACTATCTTCTCCACCAACAGATACTACTGGGAAAAATCTCAGCGAATACAATTCAAAGGCTATAAATTCCATTCTAATTGGTCTAACGGTTTCAGAATTTGTTAAGGTTATCCATTGTGATTATGCAAAGAAAATATGGGACAAGATCAAGAATTTTTATGAAGGAGATGCTAAAGTCAAAAGTTCAAGATTCATACTTACAGAGGCCAATTTGAACATATGAGAATGAAGGAAGATGAAGAAATTTCAAGTTATTTTCTTTGAGTTGATGAAATTGTGAATACTATAAGAGGACTAAGACAAAATATTTAAAATTCAGTTATTTTGCAAAAGATACTGAGATCTCACCCAGTGAGATTTGACCCTAAAATCTCATCTCTAGAAGAAAGACAAGATCTAGCTATGTTGGGCATGGATGAATTACTTGGAATACTTACAACATATGAAATGATAACAGAATAGGAAAATATAGCCAGAAGGGAAGAAGCTTTCAAAGACTCCAAGAATACAAGAAAGAACAAGCCAAGGACAAATCCTTGCTCCAACAATAGTGATGATTCAGACAATGAAGAATAAGTCAACTTCATGAGAAAGATGAAAAGAGGAATCAACAAGTACAAAATAAGCTTCATTTAAAATGCTTTAATTGTGGTAAAGTTGGCCATTTTTCTTCTAAATGACCTTATATGAGGGGTTTATATAGTGATGAAAAAGAAGTTCCTAAGAAAGAAAAGAAATATCAGAAAAGAGTCAAGGAAATAAATAAGGTAATGTTTTTGAAAAATAAAATACTCTATTCAAAAGACGGTAGTTCCTCATCTGATGAAGACGATGATAGTGATGGTAACTCAATAAGAGTGCTCTTCATGGTGTTAGGGACTCAATATGAAACTACTGAAAATAATGAAGGAGACTATGAAGAAGAAAATTAAGTGAATCTTGAGGAATAATTTATTAGTCCATTAAGTGATCTAACAATGGAAAGGAAGAAAAACAAGTCTCTAAAAGAAGAGTTAAGTAAACAAAAGGAAGGATTTCAAAACCATATAATTTTTTTTGAAGAAGCCAAGTAGACTATCATAGATATAATGATTCAATTAGAAGAATCCAAAGTGATTAAAGAAAAAATCAAGAGACAACTGGAAGAAAAGAAGAAAATAACATAGAATTTGTAGTATGAAATAGTCTCACTAAGAAAGGAACTGCATAAGGACACCCAACTAAATTCTGGCAATAGCACCAAAATACTCAATGAAATCATTTGCAATAAAAAACCATTCTATGACAAGTCTAGAATTGGATACAAATAAAATAATACTTATGAGGGTTCAAGCTCTATGATGATAGGAAATGAAGCTGAGCAAAGAAGTTATGTAGATACTATCAAAGGTTCCATAAAGAAAGAAGAATGCAAGCATTTAAAGGAAGACATACAAAAACCAAAAATAAAGAAGACTCAAGAAGAATATTGTGCATTCATAGGAACATGGAATCAACAACTAGTAATGAATAAGACCCAATAAGATGATCATGAGTTCAGAAGAATAACACCGACTAGAAGACCACCCACACCCACGTACCAAAATATTTTTCTTGTCTTGTGTTATTCTTGCAATAATTTTGGGCATAAAGCCATAAATTTTAGATCTTATGCAAATGGTAGAAACTCCAGGAACATAAGTACCCATGAAAATCCCATGAATCATTATGAAGGAAATTATCCAAGAAATCCTTGTGAGGCGTTTGACATAAATTATAATAGTTTTTCGTGCTCTGGGTTATGAAATTGAATGCTACAAATGTAACAATTTTGGACACATAGCTATAAATTGTAGAAGTGATTTGATAGTTTCTCCAAGGGAAACTAGGCGTATTCTTTTCAATCATATAGAGGAACAACAAATAACTTGGAAAAGGAAGAAAGAATATTTGAAGGTTGAGGAATGTGGGTTTGCCTTACAAGCCCAAAATAGAATAAGCCATTGGTTTATATATATATATATATATATATAGTGGATTCTCAAAGAATATGACTATAGAAAAAAAAAAATTGTAACATTAAATAGATAAAAAGAGGGGTCTGTCATGTTTGGAAATGATAACTCAATCAAAATTATAGGAAAAAGAACAGTGAGTCTTGGAAACAAATATGTTGTGGTAAAAAATGAACTATTTGATGAAAATATGAAGAATAATTTTCTAAGTGTGAGCCAAATGTGTGATAAGGGACACACAGTTATATTCAATCCAAATGAATGTGAAATAAGGAAATAAGGATCAAGAATACTAGTGGTAACAACAACAAGGACTCCAAACAACATATACATCTTGAATGAGATTGAAGAAGAAAGATGTTTTTTGGGAAAATAAGATGAAAGTTGGATTTGGCATAGGAAAATTGGCCATATACACTTTGATAATATTATCAAGATCACCAAGAATAAATCTATAAGAGAAATTCCAAAAATTCCAAATCCAACAAATACTATGTGCAAGCACTGTTAGCATGGAAAAAAAACAAAAGTTGAATTCAAGACAAAGGAATACTCTATGACAAAACCATTGGATATTGTACACATTTATTTGCGTGGTCCCATGAGAACAAAATGAATGGATGGTGAACAATAATTCATGCTACTCATTGACGACTACACTAGAATGACCTGGGTTGGCTTCCTCAAGAAAAAGTCAGAAGCTTTTGAATGTTTTAGGGTATTCAAGGAACTGAAAATGAAACTGATTTGAAAATCAAATTCTTAAGATAAGATACTGGAGGTGAGTTTGCTTCAAATGAATTCACGAATTTCTATGAAGAACATGAAATAAAAGACAATTCTCAACAGTTAGAAAACCTCAACAAAACATAGTTGCTGAAAGGAAAAACAAAAATGTACAAGAAATGGAACGAACCATGTTGAATGAATCCAAGCTAACTGATATTTTTTGGTGAAAAGTAGTGCATAAAATCGTTCATATCTTGAACAAAGGTTTGATCAAAATTAATAGTGATAATAATCCATATGATTTATGGAAAGGAAGACTAGCAAATGTCAAGAAATTTAGAGTGTTTGGAAGCAAGTGTTACATAAAAAGAGAAGACAATAAGATTGGAAAATTTGACTCACGGGTGGATGAAGGCATATTTATTGGGTACTAATTCAAAATCAAAGAATATAAGTGCTACAATATAAGATTCAACAAGGTAGTGAAAAGCAACACTGTGAAAGTTGATGAAATAGACTCGTTGAAGTCTATGAAGGAAATAATAAATTCAAACATCTTTGAAGACTAGGAAAATGAAGAACTAAGGCAAGAATAAGAGGGAGAAGAAGAACAAGAAGAGAAGCAACCAGAACAAAAACAAGAAGAAAACAACCAACAAGATTTTTTGATACCTAACCATCGGTTTCACAAGAATCATCCACCCAAAAAAATCATTGGAGATAGAAGTGTCAGTGTATAAACTAGAAGAACAAAGAAAGCACAAACACATGAACAAGAAAGCCAGAAATGAATAACATTGGATCAAGACTATGGAAGACGAACTAAATAAAATAGAGAATAATGAGACATAGGAACTATTTTCAAGACCAAAGGAGAAAAATGTGATTGGGACAAAATGTGTCTTCACAAACAAGCTAAATGAAAATTAAATAAAGCAAGACTAGTTTGCAAATGATATGCTCAAGTTTAAGGAATATTTTGAAGAAACCTTTTCTCCCGTGGCTAGATTGAAAGAAATCAGAATGTTCTTGGCTTATGCATGCTCCAAAAGGATCAAAGTGTATCAAATGGATGTAAAATGAACTTTTCTAAATGGATAATTATAAGAATAATTCTACATAGAAAAACCATAAGGGTTTCTACTATTAGAAAAGGAAGACTATGTTTGTAGATTAAAGAAATCTATGTATGGAATTAAGAAAGATCTGAGAGCTTGGTACTCAATATTGGACAAGAACTTATAGAAACAAGGATTCAGAATGGGAAATGCATATAGTAACCTCTCCATAAAAGTGGATCAAGGCAGTATGATTATAATTGAAGTATGTGTTGATCACATCATCTTTGGAAGTGATGATGATAGATTGAGTCAAAAGTTTTGCAAGGATATGCATAATGACTTTGAAATGTCCCTACTTGGGGATTCAACTTTCTTCTTGGGACTCTAGATATCTTAAATAGATGAAGGAATTTCCAATTCCCAAACCAAGTACATCAAGGAAATGTTAAAGAAGTTCAAAATGGAAGATTGTAAACCTGAGATAACTCCTATCGATACCGGTTGCAAGTTGAGAAAAGATTATGAATCTAGTGGATAAAATACTCTACATATCAATTATTGGTATTCGACTCTATGTGATAGCTTCAATACCAGAAGTGATGCAAGAAGTTCGACATGTCGCGACATTTCAAGTGGCACCAAAGGAAACCCATGTTCTAGCAGTGAAAATGATCTTCATATATCTTAAAGGAACAACAAATTTTGGGCTATGGTATCCGAAAGGAAATGAGTTAACTATGGTCTCCTACATGAATGCATATTGGGAAGGAAGTATTGATGACAAAATAAGTACACGTGGAGAAAATTTCTACTTAGGTGACTACTTAGTGTCCTACTTGAGCAAGAAGTAATCTTCAATATCCTTATCCACAACATCAGCATAATACATCATAGCAACACTATGTTGTACTCAGATTATGTGGATGAATAAAAACATACAAGAAATAAAAGTGAGATATGATGAGCCTATCCCGACACTCAGTGACAACACTAGTGCTATAAACATCTCAAAGAATCATTTTATGCATTCCAAGACCAAATATATTCTTATTAAGCTCCACTTTCTGTGGGAACAAGTCATAGAAAAAAAATCAAGTTGGAGAACATTGGGACAAAAGAACATATTATAGGCATCTTCACAAATCGTCTTCCTAGAGGTACCTTTAAGTATCTTTGACAAAAACTAGGAGAAATTTCTACTCCAAATTGATTTCCATAATATTCTGCAAGAACAAAAAGGGGAATACTCTCAGGGGGAGTTACCCTTTTCCATTGATGTCAAAGGGGGAGAGAAAAATAGTAAAACTAGAACCATGAAGACAGGGGGAGTCAACATGAAGACAAGAGGATAGTACACTCATTGGGATCAGACAATGAAGACAAGGGGAGAACGCCTGTTTTACTAAGTTGCGATCAATTCCAAAGGGGGATATTTTTTGAAAATGGGTTTTCATTGATGTCAACCTTAGAATAATCCCTAAGGAAAATCCAAGAATCCACTAAAAGTGATGATGATGCGTCCACTTGAAGAATCCTTGAAGATCCTTAAAGGATCCTTGACATAAGTGTGTATCATTCTAAAGTGGTCCCCTTATGTAATATATTTTAAGCATGTCCCTCACGGGATGATATAACATGTGGTTGTTTCCACATGCCCACTTTGAGTTGTACACAAATGGACCCTTGAATAAGTCCCTAAATTCAAGTGAAGAATACCCTAAAACCAAGAGAAGAAGCCCCTAAATCCAAGTTAAGAAGCCCCTAAAGCCAAGTGAATAATTCCCCAAATCCAAGATAAGAAGCACCTAACATAAAGTAAAGAATCCCCTAAGGTCAATCATCCTTAAGGAAAAGGTGTGACCCAAAAGTTGTGACCCTTAATCGCACCCCCTCATGTGGAGAAGAAGCATATAAATAAGAGGAGCCTAATTTGGCATTTTCACCACATGAATTTGACCTAGTCAATGAAGAGAAGCGAATTTCATCCTAGAGGAGAGAATTTCCACAGGAAGATGAAGTGAATAAGGGATAAATTCCAAGGGAAGATGAAGTCTTATGATGATTTGTTATAGGGTTTTCTTTGAAGGTCAAATTGGCATGTTCGATATAAATTTTTATATATAACTATTCAGATAGAAAAAATTGGAGGGGTTTCAGAAGAGATAGAGAAGAATATTGGGTATGAATTTTAGATATTGACTCATTACAATTTTGAAGTTATACTCAGTGGAAGTTGAGGTTTTTAAAACTAGGGTTTTCTTCTTCAAAACGAGACATCTTGCCACTTTTTCTATAACATTGTTTCAGGGAGGATTCATGGAGAGAAAATTCGACGAATTTTATAGAATATATCGAAAAATATTGGGTTCAATTTCCATATCTTGATTCATTACAGGTATGGAGTTATACTTATCGGAAGTTAGGGTTTGTGACTAATCTAGAAACTAGTCCCAAAAAGGTGTTTGGGATAAAATGGTTATATCTAAATCTTGGAAGGTAAAAATTGAATTATGATTATTGCATTAGAAGGACAGGATATCTTAATATATTATTTCCAAGTTTCATAATAAAAAATGGAAAATTGAGCTTGAGGTGAATCTTACAAGTTTTCATAACTTAGGTATTTTTCTGAGCAATTTTATATGCATATTTAAGAAGTGATTTTGGGATTCCATTTAAAAGTTGATTTGATACCGTATCATCATTTAAAAAATTTCAAGGAGATTGGTGTCTCCTTCAAGTAGGTGCTGGAAAAATCAGGGATTGGGTGCTTCCTTCAAGTTGGTTCTTGTAAAATCTTGAAACTACTTATGAAAAGTTTTTGTTGTTTTCTCCCAGTTGGGTTTCCACATAAAAAAAATTGTGCAATGTGTATGATTTTATGTGATGATGAATGACATGATTAATGGTTAATGTTTATGTACCAATTTCAAAACCACTTATATAAGCTTGAAAATAGAAAATGAAGAAATGCAATATTTTGATTTTTCTTTATCAAATATCCAACTTATTAACTTTTGAACTCAACCAAAAACAAAAACAAAGTCTCATAACCACAAAATAGAATCCAAAAAACCCATACAAATACCTAGCAAACAAAAATATTACAGAAAATATCTTCTACATTTATGTACATTCCCGTCATGAAGTAAGCCCGCATGTATGTATGAATGTCGCTAAGGTAAAATTTATATGTACACGGTTGTTATAAGAGAACACCGTGTATATGATAGAGAAGTTTCAAAAAAAGAATGAAACAAGCAGCCAATCAGACTAGATGAGAAATAAAGGACTTAGGAAACTTAAATGCTACTGATCTAAGTATAAGAAAGAAGTTATATATAAAAGAAAACAAATAAAAAATAACAAACAAAGAAAACCCTAGAGAGAGACCCACTAGGGAGGTTCCCTAGTATGGTTGCTCGTTCAGTTTGCAATGAAATTCCCCTACGTTTGTGGGAAAACTAAAATAGATCAATAACCATATAAAGATGAGAAAATTACAATAACATCAAGCAAAAAATATTCTATAACTAATTTAATAAAAATAAATAACTTTCATGAAAGAGGGAAAGGTGAACTCACCTGAGGTCCTATGTTCAGTGTGTTATCACACTAAGTCCCCTTGGGTCTCTTAGTTTGTTTTTGTTAAAAAAGAAAAATTAAAAAAAAACTTAGATTCTTATTTTCTCTTTAAAATGAATTTCTCATCCATTAAATGTTAATTATGATAGCACCCCTTAGGATGACTAAACCTTTGAGTCACAAATCATGTGTTGATCCACAATTCAATTTTTGGTCCTTAAACCCTTATGAGCTCATGGTCTATTCCTTTTGTCCCCTCTCGTGATTCATCCTTAGGTTGATACCTCCCATGACTAGGTTGATGTGACACACCTCTCTCATCACTCATGACCTCACATGCATACCTCATCATCCCCACTCACCTGTCCAATCGTTTTTTGATTTAGAGAACGATGCCCACTCAACATGCATTTTCGTAGCACCTGTCACAATTATCATGCACCCACTCAAAGACATGATTGCCACGACTGATACCTTAACCCTTGTTTTCAGTGCCTGAAGTCGGTTGAAATGCTTTCAAAAGATATTGCATTTATGATCCTTGGTAACAGTTTCTAAATTTGAAAAGTTCAGTAGTGATGCGTTGCGTAGGTTTTCAAGTTTAGTTCAGATGATCACTTGCCCACTAAATCCGATGCTGTGAGAGATTTCAGGGCTGAAGTTTCCTCAATATCACCCTAAGTTTGTGCTGAGGAGCTCAACAATTGTCGACTTCACAAGTATCCTATGAAACCTCCTTCGCATATTAATTTTCATAGGAGATTTCTGCTCAGGTTTCGACTTTCTAAGCTTGCAGGGTAGTATGGGAGCCATATTTGCATTCCTGTAAACATATTCGCTCATATCCATAGTCTGATTATTGTATTTAGTTATAGCCTTTTAAAGTCACAGGCCTGAAATAACCCATCCTCTGTGTATGTGTTGCGCTACGCAGAGGTGCTGCTCAAACCTCTCTAATTATCCTTGGCTTCTTTTCATCATGTACGAAGAGTCAGTTCATAATTACTTCTGCATAGTCTACACTCTGAAAACCTGTATGAGCCTGAAAGTCCATTTCTCATAGCCAAGTTCATTTTCTAAGCATTGTTAATTTGGAGGGCCATCCTTGTGCTTTTTGTTGATTAAGGTTGGTTGTCATTGATGTCAACCCTTGAAGAAAGACCCATAGCACAAAGGTTTGGTTAATGGACCCAATAGTGTTTGATGTAAATATGACTCATTATTTTTTTTTAATGGTTGATAAGAAGTAAATATGTATGAACTCCAAAGTGGTCCCCTTATGGTTAAAGCCCTCAAGGGAAGACGCTTTGTGGAGTAAGAGAATCCATGCTTAATTGTGGAATAATGAGATGAAGGAAAGTGAATTTGTCAGGGAAAATATCCTAGATGGATATTTCTTGTCATGTCATTTCTGGTGGTATGTGGAACGTCACATAATTCCTCACAGTTAGAGAGTTATGGCCATGAGAAGTTGGAGACCCCAGGTTTGGGTAATGGACCCAAGTTTGTTTGATGGGTAAAGATATGAGTTATGATATATTATCAAATAATACTATTCTATATGGATAGTACATGTCATGCCATTTCTGGTGGTATGTAGAATGTCACATAACTCCTCACGGTTTGAGAGTTATGGCCTTACGAAGTTGGAGGACCCTCATATGTCATCTAGAAGCCCCAAAAGG
>ML783884.1:1400153-1419906 GCA_009831015.1 Picea engelmannii | reverse complement strand
AGTCCATGTAGGATTTTCTGGAGGCTTATTTGGTGTAGAAGTTCCCTTTTTGGGTGGCATGTTGGCTAGGTATCACTTTTGAACCTTGATTTTGAGGTGGTTCTGCTAGACAATCTTTCTTCTGTTGTATCTCCAAAGTTTCGACTCTTCTAGGTATGAAACTTTATTTTTTGTAGTTCTCTGATATTTCTTCTCTGAAATTCCATAGGTCTGATCAAAATTGAATGTGTCAAATGGAATTTACAGTAACTTCCCCACAACTTGTTGATTTTTGGCCTTTCCAGGAGATCTCACCTGTATAGCATGCCCCGCACAAAATAATTGATATAAAATTCTGAAACTCATACCAGAAATACTACAGACTGTCAACTATCCAATGCAATCAGTATCACTCAATTTGGATACTCTAGGAGGAATTTATTATTGTTTTACCTGAAACACCTTCTTGAGACTAGTTAGATACCCTATCATCCACGGGGTGTATCTGAAAATGTAAGATGACCCAGAAGCTGAAATTTTTACCACATATACCTTACTAATTTCTGTAAATATCCTCTAGAGTTCAAGGTCTGAAACGTTATAGAAAAAAAATTATAGGAAAAATTCCACAATGGCTCAGTTCAGGATGATTCCAGAACCCTATATTTCACAGGTTATATCTCCAAAAGTATAAGGCCTCAGGAGATGAAATTGTAACCCAACATACCTTGCTCCTTTTACTAAATATCCTCCCATCCGTTCCTTCTGAAACGTTGTAGAAAAAAAGTTATAGCGAAAATTCCAAGGTGTCTCAGATGTAGCAGCGAAACCCCAAGACCTTGAGCTTTGATACCATATGTTAAGAACCAAATATCAATATAGCATAGAAAAACCTCAGAATAAGTACTCAACGCCTTGAAAAAGAGAGAAATTCAGATAATAGCTCTCTTTGAGGGGGAAACCTCCTTATTCCCACATAAATGTACAATTACAAGATGATTCCAAAAGAAAATGTCTCCTTGGTATATATAGGAGACTAGGAGGTATAATTACAACTAATAGAATAAAGCCGACATAAATAAAATAACATTACTAATTTAATATTCCGCAATTAAGTGGTAATTAGCCACTATTTAGGGCTTAATAGGGAACAATCAATCAGAAATTGGAAGGTTCACATACAAACAACAATTTTAGGAAAATGGGTTGAATTAATATACATGGGTAATCCCCCTTGGGCCCCTCTTGACCATTATCCTTGACACTTACCTCTCTTGTGGATTAATTCATCCCCCGTATCTTGTCCATGTCCCCTTAGCAGTTGGAATCACATTTTATTATTAAAACATAGAGATACAATTCACATATTGTATCGTTTTGGCCGTGGCTACACATTGTATCTACATAAGCATTAATTAAACTAAGGATTATATTGGGGATGTTACATTAGGGGATGTGGGTTTTCCTTAAAAATATCCATTTAGAGGTTCCTTTTTCTTAAATTGAAGTCCTAATCTAGGTTAATATTGGTGGAAACCCACCTATTCCAACTGGCTCAAAACAACTTGTTGGCAACTTATTAGTTTTAGCAGTTTTTCGGTTCTTAAACTTTCGGTGCCATTTTGAGGGCCTAAAAAACACTTTTTGGTGATCGGGCACCTCCAATATAGGTGTAGGATTTTATTGATCCCCCAAAATGAATCTCCTCATCGATACCTTTCCAATGAGCTATCATTCACCCCAAACAAAGATTGTATGCCAAAGTTATGCCCCCGAGAAGTTGATACACCAAACTACCCAAAACATGATCCAAAAAATTGTTGGATTTTCATCTTCCGGAGTTAGGGTTTTGTATTTTGTTTATGTTAAAAAGATATTTGGAGCCTCATTATAACGATCATCTTCGTGTGAATGTGAGTATCCATCATATCTCTTCTCAGAGATAAGTTGCCACCATTCTAGTGAGTCTTTCACTCTATATTTCTACAGCTTTGTACATTTCATTCATTAATAGAAATTGTGTATTACTATATCTCTGTGTTTATTGTTATATATCTGATATATCTTTGTTATATTAGTGGATATCTGATATATCTTTTTGCATTTCTTTATTGTATCTCCTCTCTCATTTTGTGCCAAAAATAATCTGGATCAATGGTATCAGAGCAGGTTGCTCTTGATCAGGTTTTTCTTTTCAGTGCATTTCCCCGACGAGGTCCCAGTATAGCAAGTTGGTTCTCAATCTTATCTCTCTTAAGGATAATCTCTCTCACACACCCAAGAAACCCTCCATGGTGGAATCAAAGAAAAACAATGGAGCAGAAGATTCTATTAATTTGTTGCTTGAGCAAGCTCTCACGCAACAGAGGGATGAAATGATGGAGAATTTTCCGACACCCTTCAATTCATACTGATAAAAACAGGTGTGTCTTCATCAAGAGGCCACTTTGGAGGCACCTCTCCTTTCAAGGTACAATTTAATTTTTTTATTCTCATATTTGAAGGACAAAGAGATGCAAATTCCCTAGAAAAATGGTTAAATCTGCTAGAAGGTTATTTCTCTGTTCATAATTTTTCCGACAGGGAAAAGATCACCTTAGCACTCCTTAAGTCTCTCCCCCATGTCAAACATTGGTGAGAAACTTACTGGGAGAAAATTTCCACAGAGGAGTCTAGAATATATGGGGTCGAGCCCACTTGGTATTTTTTTGTGGATGCGATCAAGGAACAATATTACCCTCTTGGTAAGTATGATGAACAATACATGAGATGGACCACATTGCATCAAGAGAGGGGCCAATCAGTGTCAGAGTTCACCAATACCTTCCATACCTTGCGCAACAAGTTGGTTATAAAATATTCCGAGTGACATTTGGTTCTAAAATACCGTGAGGCTCTACACAGGTACATCCAAACCGAAATGGAGTTTCTGGATATCTCATTGTTGGGAGCTTCTTATTGATATGTTGTCAAAATCGAGAAAAAATTTAAGCACTAGAACAAACGGGAGTTTGGGTATGCAAATCCGAAACCACCAAAGTATGATAAAGACTTCCCTAACAGACAACCTCCTAAAAACTAGTCCAAGCCATAGGAAAAGAATGGTAAGGGAAAGACGAAGAATAACACTGGAAAGTGGTGCGACTTCCACAAAATCCTCTAGCACAACACTGATGAATGTCACTAAAAAATGTCATTGGTGATCAAGATCAAAGAAAAAGAGTCGAGCCCAGATTAAAAATTTGATTCAGAAAATACTAGCAGAAGACAGATCATTGACGTAGACCCCAATGCTATTGCGTGACCACAACAATTCAACCAAAAGAACTAGCAGATCCTGAAGAGGGGGATCACGTCTTCCATTCACATATGTGGGTGAAGGGGACCCCCTTGCATTTCATTGTTGATAGCGAAAGCCACACGAACCTCTTCTCAGTAGAAGTCGTCAAACAGTTGGGATTGTCGACAACAACACACCTGCAACCATACAACATTGGGTGGTGTCTCCAGGGATGAGTTCTCCGTGTCATCCAACAATCTTGATTGTCATTTGGCATCCATCCCTTCAAGGATTAGGCATTATGTGATGTTGTCCCACTGGATGTTTGTGATGTTCTTTTGGGCCAACCATATATGTGGAAACGTCATGTTTTTTATGAGTCTTGACCCCGTAGTATCATTGTTTCTCTAGGGGGTTAGATCTATAGGATCCCAGAGGTAGTTTTGACTATTGTTCCACCAAAACAGTGCCGCAAGGTGATATCTCATACTAAAAAATCCAGCGTCTTCATAATCTGTTCAAAAGGTCAACAGAAGGACACTGCAACCACTATAGCCTTGGCCCAAGATATTTATATCCAATAGAAGCCTATTGCAGAAGAGAAATAAGATAGTGTTTCTTCACCTACAATGGTGCCTACACACTTCCCAGTCAAGCCAAGATACAACAGTTTGGTTGAATAGATTCAACCCTGCCAGCACAGGTTCATGACAGTCTTCAACAAGCTAAGCATTGTAACTTCTCTAGCAAGGAAAGCAACTCACAAATGTTCAATTTCAGGAAATGCTTTCCCCTCTCCCCCGTGAACTCAATGCAATGGAGACCATTTCTTCTTAAGGAGGGAGGATTGGTCCAGGTGAATATCGGTGGCCACCCACCTATTCCAACTGGCTCAAAACAATTTGTTGGCAACATACTATTTTTAGCAATTTTTTCGATTCCTAAACTTCTCGGGCCATTTTGAGGGCCTAAACAACACTTTTTGGTGATAAGGCACCTCAATGATTGTTGATGGCTCTAATTGAGCCCCCAAAATTAAGCTCCTCATCGATACTTCTCCAATGAGCTATCATGCGCCCCAAACAAAGATTGTATGCCAAAGTTATGCCCCCGAGAAGTTTGATAAACCAAACTACCCAAAACGGGGTCCACAACACAGTTGGATTTTCATCTTTCGGGGTTAGGGTTTTAGATTTTCTTTGTGTTAAAACGATATTTGGAGCCTCATTGTAACAATCATCTTCTTGCGAATGTGAGTAGCCATCACATCTCTTCTCAGAGATAAGTTGCCACCATTCTAGCGAGTCTTTCACTCTGTATTTCTACAGTGTTGTACATTTCGCTCATTAATAGAAATTGTGTATTACCGTATCTTTGTATTTATTGTTATATCTCTACTATCTCTTTGTTATATTAGTGGATATCCAATATATCTCTATACATTTCTTTATTATAACTCCGCTCTCATTTCGTGCCAAAAATAATCCATATCAAGTCCCCTATTAGATTTATGTCATCCTTTAAAAAAACATGGTTATTTACTTTAGTAGGATGTGGTGTGAATCTTCATTATTTAATCCTTGTTTCTTATAAAATTCTAATTTGGGGGGAGTAAAATAACAACTGCCAAGAAGGTGTCAATGCTTCCCTACTATATTTCAAGCCAAAAATAATGACTTTTTTTTTCTTCGTTCTTCAACTTTGTGTTTTTTTTATAACTCCTCCCTTACTATGCATGGAATTTCCCCATGTCGTTTATGCTTACATGATCCCTAGTTGTAGACTAACCATTTTTTATGTTCTTGAATTACTTGAATTCTACAACCTTTGGGTTCATGAGTTCAAGTATTATTATGTGTTTTCCCTCTTACATGATCCCTAGTTGTAGACTTACCATTTTTTATGTTCTTGAATTACTTGAATTCTACAACCTTTGGGTTCATGAGTTCAAATATTACTATGTGTTTTATGTGTTTTCCCTCTTCTTACAGTGACCCCAAACTATGACCCCTCCTTTGATTGAATTTCTTGAAATTTCATGCTATTATTCTCAGTTTTCCTTTCTAAGTCATTCTCAGTTTTCTTTTCTAGATCACTTGAATTACATCTCTCTATTTTAAAATTTAACCTGTAAACTCTTCAATATTGGTTTTGTTGTTCCAAAAGATGACACAATATCCTTGGTTTTAATCTTTGTTTTAATATGGATTCTTGAATATATATATATATATATATATATATATATATATATATATATATATATATATAATCATTGCAATACATTTCCATCTTTGTAAATGTAACATACAAAGGTTTATTTTTTATGATCTGATTCCAAAGACTTCCTTAAAAATTGCTCAAAGATATATGATGTTGTCTTTGTATATTATTCATATACATAACAATGTATATGATTTTTTTTCACATCTACTTTAGAGAACATGTTTGAAAGGATAAAAAATTGAATTTATTTTAATACAAAAGGATTGCAATTATATATAGAAAGAAATTACACAGTACCCAAAATCAACATGGGTATACGAAACCTTTCAAGAATGTTTTGAAAAATTGTAATGTCAATTATGATTGTAAAAACACTATGGGTATATGAAACCTTCCAAGAATGTTTTGAAAAAAAATAATTGCATTTATGATTATAAAAACATTATTTTAGTTGATTAAAAAGAAAATAATGTCAACAATATTAAAATGAACTATATTAGCAAAGACTTATAATCATAAAGATGAAAATGACACGTACTTGTTAGAACATTTGTGATTTATGATTGTTAAAAAGTATGAATGACGCCTAACCAATTACAAAACATTTAAAATGTGGCAATTAAATGTAATGGACAATTTTTAACCTTATTAAAATTATATTTTTTCTATATTCTATATTTATTAAGGAATTTGATATTTGTAATTTTTCCGTGTTTAGTAAAGGGTTTGATATTTCATAATAACATACAAGTGTTTGATACATTTTATGGTTATTACACACTTTTAATAAATGGATTAAAACATTTATTAAAAAAATAAACAATAGGAATTTAATATGTATTGATTTTCAAGAAAGCTAAAAACTAATATTAAAAATTCATAATTGTGTGCTATGCATAGAAGTTAATATGTTTTCATTTTGTTATATTTAATATGTGGTGAAAGAATTGTGGGTTGCTATTAGAGTATATATTTATGAAAAAACATTAACAATGAGAATTCAACCTATTTTTTACTTTGGAAACAACAATTTCAACCTATTTGCAAAGGGTTTTAGAGTGAAATAAGTCCAAGTTTAATGAAATCGATGTTCATTTTGTTATTAATATTTTACATTTATTATGGTTAACCATTACTTTTTACGGTTCTTGTGTAGTGGTACCTTCTCTTTCCAACCTCCTTTTTGTCCACTTAATCTCGATGAACAATGGGTCACGGCCTACTGACATCTCCTTGTGGAAATTGCAGATAATGAAAGATTATATCTTTTCTATTATGTTTATTGAAATCATTATGTAATATACTATACATTACTTATATGTATGTGACATTTGACTTTTCTCGACCATTTACATAAGGCCATTACATATAATGATGTTGTAAGCATTGAACAATTGTAAAAAAAATTGCCAAAGTGTATGACTTCCTTCTTGCCATCTATTGATTCTCTTTTACAAATTCACTCATTTTTATTGAACAATAGGGGGTGTTGCTTTCCATAAAACTTTCACTATGTCTCTTAGTAGGTGTTAGTTTTACTTTTCATTATTTAATCTTGGTTTCCCATAAAATTGTGATTTTGGGGGTGAAATACCATGATGTGGAGAAGGTGTCCATGCTTCCCTAATGCATTTTGATCTAGGCATATTGATTTTTTTGTCAGTTTTATTCAATTTTATATTGTCTTGTAAACACTTGCAAGGGTGTAGACGGGTTGGCAAGTGTCGTGTAAATGAAAGGAAATTTGTAAAATTGAGGCCTCATGTTCGATTCTCACTCCGATTTACTTGTGCTCCATTCGTGCAGGCTAGGTGGTTACACCTGGGGTTATAGTGGTAGTCGTTAGGGATCGACCACGTGTCACGTGAGTATGAAAACCGCAAGTTGTCGATTCCCCCAGTACAAAAAAAAAATATTGTCTTGCAAACACTTATTTATGATTCATGCAATCCCCCCCATGTCCTATATGATTATATGATCCTTGGTTTCAAGCTAATGATGTTTATGTCCCTGAATTTCTTGATTTTTGTGAAACCTTTTATGTTCATGGATTTCAATCAAGATTATGATGTCTAGTTCTTTGTCTAGTGACCCCAAACTGTGATTCATCCTCCAAGGTTAGACCTTATAATTCTATACCATTATTTTTAGTTTTTGTTTGTGTCACATGGTTTGCATCTCTCTATTTTCAGATTGTGTCTCTAAACTATTCAATCCTTCCATTGTCTTGCAAATGATGGCCCACTTGCCTTTGTTCCTCACCTCTTTCACAAAGGCCCACTCTTTCATTCTTTCCCCTTCTTGGATGAGTGTGATAGCCTCACTAATGAACTTTTGGTACCCTTTCTATTGATTGTATTGAGCATGAAGACCCCATAAGATCTCTCATAAAACCTAGTATTCTCCATGCTATGTCTTTGTCTTCATTTTTTTCTTTCACTCCTTTAATTATATGTTCTTGGCCCTACTTTTTTTCTCATGTTCTTCTAGGATAATAAACCTCACCTCCTTAAGTGTAACCATCTTACATGTTTCTTCCTCACCGAGATGAGTGCCTATTATCCCTACCCAATTACTTGTTCCATGGTTTCAACTTTTTTTTCTTTCAACCCACCCAACAATATCTTCATTTCCTCAATCACCATGTTTTCTTTTCTAATTTTTCCCTTCTTCAAAGATAACACCCTCTATTTTCGAGAAGGAAATCCTTCTATCAATTTTATGTGTTCTATAAAGCATTGCATTTCTAATTAAACCCTTTTAAAATATAATTTTAAAGTTTAAATGACCTTTATGTTTTAAATAGTGAATGGTTCAACTCACCTTTTCCAACTTGATTTCAATATTGTACTTATTATTTTAAAATGATATTAAGATATCAATACAAAATTTAACACTAGTAAAAAAAAAAAATCTTATACTTTCCCCAACTTTAACCATACTTCTACCAAAACATGTTGAGATAATCACCATCATTCATTACTTAAAAAATTGAGCACTTCACTATCGAAGTTGAGGAGGATCCCCATAAAATTATTGCTACAAATGTTGACTTAATCATTATCATAAACTAGTGTATGAGAATCCAACGAACCATACACATATATATATATATATATATAGAATGATTGAATGATTGGGTGTGGCAGAGTGAACTGGTAATCAGGGTTCAAATTGTTTATTAATGAGACAAAACCATTCCATGTAGCTATGCACATGTGGTTAGGTGTACTTTGTGACTAAAGTCAACAAGCTTGCATGGAAATTGAAAAGTATGAGACGTTATCTTCATAAATAAAGGTCGGCAAAAGACACATGGTCCACAAATTTGCATAGGGAAATTGAAAGGTACTTACTTACAGTGAGAATGTGACACTTACCTACAAAGGTGGCCGAACGCCTTAAAGTCATTGAGGTTGCATGTTTGAAGGACATGACTTGGTCCATTAATATTTATGTGGCATGTGAGTTGATGACATGTTTCTGTTTATTATAAGAATTTATGAATTATTGGTATTGTAAATTTTGATAGTTGAAATTGTAATTTTATTGAAATTGTAATATTAAATTGTTTCAATCTATATTGAAACTTAAAATTCATTTATATTATTAGAATTTCAAAATTAACAGAAATAATAATATTAAAGTTTCAAAATTAACAATTTTTTTAATGTTTATAATTTTTTTTATCAAAATTATAGTTTAACGATTAAAATTGTAATATTAAACTTTTTCAATTTATATCAACATCTAAAATTAATATTATATTTATTTATATTAAAACTTATTTATAATATTAGAGTTTTGAAACTAACAATTTTTTATAATAATTATTAGAACTATAAGTTTTAATTATTGAAATTGTAATATTAAATTGTTTCAATTTATATAAAACCTAAAGTTATTTATAATATTAAAGTTTCAAAATTAATGATTATCAAAATTATAAGTTTTAATTCTTAAAATTGGAATATTAAATTGTTTCAATTTATATCAAAACCTAAAATTGAATATTAAAACTTAAAATTGATTTATAATATTAGAGTTTCAAAATTAATTGATTTGTTTACACATAAGAGGGTTTGATTTGGAGAAATGGAAGACTCAAAAACCATGCAGTGTATAGAGAGAAATAAGTTATGGAAGAGTAATAAGTACTTGGTTGCAGAGATGTTTTTCTTTTTTAAATATGGATTGCTGAATTTAAAGTAATTATGAATCGAACAACCATCACCTAAACATGCAAAACTTAATAAATCTAAAGTAACTATGAATCCATGGCCCCCCTCAAACATGCAAAGCATGAAATGCTAAAGTATGAAGTGCTGAATGTAAAGTAATTATGAATCCAACTACCACCACCTAAACATGCATGCAAAACATTTAATGCAACTGACTCTAAAGTAACTATGAATCCATCAACCCATACCCAAATATACAAAACATTAAATGCTAGACAACAGGCCGCTTATTGTTGACCTAATCTGTGGGTCTTTCTTATCAGTACATTCGTAGTTATTTGTCATGTATCATTTTTTATTTGTTATGTTCTATCAGTGTTTATGAACATGGAAGTATTGATATCTTGTGGAACCAAGAGATCTGATTCCCCTCGTCGATTGGGTACGCTTTTCGTTCGCTGATATGACTTTGTACTGAAAAGATAAAGGTACGAGCAGCTACCAACAATAAGCACAGACAAGACTCTTCAATATTTCGACATTAAACAAATCACGGGGAAGATGCTTTACACATGACCACTCTGACTTAAGTCAAAGAATTAAAAATCACTATCGTTGTGTCGAGTATTTGTGAATACGACGAAAGCAATTAACGCGCCAACGAATCTTCTGGTTTTGGAGGGATGAAGTAGAACCAGAGTTGGGTGGCGAATTAAGATTAGTACTTGAAAGTTGACATGGTATTGGTTAAAATGGTATAACAAGAGTTGGGTGCCAAATTAAGATTAGTAGTTGAAAGTTAACATACTTTGGGTATGGGGTTGTTAAGTTGGAAGGTATAGTTTTGTTTTTTTAAATTTTGCTCATGGGTTAATTTTCCATGGTTTTTCCAAAAACGAGATTTGCTATTTTTAAAATGATTTACCCAAATTCTATAAGATAAAATTATTTTACCTTAAAAAATGTCAAAATTTTATAAAAACTATATAAAATCCTTAGAAATTTGAATATTTTTACAAAAATATCGCCAAACATTTATAGTTGGTATATAAAGGATTAGTAAGATTTGCCAAGGTTTCTACATTTTAAAATAAATTTCCATCCTTAAAATCATCCCTGGTTGTAAAGAAATAGCAAAGTGCAAAAATTTACAACCGATTGCAAATAACGATTAAATGTTATGTCCAATTGATAATGGTTTAGTGTAAACATTCTATGAAATTGAAATTGGTGATGTTGGCTTTTATGCTTTTCCCATGGCCAGTTGTGCTTTGTTATCCATGTTGTTGCTCCTTACTCCTTTGCAAGTACATTTGGTTCAATTTAACCTTGTTGGTTCCCAGTTGAGCTAGTGGTTGATTGATGGGTTTGTTGGTATATATACAATTAGCTTTGTTTAATTTTGGTGGTTTCGAAAATGCATAAAAACGTTATAGGTGTTTTTTGTTTTTTTTAATGTTTTTTTTTCACATTTTTCAAATCAGTTTCTCTTAAAATTTGTTTAGAAATTTAGTAAAATGTTGGAATTGCAAATTTTAGTTATTGATATTGTATAATCTAGATGTAAGATGGTGATTAATGGAAAATTTCAATTTCACCAACAATTACACAACCAAAATTTGGCGAGGAGAAAATATCCAAAAAATAAAATGTTTAGACCTATTTATTAATATTTTGCATTAATTCGTCCCCTAGGTGTAGAACAAAACATACAGTGAAGGAATGTTCTGTTAAGGCACTCTGTGTTGAGAAGTCATCGGTTCTCTAGAAACACCAAAAAATCCAACCATGTTAAGGGTTGGTGTTTCTCAAACCACATATAGGAAAAGTTCACAATATTGTACACAACAATTATTATGAACCATAACCATATATATAATTATAAGGCTAAGACTAAAAAGGAAGCACTTCCCATTTCACATATTTTCAACCAACTGATTGGGAGGCATTCACTTTGTTAATATCTCCATTATGTGCATGCATATTTGTTTTTCCTAAATAAGCATAATTCCAATCCCAAGGATGAAAAAGGAACCAGTTTGCAACTTGCAACTTTCCAAAAAGCAAGTACCAAATATAATGTCAGCCCATAACCCTCCCAAGCGATGTTGGAAATAAGACATTGTTGGTTACCATTACTTGGTACAACTGTAAGAACGTGTATTTGAAATGTAACAAGATATCAATTGAATTAAAAAAGACAATCACCAACAATGTAAAAGAAAAAAGCCTTCCAATATAAAAAGACAAGTTCTAGAAAGATTATCCATCTCTTCCTATTTTCCAGTACTTGCCATAGCTGGCAAGTGCATGTCATTTTTTTACTCATGGACTTGTTTGCACAAGTTGTAAGTGGATCATGTTGGAGAATTTGGACATGGGATTTGCTATATTGCATTTCATGGTAGAGTCACTAACTAGCTCAACTAGTTTTATCATTGTCTTTAGTTGACAAACAATTAGTTCATAGTGCACATAGAATAAGTTCTTAATGTCTTGCATTAACTGGAACATTTGTGTTGGGTGACAAACAATTAGTTCATAATGCAGATAGAATATCGTCTTAATGTCTTGCATTAAGTGGAACATTTGTGTTGGGTGACTATTGGAATGTTATTTATGTGTAAATCTCTACTTTTGTAGAGACCAAATGCATATCTCCATTTTAGGGAGTTCACACATCCATTAAAGCTTAAAATTAGTCCCTTCCATTCCTCCTTTCTTGTAATACATTGACATGCTAATGTCATATATTCGAGCCAAGATGAAAAGTCAATCACATGGTTGAGCACATTAACATTGACAAATTTATCCATGGGCTGATGCAAATATGCATTGAAAAATGTTTGTGCAACACAACAAATTTTCTCACTAAAGGTATGTCATATGTTCTTGGGATTTTTGGCTACTTGGTTGAGACAAAAGTCCCTTTCTATAGCAAGGTTGAAAGCTATATAATAAGTTATTGTTAGAGTGTTAATCAAATAACATAAACACCATTGCAAAGTATAAGTAAGAAGAAAAGAAATACATAGAAACCATGAAAATTGCACTAATAAGTAAAAATTTGAGAAGCAATGATATTTATATCAATAGAAAGAGCTTTGTTGTTGCCCCGTTAGAGGGTGGCTTGAGCTTGTGAGCTCTTCCACTCTCCTTTGGGAATGGTTCTTTTTTATCCAATGGATCTCTCTCTCTCTCTCTCTAATACAATGAAGAAGTTTGCTTAGGCTCTTTAATGGAAGAGGCTGTTACACATAAAAAATACTCACTTTCATAGTGTCGCAAGTGTCGCCATTACAAAGGTAGCAAGTGTCGCATTTTTCTCACAGGGTCACAAGTGTCGCATGTTGCTCACAAGTGTCGCAAGTGTCGCATGTTGCTCACAAGTGTCGCAAGTGGCAAAGAAAGCATGCTTCCATGATGCCTATGTCGTGCCTATAATGACATGAGAAGGACACTTGAAACACCTCAAACATTTGATTTGAAAGAGGATAAATGAGTCAGCAGGCTTACAAACCTTTTTCCATCTGAAAGCACCTCAAAAACTGATTTTTTGGAGGGGAGCGCTCCCCTATACCTCTTCTGGGAGTGTTGGTGCTCCCCCTTACACTATCTGGGAGCGTTATAAAGCTCTTTGGCCCTTCTGCAGGAGCGCTCCTACCCTTAGTAGCACTGGCGCTCCCCTAAAGCCTACTAGGGAGCACTATAGCGCTCTGAGTGCCCTTTTGAGGGAGCGCTACCTATTTTAGGCAAAAATTGAGTTGTTGAGATGAATGGGGGAAGGATCTTTTCATTCTTAGAAGGCAGTTGAGCTCGAATCCCTAGTACAACCATGATCTTAGGGCAGATCCTCAACTGAAGGAGGAAAATCCTCACCTTCCCCATGGATATCTCAAGCTGTTGAACCTCTCCAAGGCTATATAAGCAAGCTTTCTCATGGTGAAAGAGCGCTGGAAAAGGGAGAGTCACACCAAACTTATGATCTCATAAGTAGTGCTGGAACAGGGAAGAATTGGAAGCATGAAACCTATGATCTCATAGGAAACATACAGTGAACTAGAGGAAAGTAATCAGTGAAGTTGTTGTCATCTAGATCATGGATCTTTTGAGTAAGGGTTAGACAAAGGGGACTTGATGAAGCTGTCACATTCGCATCTACAGCTGTAAGTTACTTCTATCATTGTTCTCATCAATATGACATGCTTGGCCTGTTTCTTTCTAGTTTGTGTTTAATCTCACATGAACTTATCTCTGATAGATAGATCTATTTCAAGATAATATCAATAGAGTAGGGAGTGGTTGTACTATTGTTTGTCTACATGGCTCATCGAGGAGAAAAAGATTGGAGCTCAACTCGGAGCGTGTAGGGACAAACGCCGGTAAAAGGTACTTCTTTCTCTCCGTCCTCCTCGCACATTAGTTTGTATAGATCTGAAAGGATGTCAGTGTCCATGTTAAGCGTCTTCTGTCTTAAGATTTAAGAGTCTAGCAAGAGGAGATCTACCTGTCCGTAGGGAGATTTTCCTTCAACAGAAACTGGCGACTCCACTGGGGAGAATCGAATCAAAACTTTTGGTTTTGATTTTTCCTCATAGACCTTGTCTTAACCTTTGATTGTTCTTAGGCCTTGTTCACACCTTCATATCTGATTGCATTTGCTGATTGACTCTTTACCCCATCACACTCAGCTTACCTGTGAAAATTTGATAAAATTTTTGGGTTTTTGGACACTTTTGTGAGTTTTTTTAGCCTAGCGCCCCTCTGCCCATGTTAGCAGAGTGCCAGCACTCCATGGAAGTGTTAGACATAGATTTATAATACTCTAGTGGCCCTTATACCAGAGCGCCATCCCCTTTTTGCCCAAAATCTCTTCAAAAATTCCATTTTTTGGAGGTCCAGACCCTGTTTCTTCACTTGCTGAGCTGCCTTGTGATTCAATGCTTCTTCTTTTGACTTTTGACATGCTTCCTCCTGAGAAGTAAACACCTTATTGTTCAGATTTTATGCTCTTCTCCCATATTTTTGAGTTTTTGTTGTTGAGAGCTTGAAATCAACCCGTTGTTTTTTCTCTCCTATCCGACTGAGCGGGAACTCTAGTGAAGGACTTTAGAAGTCTATAACTCTTCTCATTTGGTTCATTGAGGTCATATGATCCAATCTCTTTCTCCTTCCTTCTGCATTTTTTATTTTCTTTCTCTTGTTTGATTGCAAAAGGGTGTGTTGTTTGTGCGAAATCTGCGTTTTCGTGTCTGAATCTCCTTGATCTGAAAGGGTAGTTGGCAGGACAAGTTTTTCATTGAATTGATTATCATTCGCATGAAAATGAAAAAAGTACATCTTAATGATTAGTTTGCATATCAATTTGCATTTCTGAAATGTTGTAGCATTATGTTGGATTTGATTGAGAACAAAATTTATTGAAGGCATTCCTTATCAAGTGTTTGATAGTGAAAATGACCCTTCCTCTTTCCCTTAAATAGGTATTCATTGAAAAGAAATGATTGCTTATCATATTTCATGCATATATTTGGGAATTGAGTCATCACTCCATCAGTTTCACTTTCGTACACCCTCTGAGTAAACAATAGCCATTAAAATCAACGCTTAACTAAAATTTATCAGACTTTTTACATCTTTGTTAGCAAACCTACATTAGTTTAAGGTGTAGGGCTTTGGAATATGTTGAAAGGATAAATTTCCAAAGCTATCAAACAAACTTAGTATCTTGCGGTAGGGAGAGTCAAATCCAATTGTCGTATTGGCTTGCTGGGATCCCCCTCTCACACAGGGGTTACGCACGAGGTCGCATTCTGGTGAGTTACAGAGATTATCCCTCCGTGGCCCAACTGTTTGTAGTGGTTAGATCATATATTGGGGGTCACTGGAAGGTATACCCACGATTATGTGTGTTAGCGACATTTCTTGTAAAGGGAGAGAAAAATGCAAAGGAGTGGGTAAAAACCCACTTACCTAAGTTTGGGACGCAAATGTGCCTGTGGATAACTGGAAAGCAGCTCTGGGCGGCGAGGATCCATGCATCCAGATCTATGGTTAGGATCTGATTCTGGAGCCCCCTCGCCTTTCTACCTTTAAGCGGAGGGGGGGGGGTCCGAAATCGAGAGCGCACCTCTCCGACGGCTATGATCAGAGCACCCATATCAACGACGCACAAGAAATTCTAGACCCCCATTGCCTTTATCCCTTTAATAAGGGGGAGGGAGGTCTGGAATCAAGCGCGCATCTTCCTAGCGGCCAAGATCAAAGCGCCTGGATAAACGACGCACAAGTGATCCCACCCTTCTCAGTCGATCCGCTTTTAATCAATGTGGGGCCTTCCCCTGTCGTGTCACCTCCCGAGCCACCTCTCCCCTGCTGCCTATCTTCCACTTCACCTCATAGCATGCCCCCCCCTCAGTCTATCATCCTCCTACCAGCTTCCATGTGTCCCCCCTCTCTCCCCATCACCTGTCCATTCACCCTCATGGTCCCCTTTTTCCTTTTTCTCATTTTCGCCTGACACAACATGCTAGGTGTTCTTCCCTTATTCTCCCAACTCACCTCTCCTAATCCACCCAAGCCTCCTGCTCCATGTCTCCTCTGCCCATTCAACACTTCCCATTATATGCCCTAGCCTTTGCCCTGGCCTCTACCTCTATTCATCAGGCCGTTCATCCCATCCAGGTGGCAGCGTGAGGGGACCTCCACATCCTAAAGGTGCAGAGTTGGTTGGACCATTCCTAATCCCAAGGAAGTAGTTATTGCAGTAGTTGATGGTGGTTAGACATCATCTCCTCCATAAAGGGAAAGTCCGAGGATGAATTAAAAGCACGTCAGTTCACCCATAGGATTGTCAGGAGTTCGATTGTGTCTACTATAGGTGCACGATCATTCAGAGACTGCATATGCAAATTGTCAGTGGGCATGCAGAAGAAATTTTTTTAATGCAGCAACTAGTTTTTTATGTTGTTGTTGTTTCGAGTATATGTAGGCATTTTCGCCATTCTTGTAGGTATCGATGGTTGAGCAAGGCTCCCAATTGTAAAGTTTTGATGCAGCGCTGGTCGCTCTGGTTAATGTATAAGGCATTGGAGACTTCTTACTTTATGGATGTCAACCTCTTTTACATCTCTTTGTTTACTATGTTAGAATAGCTCGGAATTGGAGGATCCAGTCAAGTTGTAGCTGTTAAATGATGATGTAGGTTGGATCAATGTAACAATTGCATTGTTTCTAATCGGTTCCTGTGATTTTCTTAGCGCTGAATGACTTGGAATTGGAGGATCCAGTCGAGTCACCCCTTAGCTCCTTGAAACTCTGGACCAAGAGGATCCTGGTTTCTGAGTTTTTCATCCTCAATCTTCCAAAGGCCTGTCGCCTGAGGCATTCTTGTTCATCCTTCTCACAAGTCTTCCATCTACCACCCCTTAATCAGTTTACTGACAGAAGTTGGATCAAGACCTCCCTTGCTTTCTACATACCAGGCCCAGTTTCCTGAGTCAATGCTGCTTTCCTGTGTCTCTTTCCATTCGACCACCTCCTTTTAATTAAATCGTGACATAAAACTGATGGGCGTCGGGCTCTGCTCTTGCTGCAATCCAGGAGTGACTTCTGACGCAAACATTTCTGGCATCGTTGCTAGGGATGAAGTTGAAAATTTTCCCCGGGATTGAACGACATTGAGCCTCTGATTCTAAAGGTGCATCAGGCATCAGAGCCTTTGAAGATTGCTACTGTGCACTTGGCGACTCCATTGTGACGACTCCACTGTGGCGAACCTGTCGTGTTAATTGTGGCTTTCAGAGGTAGACACACGCGGTCCCATCCTCAATTGCCTCTGTCTACACCTAAAACCAATCCAGAGGTGGTTCTCAGAAAAGGAAAGACCTATGAAGAACAAGCTTCCACTGCTGAACCAAGTAATCCACCATCTCCTTCTGTAGGAAATCCATTTTCTCCTTCTCAATTTCTTAGTAGACCTCCTTCAGAGGTTTCTTGTTTCCTGAATTTTGGGAGTGTTCCTGCTGAGTTTTCCCCTCCTAGTCTAGGACTGGAGGGGGAAATCCTTGTCACTCCCCTCTCCTCTGAATATGTACTTTGGCATAGACCTAGGACCGCAAAAGATTTTCCCACTCCTCCTATTGTTACTGTTACCGCTCCTGCAGAAAGAGGAGCATCTGCTGACTTGAGCTCATTGGCCTTCTCCTTAAATCCCCTTTGGTTTCCCACTCCACTTCAGGATTCATTCCCAGTAGCCCCTTTGCGAACTCCTTCTCCTCCAAGTTATCCTCCACCTAATATTCCTATGGCTGGCGCTAATCCCCCTCTAAATAGAATGGATGCCATAGTCACTGCCAGATATGATCCCTTAGTTCTACCCCATCCTATGAATCCTCTCCCTGCTGGAGATTACTTGAAATACATGCCCAAGTTCACCGGGGAAGGGGACGTAACTACGAAAGAGCACCTGACTGCTTTCTACAGTTACGCAGACAACCTCAACATTGAAAATGAAGATGTCTGGATGAGAGTCTTCATCCAAAGCCTGGATGGCGAGGTGAGGAAATGGTTTAGAGGATTGGTCCCCAGATCTATTGTTGGGATCGAAGCCCTGGATAGTGCTTTCCTGAGACAGTGGGGAGATAGGAAGGATTTCATGTATTACATGATAGAGTTTGGGTCTTTGAAGAAGATGGAAGGAGAGTCTGTCTTTGACTTCGCCAAAAGATTCAATAAGATGTATAACAAAATCCCTATCGAAATAAAATCTTCAGAAGCCTCGGCCAAGATTTCTTATGCTAGTGCATTTGGCCCCAATTTTTGTCTTTTATTGAGAGAAAGAAGAGCCACCTCCTTAGCTCAAATGCAATATGCGACCATAGAGGTGGAATCCAATGTATTAGCAGTTGATAGACTGAAGAACAAGGCTGACACAGACAGAAGAAAGGGAAGATCTGAAGCCTCAACTTCTGGCCCGACGATGCCCCACCTTCAAGTGGATGAACTGACCAAGATGGTGAAGTCTCTGTCTACAGAGATGGAGAGAATGAAGGTGGAGGGGAGGCAAGCATACAAGGGCCCTCAAAACGTCGAAAACAAAGGAGGTTTCAGGAGGCCCAACAATATTAGTTCCCCGACTGTGCATACAGAGAGGGGAAGAGATAGAGAAGACCAGAAAATTCAGGCCCCTTTTAAAAACAATTTAGTGGCCGAGGGGGAAGAAGGGGAAGCGGATGAGCTTGGTCCTAAAATTCATTACTTCGGAGACACTCCTCCTTTTCCTCATCTCATTCAATCAGCATACGAAGAGTCTCTCATGGACAGTCAACTGAATGAACTGAGCAAGGGGGACAAGGCTAGTGGCAACCAAGGCAGGTATGATCTGAGGTCTAAGAAAAGGACAGTAGCACTTGATGTTCCTGAGTAGTTCCCTAGAGTAGAGAAACCTGCTAATGAAGTAGCGAACAATCACAAAGGTAAGAAGCACCAACCCCTCTCTCCCATAGTCCAGAGTCATGTTCCCAAAATAAGAGAAATCCCAAAGCTTACATCTTCTTTTAATTTCAAGCATGAAATTCAAAAGATCAGAATCCTTGTACCCCTAACCGAGTTGATTAAACATGAAGGGTTCAAGAAACGCTTCTCTGAGCTTTTACAGTCTGAGGTCTCACACCTTCCCACAGACTCCATCAATTTGCAAGATGAAAAGCCTGCAATTATTCTAGGTCCTATGGTAGAAGACAAGAATGACTCATCCCCTCCCTTCTACACTTCCTTGAACATACATGACAAGGTACTGCACAACGACTTGATGGATTCGGGGGCTTCTCACAACCTTATTCCCAAAACTGTCATGGAAGAGTTAGGGCTAGAATATCGTGACCTATCATGACCTCTATTCCTTTGACTCCAGAAAGGTTTAGCGTCTAGGAGTTATCAAAGATATCGTCGTGACCTTGTTTCAGCTGCCCATGAAAAGTGTGGTCATGGATATTGTAGTGGTCGATGTCCCCCCCAAGTTCGGTATGTTGTTATCAAGATCTTGGATAAAAAGACTGGGGGGAACCTTGCAGATGGACCTCACATATGC
>ML783884.1:1328451-1368542 GCA_009831015.1 Picea engelmannii | reverse complement strand
TGTGATATCTACTTCGACTTGTGCTCCGTCTTCGACAACCTGTCGAAGTCCCAAAATTGGTCAATCCTGACCAAGGATATCCAAAACTTGGTCAAGGGACAACAATCCCCCAACACTCACCTGTGACTTGTCCCAATTCACTCTACTTTGGTTAATTCTACCTCAAAAGCCTCAAGCTTGGCTCGAGTTGCTTCGACCTGTTGCTACGTCAAAGCTTCCTGCTCAGCGAACTCCTGAAGAACTGCCACGTTCATAGGTCCTTCCAAGCGTTTCTCAACTATAGTGACTACTTGGTCTAGTTCTACTCCTCATCCTTTAATATATTGAAACAATTGACAAGATGCATCTTGGACTGGTTGTAGCTTCTGAGTCACTTCCATGATTTTTCTTTATATGGCGTGGACTTGTTGTTGAATAGTGCGTTGTTCCTATGATATTTTCATTATTTCAGCTACAGACAAGAGCTTCAAATGTGCATGTACCATTGTTTCTTGTTTCTTTTCCTCCTAGAGTTGGAACTCCAGTGTCTTTAGTTCAGGGTATTCAATAATCCGTTCATAAGTCTATGCACTTTAATTACTGAGTTGTTTACATTCCATGGTGAAGGTCTTGATTCTCTCAATTACACTTTAGGTAGTGGATTCTCTTTGGTCTCGTACATCCTACAGAGTGCTTGGCCCTGACTGTAGCTCTAGATATGTTATTGTCTGTTGAAGTTGTTGAATGTTTTCAGCGAGCTTCACTACATGATTCTCTACTAGGTTTTCCTCCTTTTTCTCTAAGCCTGTCACAGAGCAGAGTGCTCTGCTGATTGCTTCTTTTACTCCAACCTGCTTGGCAAGCAGTTGTTCCTTCTCTCGCTGGATTTGTGCTTTCTCTTCTTTGAATTTTTACTGGAGGGCAACCTTCTCTTACTGCGCAATCCTGCGTTGCTCTATTACTTCCTCTTGTGCTTGCTTCAGGGCCACTATGGCCTATTATTTTTCTTCTTATGCGTGATGAAGGCGAGCTTCGATCGCATTAGCTATTCTGCAGTGTTGGGTAGGCTCATCTCCCAACTCTGGTTCTTCTGATGGCGGGGGCGCAGTGGAAACTGCACGGCTGGAGTGAAGGTCCTGTTGTACCCCTCTGAGTTCTGCCTCAATTCTATCATACATGGCTTCTTGTTTGGCTTCAGTGTTCTGCAAGAGGTCCTAATAGGTGTCTGATATGGATGCGATGATGAAGTCGAAGTCATCGAGTGTGAGTATAGTCTGCAGCTTAGTCTTAGTAGCTTTGGACTTCTTCTGGGAAGTATTTTTCGTGGGGGAAACCTTCATTTTCTTAGATGGATTAGCCTCATAAACATGATCCCTAGGAGGTGTTACTTCACCTTGCTTCTGTTGATCTTCCTTCCCATTGTTCTCTTCTTTATCTACTTCATCGTTACCTCCTCCTCTAGGTGATTCTAAAGTACTTTCTTTTGATGCAATTCTCAGGTTATGTACCTCTTCTATCTTCTTCCTTTTGTTGGTTCCAAATGTTTCATGTTCTTTGCGAGTGGCCTCCGAGCTTCCAATTTTTTTGGGATAGGACAATTCTATGGGGTCAATAGGGATAAGGAGCTTTGTAGTCTAGTCCTTAGTTATCTCTTCTAGGTCCTCTTCTATGAGCTTATAGCATGAATGAATCTCTTCTTTACTCTCATCTACACGCGCAATGATGTAAACTAAGTGTCAATCTGCATGGAACTTCATAAGTGGCCTAAACCGGTGTAGAGTGTTTGGCATCATACGAGGGACAACTTCAATATCCCTCTTTAACTGGAGATTGTATGTATGGAATATCACGCTCGACTACCATTGTTTTCCCATATCGCTCGAATACTAGAGTGTAGTGAACTTCACAACGAGCGGCTCAAACAACTCAATGTTGAGGAAGGTCTCACCTTCTGACATCTCCCAAGATGTAAATGTGATAAGGATCAGGAGCCGACTAAAGTGGAAATCATAGCCCTAATCCTGGGCTTCACTGAAACCAATTCTAACTGGTTGACTAAGTACTTTTCCCAATTCATTTGTAGTCCTTCTACGCATTTCCCAGCGAGGTCAATAATGAACCCTGTGACCTGTGTAGGTATGTTCTTTCTTACTATCTTCTCTACGATCAACTGACAGGCCAGGCGCATTGTGCCATTCCGAATGGAGGCTACCTTGTAGTCTCGCGTCCCATTTTCTACATCACCATAGGTATCCTTAACCCTTTGTGCCAGTGTGCGGTTTGCAGCCTTCCCTGGGTAGAATTCTTGCAGGTCTGATCCTTGCATGCTCAATCCAATGATCCTATGGATCAACGTTGGGTCAACAGTGATGCATCTATATAGCAACATATAGCTTCCATGGTAGCACGACAACAGTATCTTAACGCATGCATTAACTTCCTAGTGCCTTCCAAAATGTGGTATCTTCTTTACGTTTAGGACAGTGGATTGCGCGAGGTTCATAGTCCATGGTTGGGTGATTATCCTCGAGTTCTTCCACTTCATCCTAGTCAAGTACATATGAGGGGTGAGCATGATGTGGTTCTTGCGATCCCCTAGGTTGAAGTCGCTGAATTTTAATGTCATGATCTTGTCTAGCTGGGTTCGAACTGCACGTATCCCCTTCGGGAGGTATGTAGTAACTAGGGTACAATTGAAGTCCCTTGGGACACTGTCACGATTCACCGCGCTAGTCAGGGGCGGGATGTAGTCGGGTAGGATAGACAGGATCAAATTTGTATTCACCAAGTCATCTCGATTCTTGGTTATTTTCTCGACTCGGCTCGGGATGGTCCATATTCGTGAGCAGTTGACGGAGAGGCTTGCACTCCTCTCGTCAATGAAGCTTGAATCCCTACAAACATTACTTTTTTAGCCATCAAATCGATTAGAAATTATTCAACCAACTTCTCTATGGCGCTGAATTTGTCCAACACGCACGCTCTCGATCAGATAACTCAGGTCGATGAATGAATGCTCAATGTAATAGAACATGTGTTGATATGAGTAAACACAACGTGGTAGCAATGAGTTCTCTCATTGGCTCGAATAGAATTCACAAAAGTGTTCTCGATGCAACAGTCAACAGACTAAGTATATAGCGAGGTAATAGACCTCTCTAATGGGAAAGAAGCCTTCATCAATGCAGTTTTGTCCGTTACAGCGCGTTCCCAAGGGTGTGATGGCGATATTTTTGGTCATAATTGTTGTTCTAAATGTTCGGGAGAGTTGTTCTAATAGTCAAAATGCCTCCAATGGTCATATCTCTATTCCATGGTGAAGTGCCACTTTGCGATGTTATGATATCCCAACAAAGTTCTAGTTTTGCAAACCTTCCTTCTGCGAAGTTCCCTCCTGTAACTTTTCTAGATTTTCCTTCTTCTTCCTGAGCTTTTTAGCTTTCTTCCCTATGATCTGCATCTTGGTATTCCTCTTTCCATTCTGATTCTTATCTGTACTCAACATAGTAACTTTGTGCTGTTGGGATTCTTTCATAGGGTTATAGAGTAGTACTTCTTCTCTATCTGAGCTAGGTGCTCTGCTCTTCTGTAAAGATATATATTGTAAGTCTTCCTGGGTTCTTTCATCTTCGACATCTATATAGCTAGTCCTCAATAACTTCGACTAGTCCTCTTGTTCTTTTAGTAAATATGCTATCTTCTTCATCATGAAGTCTTTTAGTTCTTGCTTCTTCTATTCTAGGGCTTCCTCTTCTTTTCTTCTGGTCTGATCCTTCTCAATCCAATTTTTTCATAGTAACATATCAAATGGGGTGCTTCTCTCAATAAATTTAACAACCTCAAAATCTTCCTCTGTCGAAGTTCCATGAGAAATCATAGATATCTACCTAAGTCTTCCACATAGGGTTATCATCTTTCCTCTAAATAATCCTATTCCTCCTAATGAAGGACTCGTAGTAGGCTCTCCTAAAATTTCCTAGGTTCTTTCTGTCATGATATTCACCTATGTTTCCTCATCTAGAACATAGTCAATGTCGAAGTCTCCTATTCTTGTTTCTATGCACTTTTTTTCTTTGAAGATCTCTGATAAGTTGATATTTCTGTGATCATTTAGGGTTTATTTCATTCATAGTAATACAGTCTCTGATTCTCTCTGAGATTCTTTCATGGTCTTAGTTTCTTGGCCTTCCTCATGGTTTTCTGGTCTCATGTTCATTCTTTCAAGCTTAGTAATCATTCTAGGGAAATCTAAAACTTCATGGTCCATATATTTACAACAAAGGAATGTAGGACCTCTACTAGGGCATTCCTTAGCAAGATTTCCCGGTCTTCTTCAACT
Organism: Picea engelmannii; assembly: GCA_009831015.1. NCBI lineage: Eukaryota > Viridiplantae > Streptophyta > Pinopsida > Pinales > Pinaceae > Picea > Picea engelmannii. Next base: position 1,364,224 of record ML783884.1, on the reverse strand, counting down.
ATAGCAAAGAGTTAATCATCTCTTTCTCTTGAACGATCCCCAACCTTTCATGTATTGTGCACTAGGATCACAATAACTAACCCGCAAAAAATTCTTTCTAGGCTCCTACATCCATTTGTTAGTCCAAACATTCTTTCTATGCATAGGAATAATATAACTTTCATTATTTCTATCAAATATATTCATATCAAATCTTCCTTCTTCTAACTGTGCCCTATTTTTCAAGCTAGGACAAAATTTATCAAACATACCTAGATTCATACTTTTGAAACACAAATTTCCATTTATCTTACTTTTATCAAAGCACAAAGCTTTCATATCTTACCTCTTTAATAAAAAAGTTTCATTGATCTTACCTCTTTTCTTCAGATCTGCCTCCTTTCTTAGCACAGAGCTTTGAAGTCAAGTAGAATACTGTGCACTAGGGAAATATATCTACACGCAAAGCTTTCTCTTTTCTTTAGTTCCCAACAATCATAGTTTCAGGTCCTGACAACAGAACCATTTGTTGGCACAGGGGCAGACCCAGGGTTCAACACTTCAACAATGCACCAACAAAACCCTAATACCGACCCTTTCGGCAACACCTGCGAAGCAAATGAAGTCTCACCCAAGGTAGAGGAAGGGGTGGTTGCAGGACTCCAGTGTCTGCAACCTTAGCTGGGACACAGATCTGTGATTGTAACACCTTAACAGAGAACTTAGTAGTTATATTTAATTAGTATTTAACCTTTGTTTACAGCGCAGATAAACCCTAATTACAGAGCAGCGCAGTATTCATCCAGATCTAATATATTCAAGCACTAAGCATATCAACATAGATCAAATGTAGCATCTTATTCACATCATTAGGCACTAATATATCATATTCATCTAAGCATACATCGTTACACTAAGAAGTAATCATATAAAAAGTAAAACATTCACAATGCATAAAGCAACCACAACACAGGATATATGTGGTTCACCCCCAGCCTGGGGCTACGTCCACCAACTCTTCTCTTATTTATTATCTTTGGTCAAGATTCTTACAGGAACATAGCATCAATATCCTACTCCGCAGAAGATAGGAGATCTGCACGCACCTTGCCAGATCTTCCTTCCATGAGCTAAGTTACAACACAATGCCTTTACACAATTTCTATAGTCACTTGCACTTAGCCTTGCATGCTTCGCACAATATGCACAAATCATGTACAACTATCACTTGCACTTAGCACATCATCACATGGATGTCTATATCATCCTTTGCATCTCTTCTTGCATCGCCTAGACATTTATTTATACATTACAAAATGGTCCTAAACATGGGTAAACCCATGGGCCAACATCCCCATATCCATTACATAAGCCCAAAACCCAAAAATCCCTAAAAAGGGGTCGAGATTCAGTGATCTCTGCTTCAACTTGCACTCCACCTTCGACAACCTGTTGAAGTCCCAAAATATGTCAAACCTAACCAATGATATCCAAAACTTGGTCAATGGCCAACAAGTCTAAACGTAGAAAGCAGGGAAGTAGTGAAGAGAACTTGGCCCTTGTCAGTAAGAGAAGGAAGCGTAAGGGAAATATTTCTAGTAAGAAGGGTAATAAAGATGGAGGATCATCACAACCATGGAAGAAGAAGGAATTGATTAACATCAATTGCTTCCCATGTCATAAGAATGGGCATTATGCATCTCATTGTCTGGAGAAGTAGAAGAAGGGTAATGAAAATATGCATACAACAACATCAACAGAGATGCAACTTGATGATTTTGCAACAAAGTTTGAGAAGGATTACTCATTGGTTTATTTCCTTTCTAATAGAACAATAATGAGGAATGATTGGTTCTCGGATAGTGGTGCATCTCATTATATGAAAGAGGCATGAGAGCTATTTAGTAGTCTAACAGAGAAGGACTCAAAGGTTCATGTGGAGCTTGGTGATGATGTCAAGTATGCACTAAAGGGAGAGGGAACAATTACGTTCCAGCTTGAGTCAGGAGCCTCATTAGAATCCCATGATGTGATTTACATACCAAGTTTGAAGAAAAAATTTCTTTCAGTATCAGTTATGGAGGACAAGGGTTTTGTTGTCACTTTTCAGAAAGGGTAGGTACTGACACATCCAAAGAAAGCTATCCTAGACAATGCAATGGTTATTGGGGTTAGAGAAGGTACCTTATATAGGTTGTAGGGTAATCTTGTTCAATATTTGGTACACAATAGTGACAACCTATGTGAGTTTTGGAACAGGAGGTTGGGACACCTACACTATAGGGCATTGCCAATTTTGAGGGAGATTGTTATAGGTCTTCCAAAGCTCAGTATTGAGTAGTAGGGAGTGTGAAAAGGGTGTGCAATTGGCAAGAATTCCAATGTTGATTTATGAAGAAGAAAGAGTAGGCCTAAGGGGATATTAGATATTATCCATTCAGATGTGAATGGTCCAATGTCAGTGGCATCATTATAGGGATCATCATACTTTGTGACGTTTATTGATGATTTTTCCAGGAAAACCTGGATCTTCTTTATGAAGAACAAGGACGAGGTCTTCAGTCAATTCAAAGAGTTCAAGGCTCAGGTAGAGAACTAGAAAGGGATGAAGATTGAGGTCTTGAGGTTGGAAAATGGGGGATATGTTATAACCCTAAATTTCACCATACATGCATACCTGGCATCATGCCCTCTTACTTGCTATTTTTTCCAAGACATCACTGAGCAACTCTTCTTAAAAACCCTATTTTTGAATATGTATGCACCCTACACCACTATTTCCTATGCACACATGCTTGATGCACCACTACAACTCATGTATGTATGCTAGTTGCACCATTACAACCCACGTATACCCACAAAAGTTGCAAAAATTAAAAAGTTGTGAGGAATTCATTGAAATTACGGGTTATTAGGTAGTTTTCTAGATGTCCCACTGCCTATAGCCCATCACCCAACCAAATAACCATGATTTTTTCATATAAAGGAGGTGTTGGGGTCTCATTCCTATGCAAAGCATAAGAATAGTGAAACTCTGCCTGTTTCACATCCCCTCCTTGCCCTAAGAATTTGCAGCCACCTTATGAGATTTGCATCAGAATTTCTCAGTCTTTCCTTTTTCCTCCATCATAAGCCTATGCCATTTCCCTAGAAGACGTGCAAGAAGAGAAATATACATGGAAGTGCAGTTGGAGATTGGTAAAGAGGAGCCTGGACCAGGTTCACGGAGCAGTCGCCGATCTCATTGTAAGTAAACATTGTGATATCAATAAAATGAATATTTTTCCTGTCCCAAAATATGATGTCTCAAATCTTTGTGTTTGATTTATGCTTTATACTAACATCTAACCCATGATTTATATATGAGATGAATGTTTGTAGTTCCCTATTTATCTATATGTGAATGCAGGTCAGCCTTGGGAGGAGACTTGTAGTCAGCGAAGTGATCGAATGCGAAAGGATTGACATCAGACGCAAAGTTAAAGGTAAAGTTACCAGATCTATTTAATTTGTATTTCATGCATGAATGTGTGGTATATTTGGGGTAGTTATAAAAAGTAGGAGACTTTTAGACGGTTAGATCTCCCTACATGTTGAACTCAATTGTATTCCATAGGGGGGGTTTCCCTCTATATTATAACTGGCGACCGTATAGGGGAAACCTCTGGGGTTTTAGGGGATTTTATGGATATTTTATTGGTTTTTACCTTTTGAGCTTCTTTATGAGTCCACTGAGTCTTTAAGGGATTCTGGTCACCTGTTGGTGCAATACCAGGTCTCCCTACCCTGTTATTCTACATGTTTGTCTTCCTTTTTGAGGAGCTACAGAGGTGTACGCAACATGTAGTGGATCTTCACGCGTACATATGCGCCCTTCCTACAGACAACCCGCGTACATATGCAGGCTACTTAAGCACCAGTAGAATGCATGTGTCAAGAAAAATTTTCCTTAAGAAGGGGCAATCAACCTCTTCCCTGATTGAAGTCTAACTTCTCAGGGTTTCTTGAATAAGTACAGTGTCTCTATTTTTACATTCGAATCCTGGGTTTGATGTCAGTTTGGTTATCTTTTTAAATATTTCCTATGTTTAGTTCGGAAGGGTTTTGGGCAAGTCTTTGAGTCTTTTTTATCAGCCTGTTAGGTGTCTTTAGGGACTCCCTATGATCCGTAGTGGGCCAGAGGTCAGTTCTTAGTATTGTTTGGTTTTTTTACACTTTTTCCCCTTTCGATTGCTTTAAAGAAAAAGAAAAAGAATTTATTTCAAGTTTCTTGTTTGAAGAATTCAAAAAAAAAAAAAAAAAAATTAGCATAGTGTTGTCTTTTCTTCTCATCTTGAAAGCATTTCAAAAGAAAATAAGAAAGATAATCTTTCTTTTCTAGTGTTCTTATAAGTTTCATTTTTTGCAAGAGTCTTAACAACATCAGTTGCACTACCACACCCCTTTTGAGTCAATCAAGCCTTAAATAGAATGCTAATTAAAATTAATTAGACTTTATGTTTGTAGGTTCAATCAACTAGTCTAGGCTAGAGTCTTGAATTAGTTTGGAGAGGAAACTCTTCAAGGATTATAAACAAACATTAGAGTCAGATCTAGGGAGTGTAAAAATTCCAGTAAACATAAAAGTTATCTGGGAGCCCCCTCTAACATAGGGGCTAAATATGAGGTCGCGTGAGGAAAGGTAGTGGAGATAACCCCTCCAAAGATGGACCAAGCGTAGTGGGGAATGCATATTGAGGAATTATCGTGGGATATGGTCAGTTGCATTTGCCTATGCAGCTTCATGGATCTCGAATCCTTTCGAGGTCCTCAATTGTCTTCCAGACCACTTTTGCTCGATACCCTCGGTAGGTTTTGGGCTTGTTACCCTCCTCATTGCGGTCCACCCGACTGCCGACTATACCCGCCTGGTGATTGTTCGTGAGCTGGAATCTTAGTTGCCTTTATTTTAGGGACTTACAAAGGTGACTGCAGGGGTATGCCATGGTACCTAGGGAAAACGTTAGGCCATGCTTTGCAGAGTATACCTAGAGGGTGATTCCATGTTTGAGTTTTACTTCCACCGGTAAGTTTCTCTAGTGTTGGCTAGCATAACTATTCTTCCTACTAGATAGTGGTCTGATTGATTTTCCTTTAGGAACTTTTAGTGTGTGCTCTGTGCTCCCTATTTTTCCATAGTCAGTTAGTCATTCATTTCTTTGGGTCTTTGACCTAGGGTGGTAGACCGCCCACTCCACCGGTCGTGAGGACTTTTCAGTCTTTCGCTTAGAAACTTGGAGCCGCCTCTTTATAAGCGTTGTTTTTATACCACTGGTTCGCCAAGAGTCAGTGTGTGATACTTTTACGAACTTGAACAATCTCGCAAGGGGAGAACCTTTTCATAATATTTTCATGGCTAAAGTTCCTTACGATACCAACCAAGGAACCCCTTCACAAGGGGATTCTTGTGCTTTTCCTTTCTTCAGAAATGTTGGTGTCCCTTTGATGGCCACTTTGTACATTCCTGTGTTGAATGTGGGATTACTGGTTTGGTTGGGTACCATTCCAAATGTCCTAAATTCTCTTGACGCTTCTCAGTTAGGAATTTTATGTCATGGGGACCATGTTGATGTTCCTCCGTAAATGAAGTCTTTTCCTCCTCCTTCCCCCACCTCTGGTGAAAGTATAGTTACTAGTAATTGGAAGTCTAAACGAAATAAAAAGAGGAAGAATAGGAAGAAGAGGTCATCAACCTCTGCAAGTCACGTTGACTACCAACACCCAGCCTCTGCAAGTCATGTTATCGACCAATAACCAACCTCTGCAAGTCATGTTAGTGATATTTCAACAAGCTCTGCTAGTCATGTTGGGGACAAACAACTAGCCACTACTAGTCATGTTGGGGGCATTGATTCTGTTGAGAAACCTAGAAGGATGGATGTAAGCCTAAGTTCCCTTATATTCTTTGCAAGGGAGATCACCTTACTCATTTGTGACCTAGCCTTAAAGAGGTATGAATATTGTGGTCCCTATCTGCAAGATCTTTAGATTCTGAGTCTTCTGAGTTTTCCTCGCAGTCTATTCAACCAGTGGTTAAGAAAGTGGTCACGTCAATGCAATCCTTGACCGATCCCACTCTCCTCTTGGAGAGTGTTGAGTCTACCAACGTGGTCACACCGATGCATTCTTAGGCTGATCCCACTCCTCTTTTGGGGGGTGATGTTCCTATATACCATGTTGTCTCGCAGCCTATTCAGCTAGTGGTTGAGAAAGTGGTCACGCCGATGTAGTCTTTGGCTGATCCCATTCTTCTTTTGAAGAGTGTCGAGTCTACCAAAGTGGTCATGCCAATGAAATCTTCGACTGATCCCACTCTTCTCTTGGGGAGTGATGTGTCTACTGACTATGTTTTTGGCATTTCCAATTTAGTACTTTAAGAACAAGGGGTCATTCTACTCGCTTCGAGCACACCCCCTCCAATCCCTAGGATGGCTTCCTTTGATTGGAATGACCTGGTTGGGCCTCACCATCCTTTTTCTACACCTTTTCAAATAAGGGTTGATGTCAATTCAACAAACATTCATTGTTGTATTGTGGATGAAGGAGCCTCCACAAGTATTCTATCCTCCTCGTTTTGGAAATTCTTGGGATCTCTCGAGCTTGTGTCTACTTCGCATGAGATGTTGTCTTTCGACAAAATTCCTAGTGAATATTCGGGGGTTCTTCCTCAATTTTCTATCTTTTCAGGTGGGAAGGCTTTCCTTTTTGATATTATATTTGTGTAAGGTTCGTTATATTTCAATATGATTCTCGAGCATGATTATGTATATGCTATGAACATTGTGGTGTCTATGCTCTTCCAGGTGATGCATTTCCCTCATAATGGAAGCATTGTCACCATTGACCAGCTAGCATCTGATAATAACCATCCTAATTCGGTGTTAGTTCAGGCTGCCCCTTTATATGTTCCTAGTGTCCATGTAGACTCTACCTCGCCATGGGTTAATTATGTGGCATTTTATCCTCGGTGTTCAATTACTTCTGAGAAGGAACCTGTGAAATCATGTTTGCCTTCTCAAGGCTCGGTCTCAACAATTAATCCATTGGTTTATCCAATGGGGGCATGGGATCCCTGGCTTCCCCCTCTTGGTACAAGTGATCTCGTCAGGATTACTTGAGAAAAGTAGCCCCCTAGAGTCTTCTTTAAGCCCTTTTCAGACTCTATAATCATGAAAATATTGTCGAGTGATCTTGTTGTCCTTCATGCTCACCAAACTAAAATTTGAAGGCATGTCTATTCGGCGGTAGTTTACCCTTTTTTCAGTTTGGATGGTGATTTTTATGAACAAAGGTATACTCTAGGAACTTTGGTACACTAGAAGAGTATTCTCAAGTATAAGTTTAATCCTTTTTCGGGCCTGAGGGACTAAATTTATGAAAAAGGAACCCCTACAGAGTCCATAGTTAATCTCTTTTCAGACTCCCTAAAATTGAAAAGATTGTCGAGTGACCTTGTTCTTTCACACTCGTTAAACTGGTCCATAAGAACATCCCCTATGAAGTCCATAGTTAAGCTCTTTTCAGACTCCTTAAAATTGAAAAGATTGTCGAGTGATGTTGTTCTTTCACGCTTGTTAAATTGGTTCAGAAAAACATCTACTGGCATGAGTTTACCCCTTTTTTTCACCCTGTAGATTAAGGAGAAAAAAGGTACACCTCGAGAGATTTGTCTCACCCGGAGAGTTCTCCTAAGTAGATTTTATAATTTTTCGAGCTAAGGAGACTAAACCTAGAAAAAGGTTGTGAGTCCATAGTTAATCTCTTTTCAGACTCCTTAAAATTGAAAAGATTGTCGAGTGATCTTGTCTTTGTCACACTCATTTAAATGGTTTTGAATAGATGTCTTTTCGATGCTAGTTTACCCCTTTTTCGAACCGACTAGACCGCCTTCGAAAAAGGTACCCCAGTGGAGTCTTCTTTTACGTTTTTTCAGACTCTCTAAACGTGAAAAAACTACCGATATTACCTTCTCTGGGATCGTGAAAAATACATTGAAGGGGGTTTCATCATGTCTTTCTAGTCGCATTTTCCTCTTTGCGTCTTTGGACTAATTCTGGCTTCATGTTGCTCTCAATTGAACCTTTGAGGCATGCCTTATATGCAATCCTTGTAGCACTTTGCCTTTGCGACCTGACACCTTGACCCATGGAGGAATTTTTCCCGAGTGTCCTTTTCCTGCACTTGTCTGCTTKCTATGAGAATTAGTATGTTCCTTGTGCTTGGAACYAGTATTCTTGCAACACTCGTTCATCCTCTATAACATAGCATTCTTTTATTYTTTTTCGATCTCTTTAAAAATATTGAAAAATACAAAAAAAAAAATACCCCAAAAGAGGACGGGAATTTTTCTTTTTTTTGTGGCAGAACAATGAGTTGGCCTTGGACAAATCACATCCTTTTGTTTKTTTGTCAAGCATTGGGATTTAATATGACCTTAGRAAGTTTCTCTTGCTACATAGAGTCGTGTCCTCCTTCGTTTGGTTATTCTTCCAAACACATGGAGAGTTTTCGTTGCCTCCTGCATCGTGAACTTATGTCAATGTCATGTTGCCTAAGTCTGATCACCTATTGTGCTATTGTATAAAGGAAGTTTTACTCATCCCAAGTCAAACCTTCTACATTTTGTCTCTTAACCTCATGTCCAACCATCTCGAAAGTCCAATAAATTCTAGGTTCAAAATCATTGAAGTTCTTTTCCTGATCACCAAGATCCTCTTGTTTGTTCCCGATGAGCCATCAAAGACCTCTGGGTACTGAATTCGTACACTCACATTACACTCCTACCCGATTTTTTAACATCTTGAAGTTGTTGCTCGATCTCTGAAGGCCTCATCTCCAGCCACTGGGCATCATTGGCTTCTTGAAGATGGATACTATACATGTATATCTTTCATTTTGAGATGTAGATCTGATGTGTATTGCTCGCGGCTACACTTTATATTGTTATATGAAATGGATATGCAATGTATTTGATTGGAAGCCATGATTTATTTCGTCTCGAGCATGGGTATGCCCACCTCAGAGAGACAATTGTTATTTTTGTAGATGGCATCTCTCGAACTCTAGTCCTGGGCTCACTCACTTCATACATTTGTGAAGATTTTGTAATGTATTTTGGCCATCACATGCTCTTCTGACCTCACACATTAGGGGGAATCTGTTATAACCCTAAATTGCACCATACATGCATACCAGGCATCAGGCCCTCTTGTTATTTTTGCCAAGCCATCATTAAGAAACTCTTCGAAAAAACCCTATTTTTGAAGATGTACGTGCCCTTCACCACTACTGCCCAAATCACATGCTTGTTGCACCACTACAGCTCACATACATATGCTAGCTACACCATTACATCCCGTTTATACCCACAAAAGTTGAAAAAATTAAAAGGTTGCGAGGAATTTGTTGAGATTATGGGCTATTGGGTAGTTTTCCAACTGTCCCACCACCTATAGCCAAACACCCAACCGAATAACCATCCTTTTTTCATATAAAAGGAGGTGTTGTGGTATCATTTCTAAGCCAAGCATAAGAACAATGAAACTCTCCTTGTTTCACATCCCCTCCTTGCCCCAAGAATTTGCAGCCACCTTGTGAGATTTGCTTTAGAATTTCCCATTCTTGCCTTTTTCCTCCATCGTAAGGCTATGCCATTTCCCTAGAAGAAGTGTGAGAAGAGAAAGATACATGGAAGCGCAGTTGTAGATTGGTAAAGAGGAGCCTAGACCAAGTTCGTGGAGTAGTTGCCAATCTCATTGTAAGTAAACATTGTGATATCAATAAAAGAAATACTTTTTCTGTCCTGAAATATAATGTCTCAAATATTTGTGTTTGATTTATGATTTATACTAACATATAACCCATGATTTATATATGAGATGCATGTTTTTAGTTCCCTATTTATCTGTTTGTGAATGCAGGCTAGCCTTGCGAGGATACTTGTAGTCAGTGGAGCGATCGAATGCGAAAGGATTGACATCGGACACAGAGTTAAAGGTAAAGTTACCAGATATTTCCGCTTTGTATTTCATGCATGAATGTGGGGTATATTCAGGGTAGTTATAAAAAGTAGAATACTTTTAGACGGTTAGATATACCTACATGTTTAACACTAGTGTAGTCCATAGGGGGGTTTTCCCTCCATAGCAGGAGATTACACCTCCAATGATTTAATAATTTCTGCAAGGAGGTAGAGATCAAGAGGGAACTGACAGTCTCATACAACCCTCAACATAATGAGTTTGTAGAGAGAAAGAATTGGTACATAATTGGTTTTTCCAAGGCTATGATACATGATCAAGAGTTTCCCATGTTTTTTTGGGTATAGACATGTAATGCGATGGTGTATGTGCATAACAAGAGTCCTCATAGGATATTATGGGACAAGACTCTTGAGGAGGAATTATCAAGGGTGAAGCCAGAGATAAGATATTGGAGGATCTTTGGTTTTCTAGTTTACATCCATGTTCCAGTGGAGAAGAGGACGAATATGGAGGCTTTAGGATAGAAGGGTATATTTTTGGAGTATAGTGAGACCCTAAAGGCTCACGGGATATTTATTCTAGCACAGAGGGAGACATTCGAGAGAAAATATGTGAGGTTCAAGGAGAACTTAGCATCTAATATTATTCATGAGAAATTAGTAGTGATAGAGGATGAGGATAAACATGCTTCGAAGGATGACTAGTAGTCAACAATTCATCTTCAGGTGGAGAGGAGGATTTATCCCCTTCCAGCCCTGTAAGGAGACCCAGGAGGCTAGTATAGACATAGAGGGATGCTGGTGAGGCTCCTAGGAGTGTGGTAAGAAAGCATAGGCATTTGAAGAAGTTTATTAACTATATGGTGCTTATGAGTAGCATCATTTATGTTGAGCCTTCCAATTTTCAGGAATAAGAAAATCAACAGGTATGGTCGGATTCCATGGTAGAGGAATGCACCTTTATTATGAGGAATGTTGTTTTTAACATAGTGCCGAGACCCGAGGGGAAGTCAGTTGTGATTTCTAGGTGGCTCTACAAGATCAAGCATGTTTCATATGGTAGCATAGACAAGTTCAAAGTGAGGTTTATGGTGAGAGGGTTCTCCCATACCGAGGATACATTTCCTCCATTCACCAAGTATGATTCTATTTGAGTTGTTATTTCTATTGATTTAATTTCGAAGTGGAGGATACATCAGATGGATGTGAAAACAATTTTACTCAATGGGATCATTGAGGAGGAAGTGTACATAGAGAAACCTTAGGTCTTTGAGGTACAAGGGAGGGAGTCTCATGTGTGTAGGCTTAAGAAATCTCTGTACAGACTCAAACAGGCACCTAGAGCATGGTATTCTAGGATCAATGGATACTTGCAGAGTATGGGATTTACCAAGAGTGAGGTAAATCCTAACTTGTACTTCATAATTGTTAGAGAGGATCCTCTCATCTTGGTTTTGTACATTTATGATTTATTTCTCATAGGTGCAAAGGAGCTTATTGCAAGGTCCAAAGTAGATTTGTCTAGTGAGTTCGAGATGAAGGACATTGGCTTGATGCATTATTTATTGGGGTAAGAGGTATGACATGTATCGAGAGATATCTTCCTTGGACAAGGGAAGTATGAAGTAGATATCTTGAGGATATTCATGATGGAGGACTGTAAACCGATGGATACACCTATGATTATCATTCTGAAGAGTATTTACACTTGAGATTTATAGTTGGTGGATCCAAGGATATACAAGAAGTTGGTAGGGTCCTTGATGTATTTGGTCAACACCATACCAGATATTTTTTTGTTGTGAACACCTTGAGCCAGTTCATGGTAGAGCCAAGGAAGGTGCATTGGATCACAACAAAGCATGTGCTCAGGTACTTGAGAAGTAAAATGGAGAATGGATTGAGATATCTTGGAGGATATGGGATATACATACTCGGATTGGGAAGGAAATGTAGTGGAGATAAAGAGAACCTTGGGGTGTTGCTTTAGCTTAGGATCAACAAGGAAAAAGAGCAAGCAACCATTTATATCATTGAACCAATTCCATAAGCAAGTTCGTCCGCAACGGATCAAGATGGATAAAATAAAGAAAAAAATCATTTAGTTAAAAAATAGGCAGTTGTACCAGTATAGGTTGTGTTTGATCGAGCAGAAGTAGAGCCATTTTATTTAGTTGACCCAAGTGATTACTTGGTTCAATGGGAAGTAGACTTTTGTAGTACCCAGTTCAGCAGATGCATAGTTTATGGAAGTGATTATGGCTAGTTGTGAATCCATTTGGATTCGCAAATTGATTACAGCCTTATTTGGTAAGGAGTTGGAGCCTACAATGATATACTATGACAATAAGAGTTGTATCAAACTCTTTGCGATTATAGTGTTCCATGACAGGTTCAATCATATTGAGATAAGATATCACTTCATTTGGGATAGGATCCAGAAAGGAGTAGTGAAGCTTTAATATATTTCCACAAATGAGAAGGCTATAGATATTCTGACCAAGACCTTTGAGAAAGAGACATTTGTATTCTTCAGATATAGACTTGGTGTGGTGCATAATACCTTCCTCACTAAGAAGGAGTGTTGATGTTAGTGGTCGCATAGGACATGTATTTCTACACAGGTCTATGTGTCTAGACATGTGGAAATCATCCAAATCCTTCTACTGTTGAATTTACTTTAATTAAAAGGAATTATTAAAGTAAATTTATTTTATTAATTAATTATGTAATTAGTTAATTGAGTTATTGAAGAAACATGCTAAAAGTAATTATCATGCAACATGTAATCTAAATCTCAAGTGAGTGTGAGAAGTAATCTGAACCATAGATCACTTTTGAGATTATAAATAGATTGTAACTCACGATTATGAAAGAAAGGACAGGGTGAAGGAGAAATACACTTGATCAAGAGTTGTTTTGAGAGAGTCAAAACATAGAGTATTAGATCACAAAGGATTGTGGTTCAATATATTAGATAGGTGAAGAATAAATTTCATCTAGAGATCATACAGGTCAAGGAGAAGAGAGAACCAAGGCATACTCAGGTGGGTTTCATTCAAAGGAATCCATAGGAGAGTGTTGGATCGTACAAATATTTTCATACGCATATATAGGTCACAATGGAAATAGTCGCAGATATCTATGGGTCACAGAATGGAAAGTTGTGGATACCTTGAAAATAATTCCAAAAAAGGTTGTACAATAGGTCAAACCTTTCCAAGTTAGTCTGTATTTGTATTTCTCTGTGGGACATTATCCCTATTATGGGAGCCCTGATTTTAGCATAATAAAATCATTCTCAACACTAGTTTTCACTACGAGGTTTTTCTAGGGGTATCTACCCAAAATATTGGTGTTCATGTGTGATTGATTTAGTTTCCTAGTTTATGTTTTTGTTGCATGATATTGAGTTGAATATTTCAGTAGTGTATTATTGTTTTGTGAGATGCTAATCTAATTGTAGTATAACAAAGTACGTAGGTGTTGGAGTAAGAATTTAAACACTACCTTTAATTTTCCACCATTCGTCTAGACAGAGAACCATACTTCTATAAAATTGTTAATCTTTGCTCAAATTGTTTGTGTAAGTGAAATGAGTTATGGCCTAAGAATGGATTTCCCTTATATTTGGGCCATTTTTATCATTCCAAATCCTTTCCCTTTCATCCTCAGACATGGTTCTCTTTACCTCTTCTAGAACATTATGTGCATCATCATAATTAGATGATTAATGGGGAAAATTCATACTCTGTTATTCATAATGATGAAGGATGCAACCCTTTATACAATTAATCCTCAGGATTTTTGGGCCTGATTCTTCATCATGAAATTGTGCTGAAGTCCTATGATACAAAGTATTTATTGTTTTTACTCCCTATAGTATACCATAGCTTGCATCTCTAGCAACAAAAACTAGGTCATCTTCAAGATTGGCCCATAGAGTGTATTGATATATAACAATCCTTCTTGGTCCATTAGCACTTGAAACAAGTTTGACATAATTTATCATATTTACAACTGCACCCTCCTCTTACCATATGTATACAACAATTATTCAAGACAACTCATTTTATTAATGATAAGAGCTTGAATCAACATGGATTTCACCGCTCATTAGATATTTTTCACTAGTCAAATGTAGAGGCTTAGGGTTTAATAAGTTGAATTCCAATGAAGAAATTCTGAAGAAAATGAATGAATTTAAGAAATGGAACATGTGCACACCAAGAGATTCTAAGAATATTTTCTTCCATCCTTTATCAATCAACAAATTCATGGGTTCTTAGCTTGGCTATACAATGTAAGAAGCCAAAGTGAGTAGACATAATATGCAGCCAGTAGCATTTTTGGATAAACATTATTTCCGCATGATCATAAATACCAACATTAACATTGATAACCCTTCTCTCCTAGCACCAATAATCATCCCAGCCTAAAACATCAGATGAAGGTCCATGTCTTATCTTAAAATGACATGCACCAAGTAAGACTTTCTCAAATATGAAATTACTTCTCTCATTTGTTAAACGTATAAATTTCAGCTTATATGAACCCTTGATAGCTAAAGAGGTAATAGAAATCAGGGATTCATATCCTTCCTTGCATATTACAGATCCATGAATATCAATAGGGGCCTTTATAAATTCAATTCCAAACATTGGTCTATTTACTATGACATCAATATGTGATGGTGAAATTGAAGACCTGAATCATGTTCCACTATTGTAGTTAGCAGGGATATTAGGTAATCACCTAGTTGAACCTTAAAGTAGACATTTATTGTATCACAAATCCTCTTCATTTGAGCCTTAAAATTATCTAGCCCATGTGTCAAGACAAACCGATAAAGTTTGTAATATCCTTGGACATTTGTTGCATATTCACCCAAAGGATCATGGATATCATCATTTGTTTGCAATTCGAGTATGTGTTCTGATACACTCCCTCCCTAATTTAGATAATCCTTGGGCTCAACCTCACTTTCAACAAACCTATTAACAATATACAACTCATTAAGGAGAATCCTCTATAAAATAAGGATTGTCCTCACATCTATAAAATTTGTTGCTACCATGCATGAATAGAGTTCCCATGCTATTTGATGTCTATTTTAAGTGCAAATATTGTGCCAAAAATTGTGGGATAATTGTATTGTTGGAAACATTGTCATACAAAGAGATATTAACTCCTTCATTCCATGGAAATACCTTGACATTATAGACATAAGTATTGTGGATATCATTCAAAAAAATMATCCCTATGGAAATCCTAGGTCCTGTAACAACAAGTGGACACTATTCTTGATAATTCTATGGATAATTATCAAACAAMATAATATTCATGTCTATTATATATGATCTCTCGGATATGCTACATCATTTGATTTCTCTTTCATTAGTAAGTGTGAAGTCTCTATAGGATAGGTAATTTTATTAGTGTTCCTTGTGGATTTTTATCATATTCATGATCRCATATTTTCACAAAARCAACCCTATGGTATTCTTTATTAAATTAGACTTTTGTATTCTCATAGGGATGCTCATTAATTTTCACAGGGTCATTTCCTGAYTGATTTTCTTTCATAGGAAAATGATTAGAATGTTCCCATTCAATGTGATTTTCATCCATAATACCAATGTACTCTGTTGCTTTGAATTTTTCCATATCATGATGAMGTCCATCAWTGGGAAACATGAAGAAATGACACTTATTATAGAATCTGAGGGACTGAGGAAGGTTCTCATTGTCCATTCCCTATTATTCATACYAGCCACTGAAATTTCCTATCTCTTGATCAACAATCTTATTATCACCAACCTCCTTTCGAGAAGCATTAATTCCTTCTCTTATATGTTGGGAATCATCATCATGGAACATGAGGAAAAGGTCCTTCCATTTAGTATATGGAGCACATTCACTAGAAAGGTGTCCTTGGTTTTTTGTACTAACGAGTGTCTCATCCTTTTCTCCATCAACAAACTCATCATAAACGATGAGTTCTATGATATCTTATCCTTCTTTGCAATCATGCATGTATTCATACTCATAATCAATTCCCCATTCTACAGTTCATAAATCGTCCACATCACATTTAGGGTTTTCTTCAATAATAGCTTCATCATGATTTTGAGCTATGAGTAGAACATCCTTCAAGTTTTCTTCAACTTGATCAAGGTGGTTGATTTGTCTGTCTTCATATTGTTTCTTTAGAAATTAATCACCTTTACATTCAATCTATTTTTTATTACAATGAAATTCTACTATGGGGTTAGGATGATCATATGACTCCCTATTTATATTAGTGCTACTTTGAGGCTACAAATTGATCTTCTTCCAAGTCTGGAATGTCCCTCTCAATGATACTCTCATTAATTTCAAGAGGAGTGTAAGGATATCCTTGTTTTATATTTGTGGCATCCTCCTCAAAAGTGACCCTATCATATTTCAAATGGTGAATAAGACCTTCTACTTGCAGGGATACTAACAAGTCTTGATATGTGACTTGGTATTTTTGAAACTTTAGACCCCAGTGCTTAAGAAATTATTCAATAAAATTTTTTAGAGAGGGTATACTCTTTGGACTACAAGAGTACTTGGCCCAATCCCTTTGCTTCTATCCCAATGAGAGAAATGACCTTATCAAGTGATATTCATGTATTTCATTGAATGTGGAGACATACCTCATAAGTGACAAGACATGTGCCACAACAAAGAAAGAATCATCATTGAATTTTGATATATTTTTCTCAAATATTGGAGGAGGATAATTTGGGCATCTTGGAATTTCCTTGATATCCAAAGTAGGATACATCTCATGCAACTCCCAAAGAGATATATTTCACCATGTACAAATCTTAACATGAGATATTGAATCAAAATGAAATTTGTGTACCTTATTGCAATGGAGTAACTAAGGTGAGCTGTAAATTCCTTCACAATGATGCGTGTCTCACCTGACAAGAACAAAATCTTCAAAATATGTAAAGAACAAGGTCTTTGTTCTTCTAATGGGATCGCTAGGAAAATATCTTCAAGGTTTGAAAAATCATCCAATTTGTCTTTTGAGAAATGGAAATTGTCCTTAACAATGGCACCAAAATGTTACCACACAAACTCACACTTTAGGAGATAAGATCCAAAATCTCAAGTGCAACCTGAGTGAAACTGAAATGGGGGCCACTATCACCTCACCAACCCTCTTTTTCTCTTCAATATGGCTCTCCTCTGGCTCAAGGGGGGATTCCCTAGGTTGAGATTTCTAGGACTTAGGGAAATGAAGCTCAAACTAATGTGAAGAGTAAATCTAGAAAAAATGGTTTGGGTAAATTTGTTGGACACACCGACCACACTGAGAGGGTGGGGTGAATCAGTTTGGGGCTATTTTTACATTTCTTTCAAAAATTTAGTTAGAAACCACTTCAAACATTATTATCCACTCATAATTAGCTACTTGCATATATCAACAACATACATCATTGATAAAGAGTTATGAACCATCACCATAATGAACACACAAACCACGAGATATAATTGTAAGTTTTTTGTATTAACATGAGACTACAATATCCAAGGTTGTATCAACACCAACTTAAAATAGCACCAGCCGCAAGAGAGCACCAACTCTCATTGCAAGACCCAACTTGCAGATCTCAACACCAAGTGAGATGTGAGGAATCCAACCCTCAAGTATAAGACCCATCTTGTAGACAGAAAACAATCAGTTAGCAAGTACGTGACTTGTTTATACTACGAAATGTGTATGGCACACCAAGACTTCTTTACAACCCACGTATGTACGTGACCTGTCCTCTGTCATCCTGCGTACAACTTCAGAAAACTAGATTTAAAAAACTTCAAGACTTCCTCCTCTCAAATCTTTGTTGCCTCTGTCACATCAGCCTGCAACATGCCACTGTGTCTAGCATGCCACTCCCCAACCTATTCCATCATCAAACATATGCATATCCAACAACCTATGCATGCCCCTCATACATACATCATCATACAACATAGATATCCCTCAACCATAATAGAATTGTACCATACAACCAACCATCCAGCATATACCATATCCAGACATCATAACAACCATACCAAGAATGCTTCAACCATTCACCATACCATGAGAAAATATAAGAATCAAAACAACATGTAACCATACCAAAACTTCTACATTAGATCTAAACTTGTAGACTGATGTCCTGGAAACTTGCTTCAGTCTTCAGGAACCTGGCACCAACATCAACTCAATTTTTCATCGCCTTTTCAACTGTAAGCTCCCTTTCCTTATACAGTTCGCATATGTACACTACCTCATCCACGACATCCATCCTATGTACGTGACCTCCTCCACTGAAGCCCATGTACTCTTCAAAAACTAGGTTTTTCTTTCTGAAACTATGAGATTTTCGATGTCAACCCTCCTTTGCTTCCTTGAACTTGAGAAAATTATGAAGCATCCATGAGTACCTACAATGAACCTTTCACCAAATCATAGATATTCAGTATGCTCAAAGATTCTCATCATAAGATACCATTTCTCTCTTATTTATACTCTCAAAGTAGCTTCTTCTAGGAGTTATTTTCTAACCAACTTCCTTCTTTTAGGGATAACCTACTTCTAACCAATTTGTCCACTTACAACCACTTTATCCACAAATAGTAAATTCTCCACTTCTAGTTGCAACTACTTTATTTTTAATTATTTTCTTATTGCAACCACATAACCCATGATTAACTCCTAATTTCAACCACTTTGGCTAGTCAACATCTTCTAGGAGCTTCTGGAATAATTTGAATTCTTTGACCTTATAGGGGCTTCTAGATAACTCATAATGGTTCTCCAACTTCTCAAGGACATATCTCCCTAACCGTGAGAAACTGTGTGACGTACCACATATCACTAGAAACATCATGACATGTAATATCCATCCATGATAGTCTCACCTGGAAATTCATTGATCTTCATTACATTCTTCCTCAACCAAAATTGGGTTTCCTAACCACACTCCTAAGACTGTTCAAGCACTTAACCATTTGGACTTCACAAAGCATCTTCCTGTGAGGGCTTTCACCATAAGGGGACCACTTTGGAGTTCATACATTTGGTAATTCCTATCAAACATGGCATGACATCAATGATACAACTTCCTTTGATATCAACCTTGACATTAATGATAATATATCACTATGACACCACTTTACCTTTACGATTTAACTTCAATGACACCATAGTACAACAAAATTTTAGGACATCAAATATTATGGGAGGACTAGAGACCAATGTTTTTTCATTGGGAATATGGGGTCAACTAGGGGTTCTCTTGAAGAAGCTGAAGAATGGATATTGGGTGATTACTAAGGTAGTCCACCACAAAACTTAGGATGTCCTCTTATAGGGTGAAAACTAGGGTAATCCACTACAAACAATAGAAAATCATACTATATCCCTTTAAAAAGCCTTTGAGACAATGGATTTTGGATAATCCCCAAGGTAGTCCACTACAAACTTTATAAGGTTATCCTACAAGATGATAACTAGGGTAGTCCACAACAAACCCTAGTTAATCATCCTATGTCCTTTTTACAAACTTGAAGAAAAGTTCAAGGGAAGGTATTCTACTACAAACCTTTCTAGGATTCACAAGATAGGATGCTTCCAAGAGAATACAAGGAAAATGCACCTTCACCACTTGACAAGAACATTTACACTTAATACATCAAACAAATAAATCCACAAATACTTAAAAAGAACATTTACTACATAAGTCCTTGTTCATCCATAAACCCTTTCCATGAATCATCAAATAAATTAAAAAATTCATCCACAAATAGTCTCCAAAATGAGAGCACCTTATTCTTCCCTCCATAGCACAAATCCAAGACAAAAATACTGCAACAAACATCAGAAATTTCAGACCCGCTAATGGATTTCTCCCCCAATTGAACTATGATAAAATGAGAGGAAGTGTATCTCTATTTATAGAGGATATTCACAACTTCCTTTACATTAAAATATTAATTTCCTATGCTTAAAGTCCATAATCTAGACTATGGAGGGGAAAAAGGCCCTATTCTCTAGTTATTAACCTAAAATATACAAAATTTGGATTCTTTAATCCACTTGTACAAAATAAATGAGAACAAGCCCTCAAAAGTGACCAATCTCCATAAATAAGGGGAGTAGGGGAGATTTATCAAACAACGTCCAACCTCCAAAGGCCCTTCAAAGCATGGAGATCATCAATAAACCTTCACACCTCCAAGCAAGACCTTTCATGTTTTCCCATTTGGGGGATTTCAATTGTATACATGCCCTTAAGTCATAGTTCTAATCCATTCAAAGAGGTTACTCCTTCAATTGGTATCCCTTCAATATAAAACCACATGAATGTTATACAAATTTCTCCAAAGTCCTACAATCTAGTTGTGAGGGTATTCAATAAGTGAAACCTCCACTTTCCATTGTAGTTTCACTTTTCATCTCTATTTGATTGGATGTATTGTTTGAGAAATACACCACATTAAATCGGGGTGGTGTTGTTGGAACCTTAGGTTCTAATGTTTCATCACATTTATCTTGGAATTAGTCGATCAGGCGATCGACCAACATCTGGAAATATTAGATCGGATGATCAACCAGATATATACATCAGTTGGTCGAGTAGTCGACAAGCATGTCAGTCAGACAATTAACTAGCAGTCAAAGACAATCGGCTGGAGGATCGAAAAACTGAGTAATTGACTAAAATTTGGAAACATGGGAGATTAGGTAAAGAATCCTTGACAAGATGAATAGGAAATGTGAATATGACGGAATCAACTCTCACCACCAACAATTTTATGTGGAGGATATATTCCCAAATTCAAGGACGTTGGTCAGATCTTGATGCTATAAATAGTAGATACAATGGGTCATTATTAACAAGTATAATGTACAATATTGGGAATTGAACATGTATAAATATGTTCAAAATACATTTTGATGTTTCGATCACAATGCATTGTGCTTAATTGATGTAATGGTGTCTTTTAACACCACCAATTATCTTTGAAATTTATTACTCTTCGTTTATCTGTAGTTTTGTTTATTTTTTTTTGTCGCAGGTTACACCCAATCCCCAACATGGTATCAAAGCGATTGGTTTTGACCTCACCTATTGTTCACAAATCATGTTGAGTTGGATCTATAGTTTGATTGATTCTCGGCTAGTGATTTGTTGACTGTAACTTGTGGAAAGAAATTAGATATGTCAAGATATCAAATATGTCTTCGAAGATCGATCTTGTTATTTTGAATGGATCAAATTGTATTGTATGGGACAAGACATGGAAATCTTACTAAAGAGTAAAGGACTATGACAATATATGAAGACGGTGATTCCAAATCCAACATGCAATCAAGAAAAATTCATCGTTTATGGGAAGAAAGATGAGGTTGTGGGGGTCATAGTGATCTATATCTCATGGGAGATTTGATTTCACATCAACAGAATCGACTGTCCTCAACAAGTCTAGAAGAAGCTGAAGTTTGTATTCGACAAAGTCGATGAAATCTATGTCATGCAATTGGAGAAAGAATTGATCTCTCTCGATCCTCATTATTTCAACAAAGTCGAGGACTATTTGGCACGTGTGAAGGAATTGTAGTTGAAACTAGGTGAATGTGGAAATAATTATTTGAAGAAAGACGAACAACTCATCGAGTTGGTCCTGATGAATTTAATAACACCATTCAATGTGTTTTTTTTACTTTCTGTACTAGCGGGAAGGAATGCAAGGAATATTGTAAGTATTAAACTTTTGAAGATTTTTGTGGCAAACAAAGATTGCTTGATGGAGGAAAATTTTCCATATCAACAAAGATTGCTTGATGGAGGAAAACTTTCCATATCAACAAAGATTGCTTGAAGAAGGAAAAATTGGTGGTAAAAATAAATCCCACTTGCTCAAGGGAAAGGGAAAGTCAAATTACAAGGAAAGAGGACAGTTTGATACCCCTATACAAAGACCTCAATGCCTCGACCAAAAACCTAAAGGGAATACATATGCACTCCATAATAATTGAAATAAGAAGACATGTTAGTACTATGGAAGTAATGGACATAATGAAAGGAACTTCTATAAGAAGAGAAATGACTTAGAGGAGAAATTCAAGCACCTTGAAGGAGACATGTCAGTTGTATGTCGACTCGCTAATAATTTCACTTTCCAAGTCAAAAGTTATCAAGTGTTGTTGCCTCATTATGTGCAGAATGAATGGGTAGTTGATTATGGTTGCACTCATCATATGGATAAGGATTCTTTCTTGTTCATGTCGTTAGATAAATCTATGGAGAGAAATATATATGTTGCTGATGACTTTTCTCTTGACATTGTTGGTCACGATGATATCCCCTATCAACATGGGAGAATTGTCGACATCTATCATGTAATAAAACTTAGTGCTAATCTATTTTCATTTTATCAATTAACAAAGCCAATAAAGATTGTGGAGTTTTGGATAGATCTATTCTTTTTTCTATATTTTAAGAAAGATAGGTTGAATGTCGTTAGAGGGTTTCTCGACTATAAGGAAAATTTGTATATTTTTTGTGACATGACTCAACTTTACTCAGAACCAATTTCTCTTGTTGCTCACATAGATGAACGAAGTAGAACTTGGCCTAAACGAATCATACACCTAAATTTTATGGAAACTCATATTATGGTTTTTTGTCTACCTAAATCCCCCCCCCCGATGGAGTCTATAAAGGATGTGTAATTGGAAAGCATCATTAGGCACCCTTTGACTTTGACAAAGTGTGGTGAGCACAAATATCTTAAATATGGTTCATGGTTGCAACCTTGGATGTGGGTAGTCATGAAAGAATGTATACCAACTTGTTTTTTCTACCATTCTTATACTTTATGACCAAATGAAACTGTTGTAAGAACCCCATCCATTTGAAATGTCTAGTTTGATGTAAATTACTCTAGGCCTGCAAATACTGGATCACCTATTTATATATGTGGATGATGGTATCCTTTCCCATCATATAGTGCTTCCACTTTTTGATAGCTTGTACCAAGGCATAGATCTCCTTGTCATAGATAGGGTAGTTGAGGACTACCCCATGGAATACTTCATAATGATAACAAACATCCCTTCCTCCTTGCATCAAGATTGCTCCCATGGAATACACACTTGCGTATGTCTCCACTGCAAAGGGAATTTTCAAGTTTGGTAGCGCAAGCACTATTTCTTGACTGATATTGCTTTTCATCTCATCAAAGGACTTTCATTGATTCTTCCCCCACTCAAAACTCTTACTGCTAGCTATTATTGTGTGGAGTGGTGCAAATTATGTTGAAAACAAAGCTATGAACTTCCACAAGTACTATTTTTCCCCATCAAAATTCTTAACTCCTGTGCAATTTGTAGGAAATAATGATTTCATGATGGACTCCATAATTGTGGGATCTATCTTGAGCTCACCTCCATCGATCACATACCCTAGATACACCAAATACTCTAAAATAAACTCACATTTCTTGAGATTGGCCAACAATTGGTGTTTCTTCATGGTCTCTAACACCTACATAAGATGTGATATGTGCTCCTCCTAGGTAGCACTATAAACCAATATATCATCCAAATAGACAAAAACAAATGAATCTAGATAAGGGTGTAAAACATCATTAGTCTCATAAATTAAGCTAGTGCATTTCATAAACCGAATGAAATAACCAACCACTCATAGAAACCTTGCCTCTTCTTAAAGAAATTATTCTAGGTATATTATTCTTTGAATTATGTCTGGTGATGTCCTGATTTAAAATCCAACTTTGTGAAGTACTTGGTATGATGTAGCTATTCCAATGGGTCATCAATCCTGAGAAGAGGGTATCGATTCTTCAGTGTAATATTGTTCAATTCCTTGTAATCTATACACATTCTCCAAGTCCCATCCTTCTTTGGAACAATTATAATGGGTGACCCATAAGGTGAGGTACTTGGTCGAATCACACCCTGCTCCAACAATTGTTGCAACTACTTCCTTACTTTGTTTTCTTCTAGAACATACTATATATAGGTGGAAATAATTGGATTTCATGCTCCACTTCCCTCTTAGGTGGTATACCATTAGGATCCTAGAAAAATCTCTTGTATGCCTTTAAAAAGTCCTCCAATTCATTTGTTATCTCCTTATTACACCCTTCCAAGGATGTATTTACTTTTAACAACTCTTCACCATATTGATATTCCCTTAGAAAAAGTAAAACATATTTCTTGCTAGAACTGATCAATTTCCTATCTTGATTGGGACTTACTAGTGAAATTTTTTATTTACCTTTGCGCGCATTGATGATGAAGGATCTCCCATCCTTCATGAGGAGGTACTGGTTGTATCTCTCATGAATATAACATCCCTCAAATATGTGTAGGAACTTGCAAACAATAATCTATATACATCTAGTGTTACTACGTCCAATTCTACTTCATCTATAAAATCAACACTTACAACAAATTTAATCTTGCACTACTTTGTTACCTTGATATCTGCATCCTTGTTTACCCAATCCAATGGATAGGGTATAGGATGATCATGAACCTCCAATCTAATCTTGTTGACCATATCCACTACTATGAGATTAACCTGTGAACCAAAGTCGAACATAGCATATATCTTCGTCTTCTTGACCTTAATCTTGATGTGGAAGAGATTGGCCATATCCTTCTCTTCCTGGTGATGAAGGCTACTTAGATTCACCTCTTTCTACATAGATGTATAGAAAATATTTTCATCCACATCAGATCTACTTTCAACCTGATTGCTTGAATATGTGGATATAAGGTTCTTTTTCTTTCTACCATTCTTGTGTTTCTTGTGGTTCAACTATGTATGTAGTTTCCAACACTTCTCTTCAATGTGGCCATCAATGTTGCAATGCTTGCAATGGTTTTTGGGATATTTTCATTGATGTATAGTGGCTAATGTCTTCTTATCTCCCCCCCTTTCCACTTCTTTGTCCCCTCCTTAGAAGCTCTAAGGTTCTCTTTCTTCTTAAAACCACTTGGCCACCCCTTCTTTTGGCCTATGTTTTTTAGGTAATCTTCTTGTATAGACACCTAATCCACTGTCCTTAGCTTGAAAAGAATCACCTACTTTCATAGATGATTGTGTAATCCCCCCAAATACTTGAGGATTACATATGGGTTCTTGAGACAGATACCCATCATGATGGCCATATTTTTGAACTCAATGGTGTACTCCAATACACTATGCCCCTGCCTTTTCCTGAATTAGTGCCACTGGATCAATTGGTCCTCTACATACCCAATAGGGTATAATTGGGACTTCATGGGGGTTTTTAATTCCTCCCACATAGTTACCAATGGATCACACTCTATCCTAAGTGTTTCTATATGTATTTCCCACTAGGTTAATGCATGGCCCTCTAACTTCAATCTAGGAAATGAACTATTTTTCTCATCATCTATATGGTGAATGCTAAAATAAAATTCTAGTTGTTTCAACCAATGATTCAATTTTAATGCATCAATATCACCTTGGTATGGCTTTATGTTAACTTTCACTTCCATATTGAATATGGACTATGAAGGGTTAAAGGCACTTGAACTTGCTTTCTCTTTCTCAGGTTACTTCTGTAACTCCTTTCATGGGTCTTCCCGATCTTTTGATTTCCCCTCTGATATGATGTCTGAGTTTGAGACTACATCATATTTTAACATCCGATATTGATTTCCATAGCCACCATGAGGAGGTTCATATTGTGGTTGATATCGGTGAACTGTGCTTCCAACCTCTCAATTCTCTTTTTTGTTGGATCTCAAGGGTTGTTATGAATAGACTCGTCGGTCATGGATAGGGTTCTATGTCTTTCTTCTTAAATGATTTTTTGGATCCTTGCAACTTTACACAAATATACTTACCCAAAGAAAAAATGATCTAATACCAATATGATCTGTAAACTATCATGGATATTCTACTGGAACAATTCATCACAATAGATCTGATAAATAAAACTAAAATATACACTATGAAGGTTAAATTCATTTATATTCCAGAAACTTTGGTTACTAATTTTATAGAGAAAAGTAAAATAAAATCACATGTCATCCACAAAATAAAACAAATATTTTCTCTAGGAAACCCTTACGAGAGAAAACCCAGCTAGAAGGTAAAACTACTATGCTCTCATTTCTATAGTATGGAAATAATGCAAGTACAAAGGAGAATGCACTCTCTATGGAGTTACCTAAGACTTGCGGCATGTTAGGTTGCTACAATGCATTAATCCCCTCTATTATGATCTCTAATTACCCACTCCTAGTTATTCTACTCTGCTATGGAACAAAATACAATAGCATCGAATGGAACCCCTTCTACTCCTAGCAGTTCAATATTTAACATAGCCTGATAGTCGTCTAGGGTTAGGATTTTGACTTTCTGTTGGAAGCCCCACACGATTCCGTTATTTGAACAAGAAATTACTTTTCCTGTAGCTGCCTTCACCTCAATCTTGTAAACATTATCATTTTGAGATGATTACTGGATTAAAAAAGTTGTTCATTAATTCTTTTAGTTTGCACTTTCGTTTTTGTTTTATGTTTGATTCATGACTGAAAGCATGAATCAAACATGAAAACCTAGCATGGTATTATATTTTATATACAAGGATTTATTTTTAAGGGTCATCATCCTTATATCCAATCTAAATCCAATACTTGAATGGCTTATTTTTGGATGTTTTGGGTGTTGATATAATTGTTATATGGTTAGATGATTTTCATTTAAATTATGAGGAGTTTTTGTTTTGATATATTTTAAACCCTTTGCAAACACAATGGTCATGCTAGTACTCATGGAAATTAATGTGTAACTATTGTACTATGTACTTAACTCACCTTGCTGGCACAGTGAATTAATGAGCCTTTCATTACGGGTATAGGTTTTCAACTCTGTATGTCAGACTTTCATTACCAGGAATGGTAAATATTTACAATCAAACCCTCGATGTTCATGCTATGATAACACATGGTCTTCATTATGTTTTTTTCCCTTTGATACATTCAGATTTGTTCCTATCGCTCCTACCATTCGAATCTAAAACTGTTATGAGTCATCCCTGTCACATTCTAGTCATGTTTGTTATGGATCTTGTTGTTTGTTTGGAGCCGAATGGATGCCATGCATTTCTCTCTCATGACAATGCAATCGAAGATTTAAAAAGCCAAGGATCGGATGCCTTCCTTAAAATATTTGAAGGCTATAACCTTCAGGTGGCGAAGGCTTTCACATAGACTTGCGATGGGTGCAAAGAGAAAGTTGGAGATACCTAGTTAGAGGCAACTGAGGGGTTTGTGAGTGAATCCATAGGGTTGCCATCCACCAGCAAGAAACGGTTCAAAAACTCAAAAATTTAAGAAGTACCTTGGAGCCTCTTCATGACCTCTAGGAAAATCAACTGCTGTGAAAAAGGTATCCCCATATCTTTGGTTAAACCTAGGTGGCATGGCCTATTGTTCATTCTCAAATAGTTCGTGACCTGTGAGGGTCGTTATGGTTTAATTTTCCTCTATCATATACGGTTGCTTATGCATTTCATTGGTTTTAAATTAAACATGCCTTTTTATCTATCGATAAGCCTGTATAAAATGTCCAAAAGGTATAAGAGACAGAGTGTTGACTCTAGTTTGTTCCATAATGGCTTGATAAATATTTTGTTGATTCACCACTTTTCAACCATGGGTGACTGTTGGGATGGGTTTTTGACAAGAAATGGTTTTTCTATGACCATTCCTGTAGAAAACCCTAATTCGAGTGAGCCAGTGATTAAAAAACAACTTGACATTCCAAGTAATGAACCAGACTCTCTTAACAAAAACCATCTAGATGAGGCAATGCCAAGTTATTGTTCACATGAGAAAAAGGCTGTTGAATTAGAGGTAAGTGAACCTCCTATGCCTAAATTTGATGCTGGTCAGAATGTCACTGTGAAGCCCGATGTCAAAAAATCTTGCAAACAAACAAAACAAAAATGCACATCCCTAGGGTTTCACAACAAAAGAGCAGGTCATCTTATTTCAAGAAAATTGAGGAATTGAAACGACGCTCATTTGAGCTCGATCGGCTTGATCGAGGTCAATGAGGTATCAAACTCCAAAATAGAATATTTCTTGGCTTTGGAAGACCCGGATTGTCAAATATTTGGTCCTACTGAACCCTATGACTTTGTGACGAAGTTTCCACCGTGCCTCAAGTGTAAGGAGGAGTTCTCTAGTATTGGGCTTGGTTAGGAAAAAATAACAGGTAAGGCCAATACATCCCTGTTTGACTATATGCTTCATCAACGTATTGTTCCTCCTGTACAGTGTGATGTTTGTTTCCACTAGATCGAACAATATTACACTGATATACCCATCCTTCAGGCTCGGATTAAAACACTCACAGATCAAAGTGAATCATCGAGACAAGAAAATCTCGACCTCAGAGTAAATGCAGAGAGGAAAGCTAAATGCCTTAAGAGAACAGGGAACATAGTGATAAAAAATGCAAACTATGTTAAAGCAATAATCAATTATGAGCTACCCGATCCATCTTTAGTTAATTGTTGAAATGGTAAAACCATTTTCCTCTTATTATAATCATGTTATCTATTTTGAATCGAATCAGTTTGAAATTAGATTTTGTTTGCTAAGATAAGACTGGCTACATAATCTTTTGATTTTGTAGCCAAGTCATTTTTAAATGAAAAAATTAGAAATTAGTTGTTAATAATTGTCTAACTTACTCCTGTTTCATTTTTCAGGAAATAGTAGATCCTGTTGTTGATCATATGGGGAGAACATGTTTGATTATGCATTTGAATGATTAATGTTTCCTTTTATGTTTGCTTTGTTAAAACTTTTATTAATTTTTTAGAAGAATCAACTCAGTTATGAGTGGTTGTTAGCCCTCTATTTTTGTAATATTTTTGATCTCATGAAATCCTATCCTATCCTAGGAGATAGGAAAATGGGATTTCAAATTACTTCAAATATTGTTCATTTTGTAAGTAAAGATCATCTTGGCCTGGAACAGATTATGGACGAATGATTTTCAAAACTTAATGGAACAACTTATAACATTTTGGCTTTAGACCAATGCGAATGTTGTCTCATTTATGTTTTGTTTCTCTTATTTTGGAATATTATTGTGTTGTATAACTTTAGTCTCAATGACATATTATGTTCCATTGCATTCATGTTTTAAATGTTGTTCATGATTTGATGTTCCATATGTTATGACTGTGATCATCATATCAATTTTAATATCGATATTTTACTTTGATGTTTAATTGATATATAAAAATGAATTCTTTACATAAATATTTCTCTAACTGTAATCGTTCGTAATCATAAGATCACTGGATCATATGTGTCCACTATTCTGTTCTTAAATCTTAGTTGCCAATACACACCTTGAATTTAATCAGGAAAATTTTAGTATAAGCCTACTGTAGATTTCTTTCACAAGCAGGGTAGATGGACGCTTTCGATCATACAGAGGCATGGACACATTAACAAATTGATAACAGGTTAGCTTCACTGGCTTCTAATTTTTGTCGTTTTATTTACTAGTGAAATAGGACAGTCTTTGATTGGCTTTTGACCATCATTCTATCATATTTCTAATCATGTTTTAGTTATAATTCTTAGATAGATGATTATAAAACAGAGAATACAGAAAGAAATATGTTCTTTCTTTACCTTCTTTTGAGAATGATTATAAAACATTGATTTTGCAAGGCTTTCACTAAAACTTGCAACCTGTAATTATTTTGTCCATAAATGACATATTCATATTTATCTTTCTACTTAATACATTTGTTAATAATTAGATTAGACTATATATATTATAGTTTTAACATTAGTTAGTTTATTTCCTTTCTTTATTTCAGGACCCTAGATTGGCTAATGGAGCCATTAAACCCATCAGAACAGGTTACACCAAATGACTTGGGTTACTTAGACAACCCCAGACCGGACCTATTCTTCCAGTTGACGGCCTATCAAATTTTCCCGTCATCAAATGGCGCTAGAAGGAGGGCTTGAATTTGATTGATGGCACATGGAGGTCACAAGACTCCTCCCTCACACACTCGCTCCCCTGTCATAACGCGTAGTCTCTCAGACAAAAATGTTACACTTGAAACAACAACTACCTCAAACGATAATCCTAAGATTCCTGTTGAACTAGTAACACCTGCTCCTCAAGGGGCTGATGTCCAATAAATTGTTCATCTGTCACTCTTAAGGAGACATAGGGCCTTGGCCCGTATCAGACAACCTGGTAGGCCACTTAACTAACCCTTAGATTTCTTGGATAATCGAGAACAACTTGAAGGAACTAGTTTACTCTTAAACCCTTTAGGAGATAATATCACCAATCCTATCAAAACACCTACTCTTGGAGCAGGAGGGTATGGTATCCCACCTTATCCTCCTAGTTCATCTCCATCCACTTGAGGAGGAGAGTCATCTGACGAACGTAGTTCCTCGTCTGAATTATCTCAGCCTCCAACACCACCAAAACCCATGGCAAACCAAAACAATCCTTCCAGACCTTGGCTCGATCAAGATGTCGTGGATGTACCTCGACCGCAACATCCATTGCCAAAACACCTGGAGAAATGGTTGCCTAAATTTGATCTATATTCTAAACCATTTGCTAAGGATCACATAAAAAGATTTATGTTGTCCATTAGACTCCAAAATGTAGAACATGAATACGTAGTATGTAGACTCTTTCCTTATACTTTTGAGGGCAATGCCTCCACATGGTATTTTGCCCAACAGCCCCAGACCATCGTCTCTTGGGACAAGTTTGAAACTTGTTTCTTAGAAAATTTTGGAGATGATAAATCTCCTGAAGTCTTGGTTATGGAGCTCTCCAGCCTAAAAATGAATCCGAAGGAGAAAGTAAAAGATTTTAACAAAACATTCCTTACATTAAAGAATCGAATTATCGAAGATTCGATGCCCGCTGAAAGTCTAATTGTCACATATTACACCAAAGCTCTACATAATAACATAGCAATTTGGGTTAAAAGGTCTAAAAAGAGCACATTGTTGGAAGCCTTCGAGGAGGCAAGCCAAATTGAAAAGGATATATTAATATTAAAAGACAATCTCAATAGTGAAGCTAAAACAAATTCATCCTCTAAAAAGAAAATAGAAATCCTTACTAGGCCTCCCCAAGCCAAAAGTCAACCTGAAACTTTAGACTTAGAAAGCTTGCAAAAGGATTTCCAAAAACTATCAAACTAGGTCGTGGAATTGAAGATATCAGCCGAGGATGAATCCTCAAGAAAAGGAAGTTTTAAACCTCCTTTTAGGAAACCTTTTCCTCCCAGCCGGCCAAACCAGACCACTGAAGGTCTTAATTTCAAAAGCTTGCAGTATGCCTTGCAAACCATTCTAGAAGAACATGATAATTCTGCTTCTTCCTCTCTTGAAAATTCTGAAGACGTAGCTAAGTAGGGATGATTTTAAGGATGGAAATTTAGTTTTAAATGTAGAAACCTTGGCGAATCTTAGTAATCCTTCATATGCCAACTATAAATGTTTAGCGATATTTTTGTAAAAATATTCAAATTTCTAAGTATTTTATATAGTTTTTATAAATTTTTGGCTATTTTTAAGGTAAAATCATTTTATCCTATAGAATTTGGGTGAATCATTTTTAAAATAGCGAATCTCATTTTTTGGAAAAACCATGGAAAATTAGCCCATGAGCGAAATTTAACCCCTAAAATCATCCTTGTAGCTAAGGAAGAAGTAGAATAAGAAGAGGAAACATCCCCCAATATCTTCGGACACTTCTCTGACAATATTTTCCAAGCAAATTTTGAAACTATCCACCCTTATAACACAAGAAGAAAAACACAGAACATACCTTCTTCTGAAGTGAGTAATAATGTATTATCGAAATAGTCAAAGCAAGATGAAATAAAACAAAGTTTAGCAACCCCAATTTTAGAATATGATTTGATTGAATATCTTAAAAAAATAAGGGTTGATATTTTTGTTTTCGAGCTTTTGAAAGTTCCCCTTATTTTACAGAAAATTATTCAAAGTATCACAAAAAACAATAAGAACAACGATCCTAGTAGCAAGAAAACAACATAAATTGGTTCAAAACCAGCCCAAAAGACCCCGACTAAAATGACATCTGAACCTCCAGATAAAAGGTTGTAGCTGAAAAAACTGTAGCAAATGTAAATAAAACTGTTTTAGGGAAATCAATTAAAAATCAACAGAATTCCACTGTTAACACTCAGGAAAATGTCCTTCCTTTCTTGTTAACTTTTGAAAATTTTAATAGGAATGTACATAATTGTATGGTCGATTTCAGTGCATCATTAAATTTCATGCCACTATTTGTTTGTTAAAAAATTAATGCATAAGTTAAACCTTCTGATCTCAAAATCATTTAGCTAGATCGAACAAATGTAAAGGTAATCAATGAGCTTAAGGATGTTCTTGTTAGATTATCTTCCAATCCTTAAGTCCATCAGATAATTCACATTATTGTTGTTGATATCCCTGAAGTCTATGGTTTGTTTTTAAGCAGGGACTGGTTCAAACAACTACATGGTTACTTTTTCACAGATTGGTCTCATTTGTGGCTGTCGAAAAATGGACAGCCCAATAAAATTAGGATAAATCATGAAAGATATCTCAAGAACACCGTGAAGGATCTAAATTATGCAAAAAAACCTTTTACTACATCTACTAATTCATTTAAAATGCAGGGAATGAATACCTTCTTTGGTAACTTCATGATTGAAGCTTCCCCCATCACTAATCCTAGGCAGCAATCATAAGTTACAACCTATACTCAAACATCATCTTTGCCAAGTGTGCCAAACACTCCTAACGAAGCTCAAATATGGTCATTGTACTTTGACGGATCCAAATCCAAAGAAGGAGTTGGCGCGGGATGTGTACTCATAGATCCCACAGGTGATAAGACTTTCATTTCGTGTTGATTAGAGTTTGAGTGCACTAATAACATCGTCGAATATGAATCACTTTTACAAGGGCTTAGGAAATATTTGGATATGGACGTATGGAATTTATTGGTATTCAATGATTCATAAATCGTGGTTAGGCAGGTAAGAAACTCCATACATTTCTTGTCACCACATCTGAAAAGTTACCAAACTGAGGTATGGACTCTAATGAAAAAAGTTTCATCATTTAACATAAATTCCATTCCAAGACTAAGTAATTCGAAGGCTGATTTATTGGCTAACGTCACTTCTAAATTGTTTCCCGCAGAAGGTATTTCTCCTAATGCGTTTTCGATTGAATTGTTTTTCATGCCATCGATCCTAGACAACATGACCAATTAGAGAGTGTTCAGCGATGACCAATAGATCATCAACTTTTTGCACATGGAAGACACTTTTCAAGGCACAATCATTGATGAAGGCACTCACGATGAGAACCTCCAAAACTTCACGGTAATATCATATCCTAGATATCCTGAATCGACGTTTGATCTGGTAAACTCTATCCCCAGATCTTTTGTAAGACTAGAGAAGTTTTATGACTTACATGATAAATTTAGGGGGGTAGTTAATTGTAAAACAAACAGTTCTTATTTGATTTATGAGATGGTAAATTTAGGGACAAAGGAAAATCCCCAAAATATTAATCTGGGAACGGGATGCTCTGAGCAAGAACAATCTGCTTTTATAAAATTGTTTAAAGAATTAAAAGATTTTTTTCCTTGGACATATGATGATTTGAAAAAAATTGATCCTAATATAATACAACATGTCATCCCCATGAAACCACAAACTCATCCTTTTCAGCAGAAATTAAGAAAGATGCACCCCAAATTGGAACCCACTGTCAAGAAAGAAGTGAGTAAATTACTAAATGCAAAGATAATTTTCTCGGTGAGACACACACAATGGGTGTCTAATCTAGTTCTTGTAAGGAAGAAAAGTGGGAAAATTTGACTCTATGTTGAATTTTGTAACTTGAACCGAGCGTCTAATAAAGATAATTATCCTATTCCTTCAATGGAACAAATTCTACAGTAGGTATCTGGTTCAGAAAGACTATCTTTGTTAGATGGTTTTTTGGGATACAACCAAGTCCTCATGTCTCCCTTGGATTAACTTAAAACTACTTTCTGTACCCCATGGGGGACTTATGCCTATAGGAAGATGCCTTTTGGGCTTATAAATATCGGGGCCAATTTCTAGAGAGCAATGGACATTTCTTTTCGTGGTCTCATAGATCAATCAATAGTGGTCTATCTTGATGACGTTGCCATTTTCTCTAAAAACAAGAAAGATCACTTGTCTCACCTTAGGGTTGTCCTAGAACAATGTCACAAGTATGGCATATCCCTCAACCCTAAGAAATCAGTCTTTGCGGTAGATCAAGGAAAACGACTTGGGTTTATAGTGTCCAAAGACTGAATGATTATTGACCTAGAAAGAACCCAAGTTATTTCTAAACTCTCCCCTCCCTCTTCCAAACAATCCATGCAATCCTTTTTAGAAAAGATTAATTTTGTCAAAAGATTTGTCCCAAGTTTCTCAGAAATGGTAATACCTTTACAAAATTTAATTAAAATGGATGTTCAGTATCATTGGGGACCCCAAGAAAGTCAAGATTTTGATTCTATTAGAAAATAAATAATAGAAGCTCCTTCCTTGATGACTCTTGATTTCTCTCGGGATTTCACTCTTTACACTTTTGCATCTGATAGATATTATGGTGTTGTTTTAACACAAAAGAATGTTGAAAGAAATGAAGTACGCATTTACTTCATGAGCTCAGCTTTCAAAGGGACAGAGATGAATTACCCAGCTGTAGATCAACATGCCTATGTTGTTTTTAAAGCAGTGAAACACTTTCGGTCATATCTACTGAAATCTAGAACTAAAGTCATCTTTCCTTACCCTGTTGTAAGAAACTTGTTAGTACAAAAAGAGTTGGGTGAGAAAAGGGAAAATTGGATGACGTCCTTACAAGAGTATGACCTCGAAATAACCCCTGCACAAATTGTTAGAGATCAAGGCCTATGTAAACTAGTTGTTGATTTAGTTAAAGAATGGGAAAGTCAAATTAACACCTTAACTGTAAACCAACATGAGGAAAAACAAATCAACTGTGCACAAGTTGCTGCCAATTCTTGGTATGAGAACATTAGATTTTACTTGACACATGGATCTAATCCTCGCTATCTTGATCCTAAAAACAGAAGAGCACTAAGACTGAAATATGCATCTTTCCAGTTAATAAATGATGTCTTATTTCGAAATAATTTTGACAGTGTTCTTATGCATTGTTTGGAAAAGGATGAAGCAGAGAAAGTACTATCTAAACTTCATTCAAGTGAGGCTGGTGGTCACTTTGGTGGAGACACCACTGCTCACAAAGTGTTAAGATCTAGGTACTTCCCATGTTATTTAAATACGCCCATGCACTGTGTCCTAAATGCATAATCTGCCAAAAGGCTATTGGATGGGTGAAAAATGCAACATTCCCTTTGCAGCCTGTTACTATAGATTCCATTTTTCAACCATGGGGTCTTGATATCATAGGACCGATTAACCCTTCTTCTTCACATCAACACAAATATATCATTACAACAACAAATTATTTTACCAGATGGTCTGAAGTTGCACCTTTGAAAGTGGTAAACATGAATCAGGTAGTATCTTTCCTTAATTCGCATATCATTACTCGATTCA
>ML783884.1:1245947-1279489 GCA_009831015.1 Picea engelmannii | reverse complement strand
AAGCATTCCAAAGTATTTGAAGATATTCCCAAAGGTATTCCACCCGCTCGAAATCATGATCATGATATTCACCTAATTCCTGGGAGTGTTCCTCTTAACATCAGGCCATACAGATACCCTTATGCCCAGAAGAGTGAAATTGAGCGCATGGTTGAAAAAATGTTAGAGGCTGACATTATTAGACCTAGCCAAAGTTCTTACTCTACACCGGTGGTAACGGTATTCAAGAAAGATGACTCATGGCATTTGTGTCTAGATTATAGAGAGCTCAACAAGTTCACTATTAAAGATAAGTTTCCCATTCCCGTCATTGATGAATTGTTAGATGAACTACATGGAGAAATATATTTCACAAAGTTGGATCTCCGTTAAGGGTATCATCAGATTAGAATGAAGGAAGCAGATATCCCAAAAACAACATTTTGAACTCATGAAGGCCATTATGAATTTTTTGTCATGCCTTTTGGCCTTACAAATGCACCTTCCACATTCCAAGGGTTGATAAACTCCATTTTCAAGCCCTTCCTTTGAAAATTTGTGTTAGTATTTTTTGATGATATACTAATCTATAGCAAGTCTTGGGAGGATCATGTGTAACATGTTGACAAGGTGCTACAACTACTAAAGGAACAACAACTATATGCCAAACCATCCAAATGTTTCTTTGGAGTGAAGGAGGTAGACTATTTGGGTCATATTGTATCTCATAAAGGCGTCAAGGTAGACCCTAACAAGATTAAGGCCATGATGGACTGGCTGATTCCCAAAACATTAAAGAATCTTAGAGGATTTTTGGGTTTGACAGGTTACTACCGCAAGTTTTTTCGTCACTATGGAAGAATAGCAACACCTTTAATAGCACTAACTAATAAGGATGCATTTTTATGGACTCCAGAGTCAACTAAATGTTGGCAGCCAACTCACTTTTTCCTATCGTCTTATAAGCTGCCTACACTTATGTTTTACAAACATTATTTATTTTTTTTCGTCGCAATTTTCAATAAATGACATTTTCATTTTTTGCGACATTTACACACTTATTTTCGTTTTGTTTTCACGACTGTAAGCGTGAAAACATGATCTTTCGATGTCATATTTTGATCACTATCTGAACTATCAATATCTCTTTTGTCATTATGCCTATTGCTCTTACCTTTTATTGATCATTATACAACTGGCAAGATCCTCTAATCGGTTCTCCTACTTCGATCGATTGTATAACTTGATTTTATTGAGTTTGTAAGGCATTTAACATTTGGATTGGAAATGTATATGACTTACCTGATCATTGATTCTATGAAAATGCATAGGGGTTATGATTTATTTTATATATATATATGATATAATCCTTATGTCAATCTTTTCATAACTTTTGGCTTGTCGACTATAAGAATATCGTTTGGCACCTTTGGTTAAACTTTTGATTATATGAATTGATACATTGGCGCATAATTGATTTTGGTTTTGATTTATAAGTTGGGTGTTTAAACACTATGGCTTAACGTTTGCGTGCGTTGGTATACACATTTGATTCCATTAGTTGGGCACATGACTCGATGGTTGAACTACTATTATGGATTGAACAACTATGTAAATCGGCGGTTGTACTTGGATAATAAATATTTTGCATGGCAGACTCCACCACCTTCGCATGCTTTCATTTATGCCTACCCCTTTGGCTCGTTCATTTCTGTTAGCCCGGGTAGCCTTGCTCCTGTGTGTGTTGGTGAATCCAAACCCTCCCCTTACCATGCGTTCGGCTCCATGGCACCAATCGTGCGAGTCGAACCCAATGGCAATCAAGCCCTGTTAATGTTTGACGATGCCCGCCAAGATTTGGAAGACAATGGATGGCTTACCTTCGTGAAACGATTTGAGGGTTTTAACCTTTGTGTAGAACGACAATTTGCCACGACCTTCGATGGTTGTCGAGCCAAGGTGGGCAACATACAGTTAGAGATTGATGAACAGTTTATCAGCTCAGCTACGGGGTTACCTACCTCGGGACAACGTTGGTTTAAGAATTGCAAGGTCGAGGAAGTACCGTGGACATTGTTGTTTCTATTGCGCAATGTCACCTCTTGTGACAGAGGTATGCCTATATCTATGCTCAAACCACGATGGCACAATTTATTAATGCTAGTCAAGAAGTTTGTGATCTGTGAAGGTTGATACGGACTTGTGTTCCTCTACCACTTGCGTCTGCTGATGGTTTTTATAGGGTATCCTCTAAACATGCCTTTCTACTTTCATCGGAGCCTGTATAAGATGTCGAAGAAGTTTAAGAGGCACAAGGCTGACAACAACCTGTTCCACCATGGGCTTATTAAGCTCATCGTTGATTATCATTTGAGTTTGCATGGTGATAGTTGGAGAGATTTTATCGCCCGTAATGGCTTTGAGGACACCGACCCTGTACAAGTTGATAAACCCGTGGTAATTGAAACCAAGCCCGAACCGCCTGTACCGTTGCATCTCCTACTGCCTAAACCCTCGACTGACCCTCCTATCAGCTTACTCGACACTATAACTAAGAGTGCAGAGGCCATTAAAAATCCTATGAGCAAAAAGCCCAAGGCAAACCTTACTGCAAATGCCAAAGGGAAAAGGAATGCCCGACTCATTTCGAGAATGGCCAGAAACAAACCAAAACCCTCTGCTGAGTCTAACCCTATCATCCTAAGTGAGGAATCTAATTCTGATATTGAGCATTTTCTGGTCAGTGAGTACCCCTACTCGCAGGGTTTATGTCCCAAACCCCCTTATGATTTTGTATCAAACCTTCTCCCCTGCCTAATGGACGACCCTAACTATCCAGGTATTAAATTGCCTCATGAAACCCTCGGTCATTCGGCCAAACCCTCGAAATCCACACAGTCACCCTGTGACCAATGCAATTCATGGTTAGAACGATATTATGTTGATGTTCCTATACTCCAATCGAATATTCGATCATTGGAAGACCAAATTGCAGTCCTAACCAGTCAAAAAGCCAATCTCCGAGCAACAGATAAAAAGCAAAAGACAACCGGCTCCATCCTGTTGAAAAACGTGGAATCAACCATGACTGTTGTAAATTCCAAACTAGCATAATCAAGCAGCCTTGTCGCTATGCAGGTATGGTTTTGACATCATTTTTTGTTTTGTAAATAATCTAGTTTGATGTAATGATTTGAATTCAGTTTTTAAATAGCTTAGTCACTCATCCAAATGCCTCTGTCATTCGGTGATCATCCTGTACATGGTTTCATTTTGATAAAAAATGAAGGAATTTCGATTTGGTATATGATTTGCTCATAGATTTTTTGTTTATTCGTTTGGATTTCATTTGCTAAGTTTGTCTGAGTGAAGTAACGAATTAATGGTGTGTTTTCAATACAATTCGTTTTGTATCCACTTTTCACGGGAAGTTCCATACTCTATTTAGAATACGATTATCCTCAGATTCAATCTCGTATGATTCGTATGCTGTGTTTTGACAAATGATTTCGGGAGTATAGTTGTTACGATGTGCTCTATCATACGATTTTCCAAATCATGAATACCACTCTGTTCAATTTAAATTTGGAAATGACTACTCTGTTTTTATAAAAACAATGGTCTCATTAAACCTGTGCAACTACGCCCGAAGCATAAAATGATTATGATTTGCAAAGAATATACTAAACTCAGCCGATTAATTCACTTGTTTGGATTGTTGTTAGTTCGATCATTTTAGGAATTGGATCCCGATTGTAATTGCTGTTTGGTTTGATTTTAAATGTGTAAAAACGAATTGGTCAAACCCAGTTGTAATTCGTTTGATTGGAACGATTTTGGTAAAGGAAAATCAATCTTGTTTGCTCACTGTGCAATGATAAACAATCGATAACAAACTCGGTTTGATTGATCCTGTTACGATTTTTTTATGAGTCAGTTATGGTTCGAATTCGCTCACAGTTTGAATCGCTTGCTATACAGTTATCGTAATCCTATTCGCTTCGATTATTTCTCCTGTTGATAAGACAAGTATAACGAAGTGTTTGTGATTTGTTTTGTTATCAAAACGATTTCATAACTGATGGATTCGATTTGTTGAGAAAACGATTACAGTGCTATTCCATATGATTTTGTTTTACCCGACTTATGATAATGATCGAAACATATTATTCCTATCTCTGTATTCGGTTGAATGATGTGGATCATGTTTGACCTTGAATGGTATAATAATTTCAAACTAAATGATTCATTCTCAAATAATTATTGGATGTCAATTAAATTGAAATCTTTTAAAATATTTTTGATTTATTTCAATGCTGATTCTGTACCTTATTTAGACTAGCTACAGAATCAAATGATTCTGTAGCTAGTCTATAGAATTAGGTTTTATTGTTTTATTAATAAAATATCTTTCTAACTTGTCTATTTCTGACATGTTTCAGGTAAATTCGAATTGCATGGGACATGTTGGGCAGTTTAGAGGATATTTGGATGTTTTACTTTTATTTTAGTTTCCTAGTTTAGTTAAAATAGGGAATATCTTCCCAGATTTTTGTAAACAGTGTGATAATTTCCACAGGGAGGTTTTACCCTGTGGAAAAACTTATAAATACTTATTATTTTTGTAATAATGATCATCCTCATTCGTGGGAGAACAAGGATATGGATTTCTAATACAAACAGAGACAGAAGTTGATGTTCTGCTACAACTTTTGCTTTTCACAATATCAATCTTTCGTTTCATGTTTATGTTTATCAATTTGCATTTGATTAATGACTACTTTAGCTATCTTAGTCTTCTGCAAAGTGATATGATTTAATCAATATGATCCATGTCTGACTTCTTTCAACATTTAAAAAAACACAGCAACTACTTGATTCAGTTTATGAATGCCAGATTTCTCTTCTTCATCAATTGAACTCTTATGTATAGATCTTTGCATACAGGTTTACCTAATTGTTAAGATTTATAAATTATATGATTGTTGTGATTTTTATGTCTTGTTTGTCCTGTAAACAAACTTAAAGAGCATTGCAGCTATCGTTTAGGAGAATCTTCTAGATTAATCGGTGCGAGTTTCCTTCCTCCGATCAACTTCAACAGTCATCATACACAGGACAAATCTGGAGCGTTTCCAGGTCAGTTTGTTATTTAAATTGTTTAGTATAATTTAAGTAGTTTGATTAGATATATTTGTAGTTTAAATTAGTGATTTAGTTTAGTTAGTTTTCTGTTTTATTTCTTTTCATAAAATTATAAAATCAACAAAAAACATCTTCCTCTGTCTTAGGGCTGATTATAACGAGTTTTTTAGGTTTTATTCAAATCTGTGAATTGTAGATATTGTATACTTTGTGAATAAGTTATATTTCAGTCAGTAGTTAGTATAGTAATAATTAGTAGTTTGTATATATAGTTAGTTAGATTAGCTTAGTTTGTTTTAATAATTTTGTTTTAATTAGATTAGTGTATTAGTTTGTTTTATTTAGTTTTAGTTAGATTAGTTAGTTTAGATTAGTTTTCTTTTGTTTTCTTAGGACCTTAGATCGGCTAACGGAGCCACTAAACCCATCATGGCGGTTCATACCAAACGGCTTGGGTTATTAGACAACCCTGGACCGGTTCCACTCTCTCAGTTAACGGACGGTGAATTTCACCCGTCAACAAATGGCGCTAGAAGGAGGGTCGATACTTAATTAATGGCATGAGGTAGTCGCAAGAATCCTCCTCCCCCTAATCGCTCACCTATAGTGACTAGAAGCCGTTCACACG
The DNA here is from genome assembly GCA_009831015.1 of Picea engelmannii. NCBI lineage: Eukaryota > Viridiplantae > Streptophyta > Pinopsida > Pinales > Pinaceae > Picea > Picea engelmannii. The sequence goes on along the minus strand of ML783884.1, from coordinate 1,273,737 downwards.
ACAATATTCCCCTTCAAACAACAACTACTTCAACTAACGATCCATAGATCACAGTTTAACCAACAACCCCTAATCCTACAGGTGGTAACATACAAGAGATTGTCCGCCAATCTCTTATTAAAACACATAGTGACCTAGCTCATCTTAGGCAACCAAACCATCTGTGGGGCCAACCTTTGGACTTATCTGATATCAGAGAAAAATTAGGTGGCACTGATCCTACTGTGAATCCTTCAGATCCAATCTTAAATCCTGTTGCAGGAGGATCCGAGATACCTCCTTCACCACCTCCATCATCTCCTTCCTCTTTTGGAGGCGATTCTTCTGACGGAGGCAATTCACCTTCTCAGCCTTCCACACCCACTACCCCAATGGAAAATCAGAACAACCCTGCTAGACCCTGGCTTGACCAGGATGCTGTAGCTGTACCTGGAGCTCAACACCCTTTACCTAAACATCCAGAGAAATGGCTTCCCAAGTTTGATCTTGACTCAAAACAGATAGATGAAGATCACATCAAAATTTTTATGTTAGCCATTAGACTCCGCAATGTCGAACATGAAGACATTTTATGTAGGTTGTTCCCCTATACTTTCGAGGGTAATGCATCCACATGGTACTTTTCCCAACAACCCCACACCATCATGTCTTGGGAAAAGTTTGAGTCATGCTTTTTGGAAAAGTTCGGAGACGGTAAACCTCTGGAAGTCCTAGTCATGGATCTTTATAGCTTAAAAATGAACCCAAAAGAAAAAGTTAAAGACTTTAATCAAAGATTCTTAACACTTAAAAACCGAATCCCTTCAGATTCTATGTCTGTTGAGAGTCTTATAATAGCTTATTATACTAAGGCTTTGCATCAAAGTATAGCTATTTGGGTTAAACGATCTAAGAAAGCCACGTTGTTAGAAGCCTTTGAGGAGGCCAGCTAGATTGAAAAAGACATACTTATCCTTAAGGACTCTTCTAGCAATGAAAATGAGACTAGTTCTGTTTCCAAAAAGAAGATTGAAATCCTCTCCAGACCCACTCAAAGTAAAACACAACCTAAAAATTCTGATTTGGAAAACCTAACTAAAGTTGTTCAAAAACTGTCAAATCAAGTTATAGAATTAAAAAGGTCAACCGAAGAAGCTTCCTCAAGTAAAGGACCCTACAAACCTCCTTTCCAGAAACCTTTTCCTACCAACCAACCTAGTCCAACTACCGAGGGCCTTAACCTAAAAAGTTTGCAATGTGCTCTTCAAACAATTTTAGAAGCCCAAGATAACATGATGCCTCCTGAGATTCCTGAGGAGGTCGTTGAACAAGAGACAGTTCAAGAAGAAGAGTCTTCTCCAAACATTTTTGGACATTTCTCGGACAACAACTTTCAAGCTAATTTCGAGACAGTCCACCCTTATAACACTAGGAGTAAGACAACAAACAACTCTTCTACTAAAAACACTACAACTCCCCCTCCAAAGCAATCTAAATAAGAAGAGACTAACAAGAGTAATGTGAACCCCAACTTAGATTATGATGTTGTTGAAGATCTTAAAAAGTTAAGGGCAAACATTTCTATTTATGAGTTATTGAAATTTCCTTTTCTGCTTCAAAAAATGTTGCAAGATATTTCAGAGAATGGCAAGAAAGGTTTGTCCAATGGTAACAAGGTTGTGCAAAGCAAATTCCCTCAGAAGACTTCCACTAAAAATAATCCCGATCCTTAAGATAAAGGAAGCCTTCCTATAAATAATGTAAATAATGTAAATAATGTAGATAAAGTAGCTTCAGAAACTGTGAGTAAAAAGCCACAAGCTACTACTCTTAATACTCGCAAAAATGTTCCTCCTTTCCTGTTAACTTTCGAGATCTTTAATAGAAACGTGAAAAATTGTATGGTAGACTCAGGAGTGTCGTCTAATGTGATGCCTTAGTCTGTTTGCCGGAAAATTAATGCTGAAGTTGAACCCTCGACTTTAAAAATCATACAACTTGATCGAAAAAATCTTAAAGTTATAGGCGAACTAAAGAATGTACTTATTAGGTTATCGTCTAACCCCAAGGTTCATCAAGTTATTGATATAATTGTTGTGGATATTCTAGAAGTGTATGGTCTGTTTTTGAGCAGGGACTGGTCAGAGCAGCTACACGGCTACTTCGCGATAGATTGGTCTCACTTATGGCTCCCAGAGAACGGCAATCCCAACAAGATTAAAGTGAATCGTGAGCGTTACCTAAAGTTCACAGTCACAGATTTAAACGATCCCAACGAACCATATACACCTTCTGCGGATACACCTGAAGTGCAAGGGATGGACACCTTCTTTAGCAACTTCATGGCTGAGGTTTCACCTATCATCAATCCAAAACAACAGTCTGAGATTGCAACATATATGCAGCCAACAGCTTCCACACAACGGTCTTATGTATCTGATGAAAATCAAATTTGGTCTTTATATTTCGACGGATCAAAGTCCAAAGAAGGAGATGGCGCAGGCTGCATCATTATCGATCTGGCAGGTAACAAAACATTGATAGCATGTAGGTTGGAATTTGAATGTACTAATAATACTGCAGAATATGAGGCTTTACTGCAAGGTCTCAAAAAATATTTGGATATGAACATTCAAAATTTAACCGTCTTTGGCGACTCTGAAATAGTGGTTAGACAGGTAAGAGATTCTATCCATTGTATTTCTCCGTATCTCAAAAGCTACCAGTCTGAGGTATGGAATTTAATGAATAAATTTTCTGCGTTCAATATAAATTCTATTCCTAGATTGAATAACTTTGAAGCAGATTTATTAGCTAATGTAGCTTCCAAACTTCTTCTTGCAGAAGGCTTGTCCCCGGACGCATTCTCCGTTGAGCTATTGTTTCGACCATCTGTTCCTGACAATATCACAAACTGGAGAGTATTTGACGATGATCAACAGATCATTAACTTTGTGCACATGGAAGAAACCTTTCAAGGCGCGGTGATAGATGAACGCACACACAACGACAATTTACACGATTTTACGGTAATACATGATCCGAAAACTCCTGAAGCTTTATCGGACATGGTAAATTTGATACCCAAATCCATAGTCAGATTAGAGAAGTTTTATGATTTTGAAGATAAATTTAAAAAGACGGTCAACTATAAAACCAATAGTTCCTCGTTATCTTATGAAAAAGTGAACTTTGGAACTAATGAAAACCCTTAATGCATTAATCTAGGGTTGGGATGTTCTCGACAAGAAAAAGTTGCATTCATCAAATTATTCAAAGAATTTAAAGATGTCTTCGCATGGACATATAACGACCTTAAAACTTTTGACCCTAATATCATACAGCGTGTCATCCCGATGAAGCCCCAAACCTTACCCTTCCAACAGAAACTGATGAAGATGCACCCTAAACTAGAACCGACCGTTAAAAAAGAATTGAATAAACTCCTAAGTGCTAAAATAATTTTTCCTATTAGGCACACTCAATGGGTGTCCAACCTTGTCCCAGTGCGAAAGAAAAACGGGGAAATCCGACTCTGTGTCGATTTTCAAAACCTCAATAGAGCGTCTATAAAGACAACTATCCTGTCCCACTCATGGAACAGATCCTTAAACATGTATCTGGTTCCGAGAGGCTATCCTTATTGGATGGTTTCTCTAGATACAACCAAGTCCTGATGTCTCCACCAGACCAACTAAAAACTACCTTCCATACCCCGTGGGGCACTTATGCTTATCGCAAAATGCCTTTTGGATTGATTAACGCCGGTGCCACCTTTCAGAGAGCAATGGACATTGATTTCTGAGGCTTAATCAATCAGTCCATCGTAGTTTACTTAGATGATGTGACTTTATTTTCAAAAAACAAAAACGATCATCTAACTCACTTACGAGCCGTCCTGCTGCGATGTCGTAAATACGGCATCTCCTTGAACCCCAAGAAGTCCATCTTTGCAGTAGAACAGGGTAAACTCCTGGGATTCATTGTGTCTAGTGATGGGATGATTATTGACCCTGAAAGGACTCAAGTCATCACAAAAATTCCCCCTCCTACATCCAAAAAATCCATGCAGTCTTTCTTAGGCCAAATTAACTTCGTGAGAAGATTTGTCCCCAGCTTCTCTGAAATGGTCAGACCCTTGCAGAACCTAATTAAGAAAGACACCCAATATCACTGGGCCCCCCCAGAAAACCAAGCTTTTAATGAAATAAAGAAGGCCATAATAGACGCTCCGTCTCTCATGAGCCCTGACTTCTCTCAAGATTTTACACTCTATACTTTTGCCTATGACCGTTCCTATGCCACCTTCCTAACTCAGAAGAATGCCGAGAACAACGAAGTACCCAGCGACTTTATGAGCTCTGCTTTCAAAGGTACTGGACTTAACTATCCAGCGGTTGATCGGCAAGCCTACGTTGTTTTCAAAGCAGTGAAATACTTCTGGTCCTATATTTTGAAGTCAAGGACGAAAGTTGTTGTCCCCTACCCTGTCGTGAGGAATTTGTTAGTACAGAAGGAGTTAGGAGAGAAGAGAGATAAATGGGTCACCTCCTTACAGGAGTATGACTTAGAAATCACCCCAGCTCAGATTGTGAGAGGCCAAGGGTTATGTAAGCTGGTAGTTGATTCAGAAACAGGACAACCAGAAGACAGTGATACGTCAAACCTAGGACAAAGTGATCAAAGCCTAATTTGTTGTGCACAAAACCTTGCTAGTCCTTGGTACGACGATATAAGATTCTGTCTTGAACATGGATCAACCCCCAGTCACCTTGACCCCGTTAAAAGAAGAGCGCTGAGACTAAAATCTGCCTCCTTTCATCTGGTTAATGGTATCCTGTTTCGTCAAAGTTTTGACGGCGTACTGATGCGTTGTCTTGAAAAAGACGAAGCAAAAAAAGTCTTGCTAGAGTTGCATGCAGGAGAAGTTGGTGGTCACTTCGGTGGTGACAACACTGCTCATAAGGTTCTGAGAGCCGGTTATTACTGGCCCACGCTGTTTAGAGACACCCATGCCTTGTGTCGTAAATGTATCATCTGTCAGAAAGCATCAGGGCGGTTGCAAAAACCAGCCTTCCCCTTGCAACCCGTTTCAGTAGATTCTCCTTTCCAGCAATGGGGCCTTGATATCATAGGTCTGATTAACCCTCCGTCCTCGCAACAACACAAGTATATTGTGACAACCACAGATTACTTTTCTCGATGGTCTGAAGCTATTGCGTTAAGAACTGTCAACACCAATCAGGTAATTTCCTTTCTAAATTCGAATATCATCACTCGTTTCGGTATTCCTGACTGTTTAGTTTTCGATAATGCTTCTTACTTTTCCTCTCTTGAGATGAGCGAGTTCGCTTTGGAAAAAGGAATTAAGCTGAAGTATTCTGCTAGTTACTACCCCCAAGGCAACGGATTAGCAGAATCAACAAACAAGAATTTAATCAAAATAATCAAGAGACCTGTGGTTGAAAATCACAAGAATTGGCACAATGCATTGCTGAACGCGCTGTGGGATGATAGGGTAACACAAAAATCCGTTGTGGGTAACTCCCCATTTTTTCTCGTTTTTGGTAGAGAAGCAATTCTGCCACCTCACATCCTTCTTCCTTCACTTCAGTTGTCACAGAAAGTCCAAGAAGAAGATTGTCCCCCTTTAGAAAACCGAATTAACGCTTTGATGAAGCTAGAGGAAGTAAGAGCCCAGGCTAAACGTAAGTTAGATCAACATCAACAACTGGTTAAAAGCTGGTTTGATTCTAACTCTGCTTCTGATAGGAATTTTGAAGTAGACGATCTCGTCTTGAAGTGGGACAAACCACTTGAGGGAAAGGGAGAGCATACTAAATTCCAAAACTTATGGCTTGGACCATTTTTAATTGCTGAAAAGTTGGGTCCCAGTTCTTTTTGATTGCATAATATTGAAGGGTAGCTTGACACCTACCTAGTGAATGGCCAAGCCCTGAAGAGATACTTTACTTGATAACCACCCTTGTATATTATGTACATATTTTGCTTTTAGTTTTCTTTTTCGTTTTCTTTTGTTTTTTATTTTGATTCGAATTGGTCAGTTTGTGTCTTTGAAAAATACGCATACCTGTACACTGAGCTATTCAGACAGAGATGATAGATAATTCCTTCGCTGAAATAACTTCTGAAAAATCTGTACAAACATCAATGGTATATTTCTGAAATTTATATCTGTGTTGAAAAAATCATTTGTTTAAAAGAAGTTGATTGGTTTCGATCTCTGAGCAAAGTTCGTCATGATCATCTATTATCTTTTTACGTTGTCCCTATTCCGTAAAGGAATGACTCAGAAGAGGTCTCCCTGTCTTAGGAAGTTGTTTTCATAAATAAAATATATTTGGAATCTAAATAAAGGACAATGCTAAAAAATTCTGATGAGGTCTGAAAAAATATGTTGATTTTCAGCGTCACCCCGCTCAGCTATATATCTATGAAAAAAAAAAAAATTATGAATAAGAGCTGTGGGAAGTGCTTGTAAACCCGCCGGGATACTGAACAGGTCTACTGGCAGCGGGTAAATGCATGTATGGCACCAAGACAACTTCGTCGGGGTACTGAACAGGCCCGCTGGCAGCGAAGCAATGTCGGGTATATGAAAATTTGTAAAAAAGAAAGAAACCTCTTTAATGTCCTTTGTTCTGATTCAGAACTTCTTAACAGGATACGGATGTCAGAGTGGGTTAAATGGAAACATTGTCGAGGCTATGGACGCCTGCTGGCAGCAGTGGCCATGCCAACAGTATTGGAGATTTTTATCTTTAAAATCGTGACTTGCTGATCTTAAGATTATTATCAGTTTTCAGCTCCTGGAAACACCGTTGGAATAATTGGTTAATGATGATGTTTGTACGATTTTCTGGTTGTTATTTCTGAGTTGAAATTTTCTTTGCTGTCCCAATCTGAATTTTTTTCTTTTGCAGAGATAACTGCTTCTACCAGTGTGTCGCCATTGTTGGCAGCCAACTCACTTTTTCCTATCATCTTATAAGCTGCCTACACTTATGTTTTACAAACATTATTTATTTTTTTTCGTCGCAATTTTCAATAAACGACATTTTCATTTTTTGCCACATTTACACACTTATTTTCGTTTTGTTTTCACGACTGTAAGCATGAAAACTTGATCTTTCGACGTCGTATTTCGATCACTATCTGAACTGTCAATATCTCTTTTCTCATTATGCCTATTTCTCTTACCTTTTATTGATCATTATACAACTGGCAAGATGCTCTAATCGGTTCTCCTACTTCGATCGATTGTATAACTTTATTTTATTGAGTTTGTAAGGCATTTAACATTTGGATTGGAAATGTATATGACTTACCTTATCATTGATTCTATGAAAATGCATAGGGGTTATGATTTATTTTATATATATATATGATATAATCCTTATGTCAATCTTTTCATAACTTTTGGCTTGTCGCTTATAAGAATATCGTTTGGCACCTTGGTTAAACTTTTGATTATATGAATTGATACATTGGCGCATAATTGATTTTGGTTTTGATTTATAAGTCGGGTGTTTAAACACTATGGCTTAACGTTTGCGCGCGTTGGTATACACATTTGATTCCATTAGTTGGGCACATGACTCGATGGTTGAACTACTATTATGGATTGAACAGCTATGTAAATCGGCGGTTGTACTTGGATAATAAATATTTTGCATGGAAGACTCCACCACCTTCGCATGCTTGCAATTATGCCTACCGCTTTGGCTCGTTCATTTCTGTTAGCACGGGTAGCCCTACTCCTGTGTGTGTTGTTGAATCCAAACCCTCCCCTTACCATGCGTTCGGCTCCATGGAACCAGTCATGCGAGTCGAACCCAATGGCAATCAAGCCCTGTTAATGTTTGATGATGCTCACCAAGATTTGGAAGACAATAGATGGCTTACCTTCGTGAAACGATTTGAGGGTTTTAACCTTTGTGTAGCACGATAGCTTGCCATGACCTTCGATGGCTGTCGAGCCAAGGTGGGCGACATACAGTTAGAGATTGATGAGCAGTTTATCATCTCAGCTACGAGGTTACCTACCTCGGGACAACGTTGGTTTAAGAATTGCAAGGTTGAGGAAGTACCGTGGACATTGTTGTTTCTATCGCGCAAAGTCACCTCTTGTGACAGAGGTATGCCCGTATCTATTCTCAAACAACGATGGCACGATTTATTAATTCTAGTCAAGCAGTTCGTGACCTGTGAAGGTCGATACAGACTTGTGTTCCTCTACCACCTGCGTCTACTGCTGGTTTTTATAGGGTATCCTCTAAACATTACTTTCTACTTTCATTGGAGCCTGTATAAGATGTTGAAGAAGTTTAAGAGGCACAAGTCTGACAATATCCTGTTCCACCATGGGCTTATTAAGCTCATCGTTGATTATCATTTGAGTTTACATGGTGATAGTTGGAGGGCTTTCATCGCCCATAATGGCTTTGAGGACACCGACCCTGTACAAGTTGATAAACCCGTGGTAATTGAAACCAAGCCCGAACCGCCTGTACCGTTGCATCTCCTACTGCCTAAACCCTCGACCGACCCTCCTATCGACTTACCCGACACTACAACTAAGAGTACAGAGGCCATTAAAAATCCTATGAGTAAAAAGCCCAAGGAAAACCTTACTGCAAATGCCAAAGGGAAAAGGAATGCCCGACTCATTTCGAGAATGGACAGAAACAAACCAAAACCCTCTGCTGAGTCTAACCCTATCATCCTAAGTGAGGAATCCGATTCTGATATTGAGCTTTTTATGGCCAGCGAGTACCCCTACTCGCAGGGTTTATGTCCCGAACCCCCTTATGATTTTGTATCAAACCTTCCCCCCTGCCTAATGGACGACCCTAACTACCCGGGTATTAAATTGCCTCGTGAAACCCTCGATCATTCGACCAAACCCTCGAAACCCACACAGTCACCCTGTGACCAATGCAATTCATGGTTAGAACGATATTATGTTGATGTTCCTATACTCCAATCGAATATTCGATCACTGGAAGACCAGATTGCAGTCCTAACCAGTCAAAAAGCCAAGCTCCGAGCAACAGATAAAAAGCAAAAGACAACCGGCTCCATAGAGTTCAAAAACGTGGAATCAGCCATGGCTGTTGTAAATTCAAAACTTGTATAATCAAGCAGCCTCGTCGCTATACAAGTATGGTTTTGACATCGTTTTTTGTTTTGTAAATAATCTAGTTTGATGTAATGATTTGAATTCAGTTTTTAAATAGCTCAGTCACTCATCCAAATGCCTCTGTCATTCAGTGATCATCCTGTACATGGTTTCGTTTTGATAAAAATTGAAGGAATTTCGATTTGGTATATGATTTGCTAAGTCTGTCTGAGTGAAGTAACGAATTAATGGTGTGTTTTAAATACAATTCGTTTTGTATCCACTTTTCACGAGAAGTTCCATACTCTATTTAGAATACGATTATCCTCGGATTCGATCTCGTATGATTCGTATGCTGTGTTTTGACAAATGATTTTGGGAGTATAGTTGTTACGATGTGCTCTGTCATACGATTTTCCAAATCATGAATACCACTCTGTTCAATTTAAATTTGGAAATGACTACTCTGTTTTTATAAAAACAATGGTCTCATTAAACCTGTGCAACTACGCCCGAAGCATAAAATGATTATGATTTGCAAAGAATATACTAAACTCAGCCGATTAATTCACTTGTTTGGATTGTTTTTAGTTCGATCATTTTAGGAATTGGATCTCGATTGTAATTGTTGTTTGGTTTGATTTTAAATGTGTAAAAACGAATTGGTCAAACCCAGTTGTAATTCGTTTGATTGGAACGATTTTGGTAAAGGAAAATCAATCTTGTTTGCTCACTATGCAATGATAAACGATCGATAACAAACTCGTTTTGATTGATCCTGTTATGATTTTGTTATGAGTCAGTTATGGTTTGAATTCGCTCACAGTCTGAATCGCTTGCTATACAGTTATCGTAATTCTGTTCGTTTCGATTATTTCTCATGTTGATAAGACAAGTATAACAAAGTGTTTGTGATTTGTTTTGTTATCAAAACGATTTCATAACTGATGGATTCGATTTGTTGAGAAAACGATTACAGTGCTATTCCATATGATTTTGTTTTACCCGACTTATGATAATGATTGAAACAGATTATTCCTATCTCTGTATTCGGTTGAATGATGTGGATCCTGTTTGACCTTGAATGGTATAATAATTTCAAACTAAATGATTCATTCTCAAATAATTATTGGATGTCAATTAAATTGAAATCTTTTAAAAGATTTTTGATTTATTTCAATGCTGATTCTGTACCTTATTTAGACTAGCTACAGAATCAAATGATTCTGTAGCTAGTCTATAGAATTAGGTTTTTATTGTTTTATTAATAAAATATCTTTCTAACTTGTCTATTTCTGACTTGTTTCAGGTAAATTTGAATTGCATGGGACATGTTGGGTAGTTTAGAGGATATTTGGATGTTTTACTTTTATTTTAGTTTCTTAGTTTAGTTAAAATAGGGAATAACTTCCCAGATTTTTGTAAACAGTGTGATAATTTCCACAGGGAGGTTTTACCCTGTGGAAAAACTTATAAATACTTATTATTTTTGTAATAATGATCATCCTCATTCGTGGGAGAACAAGGATATGGATTTCTAATACAAACAAAGACAGAAGTTGATTTTCTGCTACAACTTTTGCTTTTCACAATATCAATCTTTTGTTTCATGTTTATGTTTATCAATTTGCATTTGATTAATGACTACTTTAGCTATCTTAGTCTTCTGCAAAGTGATATGATTTAATCCATATGATCCATGTCTGACTTCTTTCAACATTTAAAAAAACACAGCAATTACTTGATTCAGTTTATGAATGACAGATTTCTCTTCTTCATCAATTGAACTCTTATGTATAGATCTTTGCATACAGGGTTACCTAATTGTTAAGATTTATAAATTATATGATTGTTGTGATTTTTATGTCTTGTTTGTCCTGTAAACAAACTTAAATAGCATTGAAGCTATCGTTTACGAGAAGCTTCTGGATTAATCGGTGCGAGTTTCCTTCCTCCGATCAGCTTCAACAATCATCATACATAGGACAAATCTGGAGCATTTCCAGGTCAGTTTGTTATTTAAATTGTTTAGTATAATTTAAGTAGTTTGATTAGATATATTTGTAGTTTAAATTAGTGATTTAGTTTAGTTAGTTTTCTGTTTTATTTCTTTTCATAAAATTATAAAATCAACAAAAAACATCTTCCTCTGTCTTAGGGTAGATTATAACGAGTTTTTCAGGTTTTATTCAAATCTGTGAATTGTAGATATTGTATACTTTGTGAATAAGTTATATTTCAGTTAGTAGTTAGTATAGTAATAATTAGTGGTTTGTATATATAGTTAGTTAGATTAGCTTAGTTTGTTTTAATAATTTTGTTTTAATTAGATTAATGTATTAGTTTGTTTTATTTAGTTTTAGTTAGATTAGTTAGTTTAGATTAGTTTTCTTTTGTTTTCTTAGGACCTTAGATCGGCTAACAGAGCCACTAAACCCGTTAGGGTGGTTCATCCCAAACAGCTTGGTTTATTAGACAACCCCGGACCGGTTCCACTCTCTCAGTTGACGGACGGTCAATTTCGCCCGTCAACACTAAAGCATTTGAACAACTTAAAGAGGTGATGTGCAAAGCTCCTGTCTTGACCACTCCAGACTTCACAAAAAACTTTATTGTGGAATGTGATGTCTCGGGAAATGGAATTGGTGTTGTCCTAATGCAAGAAGGAAGGCCCCTAGATTTTGAAAGTCGACCACTCAAGGGAAAGGACTTAAACAAACCCATTTATGAGAAGGAAATTATGGAAATACTACATGAATTGAAGAAATGAAGTCCTTACCTAATAGCTAGGCACTTCAAGGTCAAAATAGATCATGATAGTCTTAAATACTTCTTGGAACAAACACTATCTTTAGAAGAAAAACAAAAATGGGTAACCAAGATACTGGGTTATGATTTTGAAATCGTCTATAAAGAAAGGAAGAAAAATGTTGTGGCAGATGCACTCTCAAAAGAGGATGAAGATGTTGAGGCCTTTCTCTGTTCTATCTTGATCATCCAACCGGATTAGATAATAGAAGCAAGGGATGAATGTAAGAATGATGAAAAAGTGTGGACTCTCATTCAAAGGTTGCAACAAGATTCCAGTACATCAGATACATTTACATGGAAAAATGATTCACTATGGTACAAAGATCACTTATATTTATGTAAGAACTCCCAACTCAAACAAAAGGTACTATTGGAATTTCACACCTCTCCAGTAGGAGGGAAATCTGGATTTTTGAAAACCTACCATAGGGTCAAGAAGGAATTTTTTTGGGATGGCCTTAAAAATGATGTTCAAAGGTTTGTGGCAGAATGTTTGGTTTGCCAACAAAATAAGGTGGAAACAATTAAGACCCCAGATCTTTTAAAACCATTAGCCATCCCAAGTCAATGTTGGGAGGAGGTTTCCATGGATTTCATCATAGGGTTATCGAAGTCTGAAGGAAAGAGTGTCATCATGGTTATTGTTGATAGACTGACCAAGTATGCACACTTTTGTGTACTCTCTCATCCCTTCAAAACCAATATAGTTTCCACCGCATTCATGGATACAGTTCAAAAGCTACATGGTAGCCCAAAGATTATTGTAAGTGACAAAGATCCCATCTTCACTAGAAATTTTTGGACATAATTATTTTCTTGTTTGGGTACTCAATTGGCTCATAACTCATCCTATCATCCTCAATCTGATGGAAAAACTGAGATAGTGAACAAATGTATAGAAGTCTACCTTTGTTGCTTTGTCTCTGATAAACAAAAAAAATGGTTCAAATGGTTACCCTTGGCAGAATGGTGGTATAACACTTCCTTTCATACTGCAACAAAAATGACACCATTTATGGAACTCTACGGATACCACCCTCCTTTCATCACTTCTTCTCTAAAAGAAAAATCTAAGGTTCAAGAAGTGGAAGATCACATCGAGCATCAACAACAAGTTCTCCAAATATTAAAGGACAACCTGACCATGGTACAAAATCACATGAAACAACAAGCAGATCAACATCGTAGTGAAAGAAGTTTTGAAGTAGGGGATTGGGTGTTTTTAAGACTATAACCATAAAAACAGATGTCCCTCAAGAAAGCCAAGAAGGATAATAAATTATCACCAAAGTACTATGGCCCTTATAAGGTATTGAAAAAGATTGGTACTATGGCATACAAATTGGAGTTGCCTACATCTTCACGAGTACACCCAGTTTTCCATGTGTCATGCTTAAAGTAGGTTATAGGTGACAAGATCCCAGTTCAAACTTTATTGCCAGAACTTGATGAGGAAGGAAAAATCATATTGGAGACTGAAGCCATCGCTGACACAAGAATTCGCCCGCTGGGGAATATATCCATTTCAGAGTATCTCATTAAATGGAGGAAACTACCAGCTGAAGATTCCACTTGGGAAGATGAGTCTTTTATACAGAAGAATCCAGAGTTACTCAAGAGTTGCGGACAACACTTGTCTCAAGGGAAGGGGCATGTTAAGCTCTAAATAGTGGCTAATTACCCCTTAATTGGGAAATATTACATGAGTAATGTTATTTTATTTATGTCAACTTTATTCCATTAGTTGTAATTATACCTCCTAGTCTCCTATATATACCAAGGAGACATTTTCATTTGGAATCATCTTTTAATTGTACATTTATGTGGGCATAAGGAGGTTTCCCCCTCGAAGAGGCTTATTATCTGAATTTCTCTCTTTTTCAAGGCATTGAGTACTTATTCTGAGGTTTTTCTATGCTATATTGATATTTGGTTCTTAACATTCCCAAATCCAATCACTGAATACATGTAAGAGGGTGGGTTTGAGTAGTCACATCCCATAGTTATTGGTCACATAGGGGTTGAGTACAATCATCTTGGGAAAGAGTGTGAGTCAAGCAAGGAAAGAGAAAGAGAGGAAATTCGTATGGGTTGGGGGGAGAAATTTTACACATGGTGTTTATGTGCATGAGGAGCAAGTAGAGAGCAAGAAAGAGATCTTGGAGAAGGTGCAACCATGGAGGGCTGATTATAGAGCAATATGGATCATATTGGAGCATATTTGGAGATGGAAACTGAAGAAATGGGTTGTAAGGCTTGAAGAGTGGACTCCCAGGTGAGTTGCATTGTAACAATAAGTGTTTTTTATTGGTTTTATGGTAGTTTTCCTAGCAACAAATTCCCTTGAGTTCCCAGCTAAGATATTATTGGTTATTTGTTCCAGAGAGACCCTGGTAAACGAATGGGACACCAAAGGGATTGAGATCAATGAAGGGGTACATTCCATGGGTTGTGTAGGTCAAGAGGAAGACAGTTGATGGAAAATCGAGATAGGTGTAGGAAGATATCGATGGGTTGTGAGTTTATGAGTTGTGAGTGGACTATGAGAGAAAATCCTCTTTTGGTGATTACTAGCCTTAGCTCGGGGGTGAATTCTTGTTGAGATTTGGAATAGTCAGTCTATAGTTGTGTGGAACATCCGTCCCAAGAAGCTGGTTGCACAACCATTGTTAGAAGATAAGTGTTTTGTCTTGTGGTTGTGTTATTTCATGATTTTGTTTGTTGTACATGAAATTTGTGTATTTGATAATGATTTATATGTTATTGCGTGAATAATTAAGTTGTATTCATGTTATTTTGGTATGTTGTATATGCATCTATTTTTATGGTTACAGATAGTAGTTAAATCTAGTTTAATTTGTAGCTAAAAGCTACATGAAATCAATTAGTTGTTAATGAATTAATTTACTTAGATGAAAATTTCATTTTTATGAGTATTTTGTACTGTAATGTCCCTCGGTTGGGCTGGGGGATGCTGCATTATGGTATCAGAGTGTCTGGTTCAAACACTGGTCTTGGATGGGCTTGAACAAAAACGAATTGGTGAAATTCATTGTTGTAAATTTTGTATGTGAAAGATTTGGGGAAAAACAAAGAATTTAGAGAGAAATCCCCAAATATGTGGGAAAAATATGACTTTGAATGAATCCAGACTACTTAAGAATATTAATGGAGTAGATAGGTGAAGTTGCAGATCAAAATTTGACCTGGAATGGTCAAAATTCATGTCTTAATGGTCGTCTATAGAATTACATGAAGTTTGGCAAATCGACAGTCGAGATCTCTTTTAATCTCGAGATCGATGACTAAGATTCGCTATGATAAATGTAAACACTACTACATATGGGTGGATTATTCCATGCTTCCACTAGTTTCATTATTTTTTAAATAGAGCAGGATTTTTGTCGATATTGCCATGAAAGTTTGTCTCAATATCCACGAAAATATTATTTTAACCTAGTTTGGATTTTCGTCGCTACAACGATGAAATTTCGTGGAAATAACGATGAAAATTTTGCCTATCTCATTGGTCGGTGTTAACGACTAGTTGACTATTTTATCTATATATACATGACTTTAAGAGACGTTGCGACACAATTGCTATAGTTGTGACATTGTTCTTGGCTTTTGTTTGAGTTGTTTATTTTTTCCGTCACCCATCGGTTGAACAAATCCAATTCTCGATCTACATAGCTCAGATTTTGAACTTGCAAGGTTAGTATGTTATTTTTTATTGATGTACACATTTAACTTGTAAATTGTTTTTCAAATGTCCAAATTGCATTTAGCCTTTTTTTCCCTTGATAATATATTATAATATGTGTAGTACCATATTTCATGTCTTTGGTTTTTTGATCTAGTTAGTATATTCTATGGAAAAGGGTATGTGGATTCCATAATATTCTAGTTTTATGGAATCCACATACCCTTTTCCCTTCAATTGTAGCTATAATATTTCTCTCTTTTCATTGATAAAGATATGGAACTGCTCTTGAAACTCAACCCTGATTGGTAAAATGATAGTAATTGATTTCTATATTCCCTACTTTAGCAGGGACTAATATGATACATAAACACTAACCCTAAACTTATGTTAGGTATATATGTCGTTATTATATAAAGAAAACATTTGTACACATATGACCTTATTATAAAGATGTTATCTATGTCGTCATGATGTTGATCCTCTACACATATGATCACCTTATTATAAACATGTTGAACTTACTATAAAGATGTAGGTCACTGTAAATAAACATATCATAATCGAAAAGAGTAGCCAAAATATAAAAAAATGACAACTTAATGTTTGGTATGGTGTAGGTAAGACAATTACTTGTCAGGACAAGGATTTGTCACAATGAACGAAAATGACAGGAAGCTTGCTCAATTAAGAGAGGCATTAGAGGCGAGGGGCGATGGAAAATATTATTTCCCTTTCTATGATTGCAGAGGCTTGAAAAATAGAAGACTTTTAATAACAACAACCCAAACACATTGTAGGGAGAAGGGGCACGCCAGAGGGGGTTATGAATATCGTCCCTTGGTAAGAGGATTCAATATTTAATGTATTCTCTGTAATAATCAGTATGTCATGAATTTTAGTAATATTTCTTATCGGGATTTTTATATTTTCTATACACACTAACTTTTCTATGTTGTTTTTAAATATATTGATGATGCCCCCGAAGTGTTGACCTCTAAAGAGTTATTTTCCAAGTAATAGTAGAAATACTACTTTACATGGAGATGAACTTTGAGATCAAAACACTTGTCTTCGGAGGATCATTTTTCTCATGCCACGTTCAGGTATGCATGCTCACTTTCATTTTTAATAAAATAGTTGTCTTATGTTCTTTATCATCAAATATTGTTCACATCGGGTATTTGGGTTTTTTGTGTGCAAGTACTTGTTCATCAAGATTTACCGCCTCTTCATGTATATGTTTGACACTAGAATGTAGTTACTCCCTCTATTAATAATTGCATATCCCAGTCACATCCTATAACATGTACCTTTAGGGTCCCTACATCCATCTCTGCAATATCTTTACCTCTGCCATATTTGGCTATTGTCAACCAGTATCTCTCTCCCCCACATGAGTTGTCCCATTCATAGTTCCCCTTGGAAACTTGACACTCATGTTGTTTTCACCCCCCTAGTTTTGGGAGACTCGATAGTATTTTTCATTTTCGAGAATGAAAACCATCCTTCTTCTCATCATATTGATAACCTCCCTAATGGAATCCTAGGTCATATCATCTTGGTTCTATTGACTGCATCTCCGTAGTTTCATTATCCCTCCATCTCATCCACCATTAGTTTTCCCATTTGTATATTATCCTCCATCCATTTACCTAATACAGAAACCCACCCATGGGGCCCCCACCCTTCACCATTTCTCTTTCACAACTTGTGCTCTAAAACGGCCAAGCCATCTTTCACTGGGGCACCCATTTTTGTATCTGTATACTCAACCCAAATTATTCTCTATTTCTTTGTTAATTGTATAAAGCCTTTGTTTCCAACATATACATAGCTTTTTCATCATCATCCTTAACAACCTTCTTTTACCTCAAAAAGAAACCCATGTCACCCTTCGTTGGGGCATCCACCCTTTTTTCCTATTGAAATCATTAACAAAACCCGAGTATCCCAAGTCTCTATACCCACATCTCTGAGTTTTCCCACTTTGTTAGCTTATGGCACAATTTAACCCCATATCTAGTCGTCCCCCTCACACTAGATCTAGTTTTACGGTTGCAGCCAATCATCCTTCAAGCCCCCAACCAAGGGAAGTCTTGAGTCTCACAACATCTTGACTTCGTTCGTGTTACTTGTCAGCCCCTAATATCATCTATTACTTACTAGATTTCAAGAATACGTTAGCTTCTTGGTGTCATGTCTCCCTTTATGTCAACATCAACACAATTTTTATAAGGAGGACAATATCTTGACTCTCATTACATTTTCAATGAGGAGTCTCGGACGACACAGAGAGAATCATCATTGCTTTCTGATTCCATTGACCCCCATAACATTCAACTTCAACAAACTCTAATGTTAAGGTGGGTTTTAATATGCGACCATTGTAGTTGTTTCATACCAGCTGAAGACCTCTAAAGTTAATAGGCCATCAATGCCTACGAAGCATCGACATTTCTTACAGTCATCCTTGACTCACTTCAGAGCTCGTCCACCATTCAGAGCTATCATTTGACATTATCAACTGCCCCCAAGGGTGCTGGAGTTATCTACATCAACATCCATCATTAGTTACAGTCCCACATTTTGGTTTCATGAAACGAGCATGGGGCATGCCTGCCTCGTTTGTACACAGATTTTATTTTTTCCTAAAGAAAAGTTTGGGTCCCACAGTTTTCCCTCTCTCTCCAGGGGATCACTCTTGCAGTTCCTTTCTTCACTCATCCTTATAATGGAACTCTCAGAAAAATAAACATTGATGTATTTCATCTATATGTATTCTCCTACCTCACACATGAGGGGGCATTTGTTATCACTGAAAAATTGTCCGCAACATTGCACACAATGGTTAAAGAAAGACATCAATGGAAACAACAATTAGTCCACCTACAATGCCAAAATCCATCCAAAAGGAAAAAACTATATACTTGTTTCAAAAATTAAAGTGTGCAAATTCACTAAAGGAAGCACGCACACAATGCGCAGAATGCACGGGCTAACACAACCCTAGGCGTGAACTATGCGCAAGATGTGCATCTTCCCACAAGAAAATTCACACACTTCTCATGAACGACGCATTTATGAATATTATCGGCCCCTAAACCACTTCTAGTCCAACCCCAAATGCGATTTGACACTCAAATCTAAGCGAAATCTAGCTTGGAGGTTGGTCAATGGATAGGAAGTTCCCTAAAAGGCCCCTTCTTCACACTATGAACCAATTTGATCTTTCCATGAATGGACACTATAAATATGCGCCATGTGTGAACTAGAAAAATAAGAACTTCAATGTACTATTATGCTACAATAATTCTTCTTTGAGAATACTCTTTTCTCTTTGAATCATTCAAGCACTATAGAAAGGGCCATTCCACTTACCTCTTGAGGGAATATGCATTGTATTTATTCACCATTGTTACTTGTCATTTCATGAAGAGAAGAGATCGATATAAGGGAACTTAAGAGCCCTCCCAAGGAGGAAGAGGGGTTTCATAAGTCCCTTCATTTCTCTACGGTGTTTATCTTATCAATATATTGATCCATTGGTAGCTATATATTGGTCATTTATTTCTTTTCATGGTTCTAGTTTTTCCAAGCTTCTCTAACATTTATTTCTTAGCTTTTTTTAGTTTTATTTCCTTGTTTCATGTGTATTTGGTTATCTAATCAACTCACAAACTTCTATCATGTTTAGATGACTTAACTAAGCATGAAAGTGTTGTGTTTTTTCTCACCTATATGACAAAACCAACACAACATCAAATCCATGGTTGCGATTATGGGTAGAGTTTTCTTGAGGATAGAAGTTATAGCGAGATAACTGTTGGGTATAACTTTTAGAGATAGAGAGATGAAGGGTTCAAAGGAAAGAAGCCACATGAATATGAGTAATGAGAAATTTGATAGAGATATAGCCAATATGAAGGAACAACTCAATGTTATGATGAAGCTGCTACAAGACAGATTTGTAGAAGACCAGAGAAGTGGATCAATTTTGAAGAAGTTGTTCAAGTGGTTGTTGACCTTGTTTTCCTCTATGTCATATACCTTTTATATATATTGTATTTCATACTTATACAATTTTTCTCTATGGCGGACAACCCCACCAATACTTAACAACTTTTCATTTCCTTCGCAGAACAATGGGATCGCAGGAATACAATTTTGTTTTCAATTTATAGTTGTAAATACATCCACCCGTGGTCTCATACTTAGCCATTTTTCAAACAAATGTGGAAGTGGAGTTCAAACATATATTCAAATGTTCCTTTCCATTTCTCCACCCATCCATCAGTTCACACTTAGTTTTATTTTACAACCGCGGAAGCAAGACTTCATTCATCACGTCGAAAAGTTTTTCATTCTCTGTATGTGAGATATTCAATACTTATTCTCATTTCAAAACAATTTTACAATCGTGGAAGCATAATTCCTTTCTATCTAACTCTTAATATATATCTTTCTTCGCTCCGCCGAATATCTTTCCTGTGTCACAATAACGAAGAAAGCATTTAATGCATGGCTTATGTGAATTGAATATTTGGTTAAATATTGAAGGACTGTTATTAAATGACATTTTCCTCCTGACTAACCTCTTAATTTCAAAATTAAATTCTCCTAAATATTTTCCCAAAATGAAAGCTTCAGTGTTGATACTAAAAAGGAAGGATTATTTTGTAATTGCAGAAGTATTGTGCATGTCTTGATGAGAAAGTTTTAAGGAAAGATGGCAAGAATAAGGGAGATATTTTTTGGTGACACACTAAATACCTTTGCGTGAGAATACCCACATAACCATTGGTCAAAAGTTTACAAGTCTTATGCTTCATTACCGCCACAAGAAAGGAATTTTAATAATATATGGACATTCGGGATAGTCCAAGAAGGGTGTGTTCTAGAGGTTTTTGACACCAAATATTTGGTGATATGGTGCACTGATAATTTTGAAAAGGATCAAAGAATTATTAAAATGAATGGGTGCTCACCAATCTCTCTCGCACCACCAACTTTCAGTCAGATGCTTAACTTTCCAAAGCCACCAAATTTTTTCAAGTTTGAAGAAGCTAAAAATTTCATTAAAGCTAAAAATAGTGGTAGGGACGTGCTACAACAATGTCTTGAAGACCCAATGACAATGCCGAAAGATTTATCGGCAATATAGGTTATTCAATTAAAGAAACCCTATGAAGAAATGACTTGATTTATGGCCTAGAATACTTGGATTGGAGTTTACTACTACTATTTCCCAGCTAGCCCTTTATATTTTATATTACTTTTTTCAAGGAAAAATAATTTTTGATTGGTCGAGAATTATATCTACAAAAATATTGTCTCAACTGTCAAATTTTAAAAAATACAAGAAATTCTACATGTCTGGATATTTGGCCTTTGCAATTGTTGACTGTCATGAATTTCAAGGGTTGCATTTATCAAAACAAATTGATTTCAAAATAGACCCAGTTTATACATGGTATCTTGTTCTCTCGAAACAGAAAGTAATGTATCATTTCTATGAAATCTATAATTCCTTTTTATCTTCTTTTAAAAGGCTCATGTTTGGAAAGAACACTGCAAGGTTGTCATTGGAATCAATGTTATTCTTGGACAAAAGAATAAAAATATAGTATAGTCATAATTTATTGTTCCCGGGAACCCCCAATTTATCTCTTGTTTTATATATCAGACATAATGTTCATAATAGAAGTCTGTAGGAAATATATATTATGGGAAAAAATCTTTTTTCAATGAAAGAAAAAACAATTCATCCAATTGCCATGAAAAGTTGGTGAAATCACAGTAAAAAATGCTTCAAAAATTGATGAATTTGCGACTCAATTTGATTAGTATCATTTAAAAATTGTATATTTGGTTAAGGGGTTTTAACCCTTCCATTCTTTAATGAACTACATGAATTTTGTTTTCTTTAGTGTTTCATATATAAATACATATATTTTCGGAGAAGAGGAAAATGATTAAAATAATTATGAAGAAATACTAGTTGGAGATATTGAAACTATAATAAGCACAAATGAAGCACACAGAAAACATGAGAGAGTTGTAAATGAGAAAAGTACCAAGTCCTGAACTTCATCTCATAAAAGGGGCACACCAAAACTACATTCCCACAATATCATTCAAGAAAAAAAAATCTTAAATCGATAACTTAGGAGACAATGATGAACCTAATCACCATGAAGAGAATATTGAAAAATGTCATAAATTACCAATGTATAAAAGAGAAAAGGTAGAATAGTCAAAAATAATATGAAGGGTATGTACCTGAAGATGATGTTCGTCTCCAATACATGGAACTTGATGCCAACATTGAAGACATTGAATTTCCAGATGACGAACAAAGAATTCAACCAAAGAAAGAAGTGTTAGTCCAAGAAACTGTCTTTTATGAAGAAAAGTCGTTGACCATTCACAGTCAGTGATTTGACAAAGATTTGAAAAATATGGTCTTTTAGCATGTTAATTCAAAGGGAAACAAAATTAAAGATTCAGAGATGGACTTCAATAAAATCCCAATATCAAGGATCACCAAAATTCACAAAATCACTAGTGATGCCCTAGATGTATCAATTGATGAAATGGAAGTAGAAAATGCACCATTGAAAGAAAGAGTTAAAGAATTGGAATATACATTGATTCCACCACCTATCCTTGAAGGCCCATTGGCTACTATTCAACCTAGAAAATCATATTTAAAGTTGAAAGGAACATCAAGTTTATTGGTCACAGTTAGAAAATTTGTTGAAGGAAATATCAAAAAGAGAATGTCTCTTATCCTCGAAACATAGGATATTGGAAGCAATATTGTTTCTTTTGGTTCTAAGCTAAATAGCTTCATAGAATTTCTTTAAAGTGAATTTAAAAATGAAGAAGGATTTTATAAAGATGTTTTCATCACTTTTATATTGAAGGTTTCGAATATGACTGATTTAAAAAGAAAAGAAGAAGTTTTTCCTTCTCATTCTTGAGTAAAACAGTTAAAGGCACGCTGGATTAAAAAGATAAAAATCCTAAGAGAAAACTTGGATGATTGTGATGTTGTGGTAACATAAAAGGAAGCATTGTATCACTGATTAACTTAAACAGGACTAGAAGGAAGAACATGGGAGGTACATGATCCAAGGTTGATATTAAATTCTATTTTTATGACAAGGCTACAATTTAAAGAGCACGTGGAAATTTTAAAAGGGGTTTTAGCTGAAAAGTTTAATAGTATAATAGAATACAATGAAAATGAAATTGAATGTTGGTTGTTGAGTTACTCAAATAAAGATGATGATATTCAATCTTTGCTTCATCAAATTTCATATTCTTTAAGGGAGTTAGAAGGTATTTTATTTGATATAGAAATTAGACATGAGATCAATGTTGCACCAATGAAATATTACATAGAAGATTGGTTAAAACGAGCCTTATTGAAGATAACTGAAGAAGATTAGTTAGAAGCAGTTGAAAGAGACCATGAAACCATAATGAGAGATAATATAAAGGGTGCATCATCAAGAAAATGAAATAAAAGGAATCCATCATAGTATGTCGAAATTGATCACACTCCTTTTTCATTCTTTCTCCTTTCAGAATTCATCCAATTGTATTTGTCTATACCAAGAAGAATGTAATTGAATCTTGATTGTTCCTTTGTTTACTTTTCAGGTCTTGTTTCTTGCATGCCCGACTCTGTTCCTTTCAAACATTTCTTCTCTTTCATTCTCTTTAATTTATGGTCCATGTGAGCCCCAATCCCAGTCCTTTTGGATGAATGCTCTTGTTTCTAAAAGACAATTATAGACATTTTTTCCATTTTTAAAAGATCCTAGAGAAATATATTGGGGTTGATTTTAATTTTATCTTTAAACTCTAAGTATTTGAGTAAATATATTTGAAATTGACCTATCAAATCCTGTTTTTTATTTTAATGATAAATACTCTTTTAAAGTTCTCTTACATGTGGGCCATTTATCTTCTTTCCTTGAATGTGATCAAATATATTAAAATGTTGTGATGAATGTGAGATATATTTTATATTTTCTCTAAAATATCATTTTGTATTATGTTTATGAAAGTGTGTGCTTATGTGAGTAAGGATTCCTAGTCCATCTCTCAGGAATTTCAGATATTTTTTTATGTTGTTAAATTTTGATTTATTTGAATGATAAAGATTATGATTTTGTTGTTAGAGTTCTCAACAATAAATGAATATCAAGATATATCTTTCAAGAGTATATAGAGGAGTACCACCTCTATAAAAAAGAAACAGGATTCATATCCTTGTGAGGTTGTTGTTTCGATTTTAATTGATCTAAAAATCAACATTTTTTACGCCTCCAGTAGGGAATGAAAGAAAAATATGGTAAATTATTTATGACTCAACCTCAAACTAACCAACCCCAGTTTCAAGTTGGATTATTAAATCAAATGATAATTTTGAATCAATTATATGATATATTGCTGACAACAGCCCAAACTCGTGAAGAAATTGAAAGATCTTGGAGAACACTTGCCTACGAAGAAGAAATAAAAATTGCAATAAGACAAATACAAAGAAGCCAAGATAAAGATCGAAACTGAAAAAATATAAGGGCTCGATAACAAGAAGAAAAAGAAAACAATTTCAGATCTCAGAACTTGGAGAAAGTTGTATTCAAGAAAAAGAAAGAAACCTAGTCATGGGTGATAGAGATAAAAACAATGACAATCATTAATAAAGGTGTGAAATACAAAGATTTCCACAAGCAAGGGATAGAAATAGCCCTCTCAATCTTCAAGGAGAACAACATCAACTTCCAACTCTTCCACAAGGGAAATTTCTAGTATTTTCAGGATACGAGGCAATCAATCCCAAAAGACATCTAGATTTATTTTTGAATATGTGTGAATTTCATTTAATAGAACATGATGACGTAATGGTGAGAATATTTCTTCATACATTGACTAGACGAGCATATGAATGGTATACATATCTTTCTACAAGATCGATTAGATCATTTGATGACATAGAAACAATGTTTTTGAAAATGTATGCTCCCCAGTAGCATATCATACTCTTCTCATGAAACTTACCCAAATATATTTGGGGAAAGGTGAACGAATATGAGGTTTTAATCAAGGATTCTTTAAGAAATTAAATAAAATTCTAGAAGAACATAATCCAAATGCTTTGGTGATACTCTGGTATTATAAAAATTCCATGCCTTCTAATGTAAAGTTTTCTATCATGGCTTCTCAAATTGAAAATTTACATGCATCAATGGAAAAGGCCACATAAATGGAGGATATTATGTTGGAGATAGGTTTTGAACTTGCCATCATTCTTGGAAAGGTCCTAAGGAAAATGGACAATATTTCCATTTCAAATAAAGAAGCATAAATTTCAAGGAGAAACGAAGATAAAAGAACACACCATACTGAAAATCAAGGAGTTGGAGGAGGGATTTTCAAAGGAACAACCCCTAATGTAAGGACTGATCCTAGCACAACACAAGAAACTAGACAGAGGATGGATATAGAACAAATGAATCGAATCATCTGACAAATGCAAACTGAATTGATGAGATTAAGGAGAAATGAGAATTTTCCTCCTAATTCAAGAATGCTTGTTCAGGAACAGAGAATAAATCTTATTCAAGAACAAAGGTTTATAAATGATGGTACCAATGATGAACTAAGACAGAGGGATCGAAGAGTGCTAAATCCAAATGTTGTAATATTAGAAAATGTTTTTGAAGATCAATATATTAATCAAGAGGCTGATTACATTCAAGAAGAAAATATTGAATATGTACAAATAGATGAGGGAAATTCATCCATGTATATATTCGATGGGAAAGAAGAAAATGATATCTCACAAGACAATGTTTTCCAAAAGAGGGAAAAAAAAATGTGTTAAAGAGAAGGAAAATTCAAGACCAAATGTAACAAAACCAACTAAGCAACAACCAATTGTAACTTCACCAAGAAATTATCCACATATGATATATAATGTAATAGATGATTTTTGAAAATTAAGGATTACTTTTCCATTCATGGAAGTTGTAAAAATTCCCCAACAGAGACAAAATATCCTTGAAATGTTAGATGAACCAACTCATAGAATAGAAGTTGTTGCATCCAATTCAAAACAACAACCAAATAATTCAACAAGTAGACAAAATGGTAAAGTCCCAACTTTCTATATCACGATATAGAATAGTGACATTGTTCTGCATAATTACATGATTGATACTGGAGATACAAACAATATTATGCCATTATCAGTGACATAAGCACTTGTTGGATTATTGAGAGGGGGGGTGAATCAGTAATAGCGCAATTATAATCCTTTTTCTTCAAATGTTATATCAATGTAGAATTATTATCCAATAATGAGAAGTAAGAAATAAACAATCACACACATACACAGTACACCAGTGTTTTACGTGGAAACCCAAATCAAGAGAAAACCATAGAATGTTTTTTCTTATATGTCTTGAAGAATTACATTCATTGGAAGCACCAACTTCCTTTGTTTTCCAACTGCAACTGGAAGGAGTCTCCAACCCCCTAGTTTCTCAGGATACAACCTGAGGGAAGCTCCAACTCCCCAATTCTTTGGCTACAACCAGAAGGAGGCTACAACCCCCAATGTTCTTCGGCTACAACCGGAAGGTGGATACAACCACCTGTCCTTGCCCTGTCCTGCCACGCTGAAGTAGAAGTACAATGATGGAACCACTGCCACACTATCACTATGAGATATACCATTGCAAACCTATACCAATAAATCTGAACCATGCATCAACCATGCATCAACCTGTACCTCAACCTGTAATCAACCTGTACCATAAACAAGTGCATCAACCATGCACCAACTTGTAATCAACTTGTACCATAAACAAGTGCATCCAACCATGTACCAAGTGTGTTCCAATCATTTTTCAACTATTCATCAACTATGAATCATCAATATGTACCAACATCATCAACTATACACCTCATGTATGTGCGCCAACTCATCAACTACTTGTCTCAACCATGTACCCAACATGTACCTCAACCAAAAGACCTCATCAATTTCATCATCCAAATCTGATTTGTAGCTCTATAATAGACCTGGTGTATATGATCACATTCCTTCAAACCTTCCTTAACTTTAAAAATAGGAGACTAGTATTTTCATCAAACTTTTCTTTAGTCTCAGACACCTAGTTTTGGATTAGTCAACAACCCTAACTTGAAGTAATCATAACTTTGAACCTATAATGTATAAATCTCTGAAACTGATACACAATGTTCTTCAGTGTGTCTTATGGAATTCCTCCAAGTGTCACTATTTGGAACCTCTCAGAAAAGGAGTTATAGAAAAAATGGCATACCTTGTTGAATTCTGGCTTATTCTAGAGAGCGACCTTGTAGAGCATGCCCCACACAAAATATTTGATGAATTGATCTGAAACTATTAAAAAGACTACCACATACTGTCCTCTAACCAACACATTTTGTCTCACTGAATTCAAATCTGTTATGAATAAGTTATGACGTTTTTACCCGAAACACTTGATTTTGACTAGTTTCAAGACTGACCACAAACCCTATTTTCCATGGAGCGTAACACCCAAAATACAATGACCCACAAGTTGAATTTTTTACCACAGATAATTGGATATGTTTTATCACATGCATAGCAATTTTATGGTCTGAATCATTATAGAAACAAATTCATAATGAAAATGGTGAGATGACCTGTAAATAACATACCTTAGAAAGCACCATCAAAAGAATTTATCCTTCCTTGCATTTCGGCCTTCTTTTCTTCACCTTCACTCAGAATTCTGGTTTAGATATCCTTGGTTACCTCAGACACATATAGATATTCAATATTCTCAAGTGGGATTCAAATGAGATAGCCTTGCCTCTTATTTATACTCTCCAAGTAGCTTCCTTAAAAACATCTTCTAGGTCACTTGACCCACTTTCCTTATTTTAGGGTTGGGTCCACTTCTAACTTCTCCATTAAATTTATTATTGAAATAATTTATTTTGTATTCATTTTGAATTATAATACACTCATCACTTCACTTTATTATTTACCTTTTAAAATCTCTTAAACCACTTTGATTACTTTGACATTTTGGGGCTTCTAGATGACATATGAGGGTCCT
>ML783884.1:1220701-1245897 GCA_009831015.1 Picea engelmannii | reverse complement strand
GTTACCCATCAAACAAACTTGGGTCCATTACCCAAACCTGGGGTCTCCAACTTCTCATGGCCATAACTCTCTAACCATGAGGAATTATGTGACGTTCCACATACCACCAGAAATGACATGACAAGAACTATCCATCTAGGATAATTTCTCTGAAAAATTAACTTTCCTTCATCTCATTATTCCACAATTAAGTAGGGGTTCTCTTACTCCACAAAGTGTCTTCCCGTGCGGGTTTTCACCATAAGGGGACCACTTTGGAGTTCATCCATATTTACTTCTTATCAACAATGACAAAACAATAATGAGTCAAATTTACATCAAACAATATTGGGTCCATTACCCAAACCTTTTTGCTACGGGTCTTTCTTTAAGGGTTGACATCAATGACAACCAACCTTAATCAACAATCTCCCCCTTTGGCATTGATGGCAACACTTTGATGCAAAACTGAAATCATATCACTCATGCTCCCCCTGGAACCATGCCTCTATCCTCTACATCTGATAAATCTACTCCTCCTGGAACCATGCCTCTATCCTCTGCATCTGATAGATCTCTCCCCCTTTGTCATCAATGGCAAAGGTATCTTTCCATCTAGGGCTTCTCCCCCTGACAGAATGTCCTCTTATGGTGCTTCCTCATGTACATATAAGACATATATGATAAGCATTCAAAAAACATTCATTTTGGAGTATAAATAACTCCAAGTCTTTGGCGAAGATATTCAAAGGATTCCCATGGAAGTGGTTTTGTAAAGATGTCTGCCACTTGTTCTTTTGTGCCCACATACTCAACTCTGATGTTATTTTCTACAACCTATTCCTGTAGAAAGTGATATTTGATTGGAATGTGCTTAGTCTTGGAGTGCATCACCGGGTTTTTTGATATACTGATGGCACTTGTATTATCACAATATATTGGAATGGGATCATCATACTCAACCTGTATATCTTTCAAAGTTTGTTTCATCCAAAGAACCTATGTACAACATGTTGCTACTGCAATATACTCTGCCTCGACTGTAGATAGAGATATCGATGATTTTTTATTACTTAGCCATGATACCAAACACTCACCTAAGTAGAACATTGCTCCACTGGTGCTTCATCGGTCATCAATACAACCTGCCCAATCTGCATCTGTGTAGGCAATAAGTGATAGATCTTTTAGTTTTGGATACCATAATCCAAACTCTTATGTTCCTTTGAGATATCTGAAGATCCTGTTTACTGCTAATACATGTGATTCCTTTGGTGCTGCTTGAAATTGTGCCACCTGCCCAGCTGCCTACATTACATCTGGTCTGGATGTTGTCACATATAGTAGGCTGCCAATCATTGACCTATATTACCTCTGATCTGTATACTTTGAATCATCATCTTTGCTCAACTTACAACTGGTTTGCATGGGAGTGATAACTGGTTTGCAATCTTCCATTCCGAACCTCTTTAGCATTTCTCTAATATACTTGGTTTGAGAAATAAAAATTCCTTGGTTGCTTTGACGTATTTGAAGTCCTAGAAAGAAGGATAGTTCTCCAGGTAACGACATTTCAAATTCATTCTGCATGTCTTTTGCAAATTTCTGGATTAACCTGTCATCATCACTACCAAAAATAATATCATCAACATAAAATTCAATTAATAAAATATTACTTTGACTTACCTTGATGTAGAGGTCGTTGTCTGCACTTACTTTTCTGAACCCTGCCTTCTGCAAATACTTATCTAGTCTGGAGATTCATGCTCAAGGAGCCTATTTTAGACTATACAAGGCCTTATTTAATTTACACACATAGCCTGTGTTCTTTGACAACTGAAATCCTTCTGGTTGTTCAATGTAGACTTCTTCTTAAAGTTCCCCATTTAGAAAAGCTGATTTTACGTCCATTTGATATACTTTAACATTTTTGGAGCATGCACAAGCTAAAAGCAAACAGACTGCTTCCATTCTGGCAACTGGGGCAAATGTCTCTTCAAAGTCAATTCCTTCAATCTGTGCATATCCTTTACATACCAATCTAGCTTTGTTCCTTGTAACATGTCCATCTTCATTCAATTTATTCCCGAAAACCCATTTTGTGTCGATCACATTCTTATTCTTTGTTCTTGGAACCAATTCCCAAGTGTCATTTTTCTCTATTTGATCCAATTCTTCATCCATGGCCTTATTCCAAAATTCATCCTTACTGGTTTCTTCAAAATAGTTTGGTTCAATTGTAGATAAGAGTTCTAGGTGTGTTTGTCCTGGTGAAAGGATTTTTCTTCTAGTCTCAACTCATGCATCTTTGTTTCCAATAATCTGATCTGAAGGATGATTTTTATGTACTCATTTGCTAGTTGTCTTTGGAGATACTTGTTGAACTTGGTCTTCTACTTCTGTCATATTCTTTTCATATTCATCTTCCTCTTCTTCTTCTTTTTCATATTCTTCTTCAAAAAGTTGTTCCATTGATTTGTTTTCTTCTTTCTTTGATTCTGGTCTGCCTGTTTCATCAATTGTTACGTTGATGCTTTCCAAAAATTTGTTTAATATTAGATTGTAACACTTGTATGCTTTCCTTGTACTTGAGTAACCAACAAGTATTCCTTTGTCCACAGGAGAGTCAAACTTTCTCATTCTTCCATCTTCTCTTTTGATGTAGCATTTGCTTCCAAAAACTCTGAAGTGCTTAACATTTGCTGGTATTCCTTTCCATATATCATAGGGAGTTTTATCAGTGTTGTTTCTGAGCATTACTCTGTTTTGAATGTGAACTATTGTATGCACTGCTCATGTCCAAAAAATATATGTCAACTTTGAATCCATTATCATTGTTCGAGCCATTTCTTGTACTGTCCTGTTCTTTCTTTCAACAACTCCATTCTGTTGAGGTGTCCTATGAACAAAGAATTTCCATTTTATTCCATGATTGCTACAGTAGTCCATAAAATCCTTTGAGATGAATTCTCCTCCATTATCCGATCTTAAGCATTTGATTCTTGAATCCATCTCAATTTCAACCATTTCCTTGTAGATCTTGAAATTTTGAAAAGCTTTTGATTTGTTCTTGAGAAAGAAAATTGCAGTCATTCTTGTATAATCATCAACTAATAACATAAAGTATCTCTCACCTTTTAATATTTTTGTTGTAGTTGGTCCAACTAGATCAGTATGCACAATTTCCAATGGTTTTGTTGTTGAATATTCCTTTGATTTGAACCCGATCTTTGTTTTCTTTCCTTGGTGGCAATGCTTGCATAAAGTGTTGGTTGGTTTCGTGATCTGGGGCATTTCTCTGACTGCTTCTCTTTTGTTGACTTTGACAAGGTTATCAAAATGCATGCGACCCATTCTTCTGTGCCATAGCCAACTTTTATCTTCCTTTCCTAAACGACACTTTTCATTTCCAATTTCGCTTAACACATATATGTTGCTTGAAGTTCTTGCAGCTGTAGCGACCTATTTCCCTGAACCTTCTTTTCTTATCTCACACTTTTGTGAATCAAAAGTAACTTTATGACCTTGGTCACACATTTGACTTACACTTAAAATATTGTGTTTCATATCTTCTACTAGTAGAACATTTTCTGCCTTTTCATTCTTGTTCCCAATTCAGACTGTGTCTTTTCTATTGATTTTGCATAAATCATCATTTCCAAAGGAGATTGATCCATCTCTTTTCTTTCATAATGTAAGAAACTTGTCTCTATCACCTGTCATGTGTTTTGAACATCCATTGTCAACATACCAACCACGTTTCTTCTGTTTAGCTTGTAGAGCGACTGTGCATTCTTCATTTCTATACTGATATTGCTTTCTTATCCATGTCATTTTCTGAGGTTCTTGTTTGTGAATCTGTTGAGGTTCTTTAGGAGGGACTGTCATTCTGCAATTTTTGGCCATGTGTCCAAAATTGTTACATTTGTAACATTCCACTTTAGTGCTCAAAGATTCAAACCTGTTGTAAATTATTCTTTGTGTTTCACTAGGTCTTCTTGAATAACCCCTTTGTGTATGGCTCTCAAAGTAGTTATTGTTCCTATTGTTAGCTCTGCAATTTACAACTTTATGTCCAAAATTATTACATGCATAACATAAACCAAAAAATGTAGTTTGATACCTGGTAGTTGAAGATATTATGAAAGGAGGTGCTCTTATGAATCCTTCTTCTTCTTGAGGCCTATCTATCTGTTGTTGATTCTGAAATCTGAATCTTCGCGGTGGAGGAGTGTCCATGTAATCTTCCTTGTATATCTTTTTATCCCCTTCGATTGTTTCTGCATAACTTTTTGGATTTGTTTCTTAATCTGTTGTTTTGGAGATTGATCCCTTTTCTGTCTGATTGTATCCAATTCCGGACTTGTCAAGATAAGATTTTTGACTGCTGATAATGTCATCCAAAACTTTTGAGCTATTCTGCATATTTTTCTTTTGAATATCCTTTCTTAGTGTGACAATCTCTACTTCCAGGTTTCCAATGATCCTGTCCTTTTCTTCTAGCTGTTCTTTGAGTGTTTCTTCAATTCTTTTTATCTTCTTCTATTTGAACCTTCAATTTTGTGATCATTTGTTCTAGTTCTTGAGTGTCTTTTTCCTTATCTAGTTCTGCTTGTATTTTCTTGTTTTTCTTCTTTTCTCTTCTGATAAATTCTATGGCACTCATTAATTCTTCTCAGAAGTCAACTTCTGCCTCTTCAATTTCTTATTCATATGCTTCTTCATATTCTTCTTCGAAGTCTTCTTTATCAGAGTCTTCTACTGCCATGAATAGAACTCTCCCTGTTTCACTGTCACCGACCTCATCTTCATCTGATGATGGGATGTCTTCTTTGGTGGAAATGTTTTTCTTGAAAACTTTCTTTGTAGTTCTTTTACCTTTATATGTTTGTCTTACTTTTGAGTAACCTTCATCATTTTTCTTTTTCTTATGAGGACATTTGTTAGCAAAATGACCAATACGATCACAATTAAAACAAATTAAAGGAAGCTTACCTCTGTACCTACCATTGGTTCCCTTGTTCATTCTTTTGATGAAGTTGGCCACTTCTTCGTCATCTTCCAAGACGTAATTTCTGCTACTATATTCTTCTTGTTCCTTTTTCTTTTTCTTTGATCTTTTGGATGCTTTAAAGGTTTCTTCTTTTACATCTGGATTTTCTTGTTCAATTCTCATCTCATATGTTGTGAAAATTCCATGCAGTTCATCCATGCTTATTGAGTTTAGATCTGATCTTTCTTCTAGTGCTGATATCTTAGGGTTCAATATCATAGGAAGAGATCTTAGTACCTTTTGAACAATTACAGATTCTTCAATTTCTTCTCCCAATCCTATGATTGTATTCATTGTTTCATCATCTCATAAGAAGTAGGCTGCAATATCTTCATCTTCCTTCATTTTTAGTTGTTCGAACTGACCTCTATAATTTTGAATCTTTGTTGGTTTGACTTTTGAATATTCTTCATAAAATTTCGAAGCTTGTCCCAAATCTCTTTAGCAGATTTACAATGTGCAACTTTGGTGAATACCGTATCACTGAGACCATTCAAAAGTGCATTTATGGCTTTGGAAATATTCTCACCGAGTTTCATTGCTTTGTCATTTGTTGGTGGAACTGTTGGTGCTGTGTATCCATCTACAATTGATTTCCAAGCTTGAAATCCCGTTGCCTGTATATATGTCTTCATCCTTATGCTCCAAAAAACATACTTCTGTCCATCAAACTGTGGTATTCCATTTTTATACGAGTTGGTACTCTCCATGATCTACCTTTTAGTTGTTAAACTGATTTCTGAAGGAACCTTCTCTAATACCAATTGTTGGATTACTAAGAGGGGGGGGTGAATTAGTAATAGCGTAATTATAATTATTTTTCTTCAAATGTTAGATCAATGTAGAATTATTATCCAATAATGAGAAGTAAGAAATAAACAATCACACACATACACCATACACCAGTGTTTTACGTGGAAACCCAAATCGGGAGAAAACCACATAATGTTTTTTCTTATATGTCTTGAAGAATTACATTCATTAGAAGCACCAACTTCCTTTGTTTTCCAGCTACAATTGGAAGGAGGCTCCAACCCCCTAGTTTCTCAGACTACAACCTGAGGGAAGCTCCAACTCCCCAATTCTCTGGCTACAACCAGAAGGAGGTTACAACCCCCAATGTTCTCCAGCTACAACCGGAAGGTTGCTACAACCACTTGTTCTTGCTCGTCCTGCCACCCTGAAGTAGAAGTAGATTGATGGAACGACTCTCACACTATCACTGTGAGATATACCATTGTAAACTTGTACCAATAAATTTGAGCCATGCATCAACCATGCATAAACCTGTACCTCAGTCTATAATCAACCTGTACCATAAACAAGTGCATCAACCATGCACCGACTTGTAATCAACTTGTACCATAAACAAGTGCATCAACCATGCACCAATATGTAATCAACATGTACCATAAACAAGTGCATCCCACCATGTACCAAGTGTTTTCCAATCATTTTTCAACTAATCATCAACTATGACTCATCAATATGTACCAACATCATCAACTATACACCTCATGTATGTGCGCCAACTCATCAACTACTTGTCTGAACCATGTACTCAACGTGTACCACAACCAAAAGACCTCATCAATTTCATCATCCAAATATGATTTGTAGCTCTATAATAGACCTGGTGTATATGTTCAGATTCCTTCAAACCTTCTTTAACATTAAAAACAAGAGACTTGCATTTTCATCAAACTTTTCTTTAGTCTCACATGCCTAGTTTTGGATTAGTCAACAACCCTAATTTGAATTAATCATAACTTTGAACCTGTAATGTATAAATATATGAAGCTGATACACAATTTTCTTCAATTTGTTTTATGTAATTCCTCTAAGTGTCACTACTTGGAACCTCTCAGAAAAGGAGTTATAGCAAAAATGACATACCTTGCTAAATTCTGGCTTATTCTAGAGAGCGACCTTGTAGAGAATGCCCCACAAAAAATGTTTGATGAATTGATCTAAAACTATTACATAGAATACTACAGACTGTCCCCTAACCAACACATGTTGCCTCATTGAATTTGGATCTGTTATGAAGAAGTTATGACGTTTTTACCCGAAACACTTGATTTTGACTAGTTTCAAGACTGGCCACAAACCCTATTTTCCACTTGATTATGACGTTCACCTTTCCCTCTTTCCTGAAAGTTATTTATTTTGATTAAATTAGTTATAGAATATTTTTTGCTTGATGTTATTGTAATTTGCTCATCTTTATATGGTTATTGATCTATTTTAGTTTTCCCACAACCGTAGGGGAATTTCATCGCAAACTGAACTAGCAACCATACTAGGGAACCTCCCTAGTGGGTCTCTCTCTAGGGTTTTCTTTGTTTGTTATATTTTATTTGTTTTCTTTTATCTATAACTTCTTTCTTATACTTAGATCAGTAGCATTTAAGTTTCCTACGTCCTTTATTTCTCATCTAGTCTGATTGACTGCTTGTTTCATTCTTTTCTTGAAACGTCTCTATCATATACATGGTGTTCTCTTATAACAACCGTGTACATATAAATTTTACCTTAGCGACAGTCATACATATATGCAGGCTTCCTTAATGACAGGAATGTACATACATGTAGAATATGTTTTCTATAATATTTTTTTTTGCTAGGTATTTGTATGAGTGTTTTCTATTCTGTTTTGTGGTTATGAGACTTTTTTTTTGCTTTTGGTTGAGTTCAAAAGTTAATAAGTTGGATATTTGATAAAGAAAAATCAAAATCTTTCATTTCTTCATTTTCTTTTTTCAAGCTTATAGAAGTGGTTTTGAAATTAGTACATAAAAATTAACCAATAATCATGTCATTCATCATCACATAAAATCATACACATTGCACACAAATTTTTATGTGGAAACCCAACTGGGAGAAAACAACAAAAACTTTTCTTAAGTAGTTTCAAGATTTTACAAGAACCAACTTGAAGGAAGCACCCAATCCCTGATTTTTCCAGCACCTACTCGAAGGAGACACTAATCTCCTTGAAATTTTTTAAATGATGCTATGGTATCAAATCAACCTTTAAATATAATCCCAAAATAACTTCTTAAATATGCATATAAAATTGCTCAGAAAAATACCTCAGATATGAAAACTTGTAAGATTCACGTCAGGCTCAATTTTCCATTTTTTTATTATGAAACTTGGAAATAATATATTAAGATATCCTCTCCTTCTAATGCAATAAGAAGAATTCAATTTTTACCTTCCAAGATTTAGATATAACCATTTTATCTCAAACACCTTTTTGGGACTAGTTTATGGATTAGTCACAAACCTTAACTTCCAATAAGTATAACTCCATACCTGTAATGAATCAGGATATGGAAATTGAACCCAATATTTTTCGATATATTCTATAAAATTCCTCTAATTTTCTCTCCTTGAATCCTCCCTGAAACAATGTTATAGAAAAAGTGGCAAGATGTCTCGTTTTGAAGAAGAAAACCCTAGTTTTAAAAACCTCAACTTCCGCTGAGTATAACTCCAAACTTGTAATGAGTCAATATCTGAACTTTGTACCCAGTATTCTTCTCTATCTCTTCTGAAACCCCTCCAATTTTGTCTATATGAATAGTTATATATAAAAATTTATATCGAACATGCCAATCTGACCTTCAAAGAAAACCCTATAACAAATCATCATAAGACATCATCTTCCCTTGTAATTTCTCCCTTATTCACTTCATCTTCCCTTGGAAATTTCCTCCTCTCGGATGAAATTTGCTCCTCTTCATTGACTAGGTCAAATTCATGTGATGAAAATGCCAAATTAGGCTCCTCTTATTTATATGTTTCTTCTCCACATGAGGGGGTGCAACTAAGGGTCGCAACTTTTGGGTCACACCTTTTCCTTAAGGATGATTGACCTTAGGGGATTCTTTACTTTATGTTAGGTTCTTCTTATCTTGAATTTAGGGAATTATTCACTTGGCTTTAGGGGCTTCTTAACTTGGATTTAGGGTCTTCTTCTCTTGGTTTTAGGGTATTCTTCACTTGACTTTAGGGACTTATTCAAGGGTCCATTTGTGTACAACTCAAAGTGGGCATGTGGAAACAACCACATGTTATCTCATCCCGTGAGGGATATGCTTAAAATATATTCCATAAGGGGACCACTTTAGAGTGATATACACTTGTGTCAAGGCTCCTTTAAGGATCTTCAAGGATTCTTCAAGTGGACACATCATCATCACTTTTAGGGGATTCTTGGATTTTCTTTAGGGATTATTCTAAGCTTGACATCAATGAAAACCTATTTTCAAAAAATATCCCCCTTTCGAATTGATGGAAACTTAGTAAAACATGCGTTCTCCCCTTGTCTTTATTGTTTGATCCCAATGACTGTACTATCCTCTTGTCTTCATGTTGAATCCCCCTATCTTCATGCTTCTAGTTTTACTATTTTTCTCTCCCCCTTTGACATCAATGGAAAAGGGTAACTCCCCCTAACAATATTCCCCTTTTTGTTCTTGCAGAATATTATGGAAATCGATTTGGAGTAGAAATTTCTCCTAGTTTTTGTCAAAGATACTCAAAGGTATCTCTAGGAAGAGGATTTGTGAAGATACCTATAATATGTTATTTTGTCCCAATGTTCTCCAACTTGATTTTTTTTCTGTGACTTGTTCCTGCAGAAAGTGGAGCTTAATAAGAATATATTTGGTCTTGGAATGCATAACATGATCCTTTGAGATGTTTATAGCACTGGTGTTGTCATCGAGTGTCGGGATAGGCTCATCATATCTCACTTTTATTTCTTGTATGTTTTTATTCATCCACATAATCTGAGTACAACATAGTTTTTTTATGATGTATTATGCTTAGGTTGTGGATAAGGATACTAAAGATTGCTTCTTGGTCAAGTAGGACACTAAGTAGTCACCTAAGTAGAAATTTGCTCCACTTGTACTTCTTTTTTCATCAATACTTCCTTCCCAATATGAATTCATGTAGGAGACCATAGTTAACTCATTTCCTTTCGGATACCATAGCCCAAAATTTGTTGTTCCTTTAAGATATATGAAGATCATTTTCACTGCTAGAACATGGGTTTCCTTTGGTGCCACTTGAAATCTTGCGACATGTTCAACTTCTTGCATTACTTCTGGTATTGAAGCTATCACATAGAGTAGACTACCAATAATTGATCTATAAATTATTTTATCCACTAGATTCATAATCTTTTTTCAACTTGCAACCGGTAACCATAAGAGTTATGGCAGGTTTACAGTCTTCCATTTTGAACTTCTTTAACATTTCCTTGATGTACTTGGTTTGGGAAATGAAAATTCCTTCATCTAGATAAGATATTTGGAGTCTCAAGAAGAAAGTTGAATCCCCAAGTAGGGACATTTCAAAGTCATTATGCATATCCTTGGAAAAATTTTGACTCAATCTATCATCATCACTTCCAAAGATGATGTGATCAACATATACTTCAATAATAATCATATTGCCTTGATCCACTTTTATGGAGAGGTTACTATATGCATTTCCCATTCTGAATCCTTGTTTCTATAAGTACTTGTCCACTATTGAGTACGAAGCTCTAGGATCTTGCTTAAGTCCATACATAGATTTCTTTAATCTACAAACATAGTCTTCCTTTTTTGATAGTAGAAACCCTTATGGATTTTCTATGTAGAATAATTCTTATAATTATCCATTTAGAAAAGTTCATTTTACATCCATATGATACACTTTGATCCTTTTGGGGCATGCATAAGCCAAGAACATTCTGATTTATTTCATTATGGCCACGGGAGAAAAGGTTTATTCAAAATATATTCCTTAAACTTGAGCATATCATTTGCAAACTAGTCTTGCTTTATTTCTGATTTTCATTTATCTTGTTTGTGAAGACACATTTTGTCCCAATCACATTTTTCTCCTTTGGTCTTGGAAATAGTTCCTATGTCTCATTATTCTCTATTTTATTTAGTTCTTCTTCCATAGTCTTGATCGAATGTTATTCATTTTTTGATTTCTTGTTCATGTGTTTTTGCTTTCCTCGTTCCTCTAGTTTATACACTGACACTTCTATCTCCAATGATTTATTTTGGTGGTTGA
Organism: Picea engelmannii; assembly: GCA_009831015.1. NCBI lineage: Eukaryota > Viridiplantae > Streptophyta > Pinopsida > Pinales > Pinaceae > Picea > Picea engelmannii. The sequence continues at coordinate 1,234,778 of ML783884.1, read as the reverse complement.
TTCTTGTGAAACCGATGGTTAGGTGTCCAAAAATCTTGCTCGTTGTTTTCTTCTTGTTTTTGTTCTGGTTTCTTCTCTTCTTGTTCTTCTTCTTATTCTTCTCCCTCTTCTTCTTGCCTTAGTTCTTCATTTTCCTAGTCTTCAAAGATGTTTGATTTTATTATTTCCTTCATAGACTTCAGCAAGTTTGTTTCATCAACTTTCACATTGTTTCTTTTCACTACCTTGTTGAATCTTATATTGTAGCACTTATATTCTTTGATTTTGAATTGGTACCCAATAAATATGCCTTCATCCACCCGTGAGTCAAATTTTCCAATCTTATTGTCTTCTCTTTTTATGTAACACTTGCTTCCAAACACTCTAAATTTCTTGACATTTGTTGGTCTTCCTTTCCATAAATCATATGGATTATTATCACTATTACTTCTGATCAATCCTCTGTTCAAAATATGAACGGTTGTATGCACTAATTTTCCCCAAAAGATATCAATTAGCTTGGATTCATTCAACATGGTTCTTTCCATTTCTTGTACCATTTTGTTTTTCCTTTCAGCAACTACGTTTTGTTGAGGTTTTCTAACTGTTGAGAATTGTCTTTTATTTCCTGTTCTTCATAGAAATTCGTGAATTCATTTGAAGCAAACTCACCTCCAGTATCTTATCTTAAGCATTTGATTTTCAAATCAGTTTCATTTTCAACCAGTTCCTTGAATACCCTGAAACATTCCAAAGCTTCTGACTTTTTCTTGAGGAAGCAAACCCAAGTCATTCTGGTGTAGTCATCAATGAGTAGCATGAAGTATTGTTCACCATCCATTCATTTTGTTCTCATGGGACCACACAAATAAATGTGTACAATATCCAATGGTTTTGTCATAGAGTATTCCTTTGTCTTGAATTCAACTTTTGTTTTTTTTCCATGCTAACAATGCTTGCACATAGTATTTGTTGGATTTGGAATTTTTGGAATTTATCTTATAGATTTATTCCTGGTGATCTTGATAATATTATCAAAGTGTATATGGCCAATTTGCCTATGCCAAATCCAACTTTCATCTTATTTTCCCAAAAAACATCTTTCTTCTTCGATCTCATTCAAGATGTATATGTTGTTTGGAGTCCTTGTTGTTGTTACCACCAGTATTATTGATCCTTATTTCCTTATTTCACATTTATTTGGATTGAATATAAGTGTGTGTCCATTATCACACATCTGGCTCACACTTAGAAAATTATGCTTCATATTTTCAACAAGTAGTACATTTTTTACCACAACATATTTGTTTCCAAGACTAACTGTTCATTTTCCTATAATTTTGATTGAGTTATCATTGCCAAACATGACAGACCCCCTCTTTTTATTTCTTTAATGTTACAAATATGTTTTTTTCTATAGTCATATTCTTTGAGAATCCACTATATATATATATATATATATATATATATATATATATATATATATATATATGTATACCAATGGATTATTCTATTTTGGGCTTGTAAGGAAAACCCACATTCCTCAACCTCCAAATCGTATTTCTTCCTTTTCCAAGTTATTTGTTGTTCCCCTATATGATTGAAAAGAACATGCCTAGTTTCCCTTGGAGAAACTATCAAATCACTTCTGCAATTTATAGCTATGTGTCCAAAATTGTTACATTTGTAGCATTCAATTTCATAACCCAGAGCATGAAAACTATTATAATTTATGTCAAACGCCTCACAAGGATTTCTCGGATAATTTCCTTCATAATGATTCATGGGATTTTCATGGGTACTTATGTTCCTGGAGTTTATACCCTTTGCATAAGATCTACAATTTATGGCTTTATGCCCAAAATTATTGCAAGAATAACACAAGACGCGAAAAATATTTTGGTACCTGGGTGTGGGTGGTCTTCTAGTTGGTGTTATTCTTGTGAACTCATGATCATCTTATTGGGTCTTCTTCATTACTAGTTGTTGATTCCATGTTCCTATGAATGCACAATATTCTTCTTGAGTCTTCTTCATTACTAGTTGTTGATTCCATGTTCCTATGAATGCACAATATTCTTCTTGAGTCTTCTTTATTTTTGGTTTTTGTATGTCTTCCTTTAAATGCTTGCATTTTTCTTTCTTTATGGAACCCTTGATAGTATCTACATAACTTCTTTGCTCAACTTCATTTCCTGTCATCATAGAGCTTGAACCCTCATAAGTATTATTTTATTTGTATCCAATTCTAGACTTGTCATAGAATGGTTTTTTATTGCAAATGATTTCATATAGTATTTTGGTGCTATTGCCAGAATTTAGTTGGATGTCCTTCTTATGTAGTTCCTTTCTTAGTGAGACTATTTCATACTACAAATTCTATGTTATTTTCTTCTTTTCTTCCAGTTGTCTTTTGATTTTTTCTTCAATCACTTTGGATTCTTCTAATTGAATCATTATATCTATGATAGTCTACTTGGCTTCTTCAAAAAAAAATCTATGGTTTTGAAATCCTTCCTTTTGTTTACTTAACTCTTCTTTTAGAGACTTGTTTTTATTCCTTTCCATTGTGAGATCACTTAAGGGACTAATCAATTATTCCTCAAGATTCACTTCATTTTCTTCTTCATAGTCTCCTTCATTATTTTCATTAGTTTCCTCTTGAGTCTCTAACGCCATGAAGAGTACTCTTCTTGAGTTACCATCACTATCATCATCTTCATCGGATGAGGAACTATCGTCTTTTGAATAGAGTATTTTATTTTTCAAAAACATTACTTATTTATTTCCTTGACTCTTTTTTGATATTTCTTTTCTTTCTTAGGAACTTCTTCTTCATCACTATATAAACCCCTCATATAAGGTCATTTGGAAGAAAAATGGCCAACTTTACCACAATTAAAGCATTTAAAATCAAGCTTATTTTGTACTTGTTGGTTCCTTTTTTCATCTTTCTCACGAAGTTGACTTCTTCTTCGTTGTCTGAATCATCACTATTGTTGGAGCAAGGATTTGGCCTTGGCTTGTTCTTTCTTGTATTCTTGGAGTCTTTGAAAGTTTCTTCCCTTCTGGATGTATTTTCCTATTCTATTATCATTTCATATGTTGCAAGTATTCCAAGTAATTCATCCATGCTCAACGTAGCCATATCTTGTCTTTCTTCTAGAGATGAGATTTTAGGGTCAAATCTCACTGGGTGAGATCTCGGTATCTTTTGCAAAATAAATGAATTTTAATTATTTTGTCTTAGTCCTCTTATAGTATTCACAATTTCATCAACTCAAAGAAAATAACTTGAAATTTATTCATCTTCCTTCATTCTCATATGTTCAAATTGTCCTCTGTAAGTCTGAATCTTGACCTTTTGACTTTAGCATTCATAAAAATTCTTGATCTTGTCCCATATTTTCTTTGCATAATCACAATGGATAACCTTAACAAATTCTGAAACCATTAGACCAATTAGAATGGAATTTATAGACTTTGAATTGTATTCGCTGAGATTTTTCCCAGTATTATCTGTTGGTGGAGAAGCTAGTGTAGTGTATCCATTTACTACAACTTGTCAAACATCAAATCCATGTGCCTGCAAAATGATCTCATTCTTATGCTACAAAAATAATACTTTTTCCCATCAAACAATTGTGTTCCATTTTTGGTAAATTCTCCTTGCTTATCCATGATATTCCTTCTAGTGGTTAGACTGTTCCTGAAGGAACCTGCTCTAATACCAATTTTATAATATTCAATAATACTGAGAGGGGGCGGGGGTGAATCAGTATAGAGTTATTTAAAAATAAATAAACTTCAAGAACTACACAAACATTAACAATTAATCATGTCATTTTTCATCACATAAACTCATACACATTGCACGCACATTTTTACATGGAAACCCAACTAGGATAAAACCACAAAAATGTTTCTTAAGTAGTTTCAATATTTTACAAGCATCAACTTGAAGGAAGCACCCACTCCTTGATTTTTCTAGCATATAATCGAAGGAGACACCAATACCATTGAAATATTTTAAATCGTGATATAGGAATAGATCAACCTTCAAATACAATCCCAAAATCACTTCTTAAATATGCACACAAAACTGCTTAGAACTATACCTCAAATCTACAAACTTGTAAGATTCTCCACGAGCTCAATTTTCTGTTTTTTATGCTAAAAATTGGACCTCGGAGATTATGATATGTTCTACTTATAATTCAACAATTGGAATTCAATTTCTATCTACCAATCTTTATACATTATCGTTTTATCGCAAACACTTGTTTGGGACTAGTTTCTACATTGGTAAAAAACCCTAACTTCCAACAAGTATAACTTGGTACCTGTAATGAAATGGGATATAAAATTTGTACCCAGTATTTTTCAATATCTTCTCTAAATTTACTCCATGTTTTTATCCTTGAATTATCCATAAAAAAAGGTGTTGCAAAAATGGAAATATCACTCGTTTTGAATAAGAAAACCTTATCTTTAAAAACCTCAACATCTATTGAGTATAACTCCAAACTTTTAATGAGTCAAGACCTGAAATTCATAATCAAGATTATTAGTTATCTCTTATGAAACAACTCCAAGTTTTTCTATCTGAATCATTCTTGAAAAAATGTTATATAAAAAATGCCAACATGACCTTCAAAGAAAACCCTAGAACAAATCATCACAAGACTTCATCTTCTCTGGGAATTTCGCCCTTCTTCACTTCATCTTCCCTTGGAAATTTGCTCCTCTAGGATGAAATCCACTCCTCTTCATTAGATAGGTCAAATTGGTGTGACGCAAATTCCAAATGAGAATTCTCTTATTTATATGAGTCTTCTCCGAATGAGGGGGTGCGACCAAGGGTTGCAACTTTTGGGTTGCACCTCTTCCTTAAGGATGGTTGACCTTAGGGGATTCTTTACTTTAATTTAGGGGATTATTCACTTGGATTTAGGGGCTTATTCACTTGGTTTTAGGGGCTTCTTCTCTTGGATATAGGGGCTTATTCACTTGTTTTTAGGGGCTTCTTCTCTTGGTTTTAGGGGCTTATTCACTTGACTTTAGGGGATTCTTCAAGGATCCATTTGTGTACAAATAAAAGTGGTCACGTGGAAACAACATTATGTTATATCATCCTATGAGGGACATGCTTAAAAGATACACCATAAGGGGACCACTTTAGAGTTATATACACATATGTCAAGGCTCCTTCAAGGCTCTTCAAGGCTTCTTCAAGTGGACACATCATCATCGCGTTTAGGGGCTTCTGGGCTTTGCGTTAGGGATTCTTCTAAAGTTGACATCAATCACAACCAATTTTCGAATAGTTTCTCAGATTATTTCTTGGTTGGGATAGTCTTTCTTGTTGTCCTCAACATTGCTTTATAGGTTTGAGTATTTCTTTCCACTTCTTTCTTTGTTTTTATTTCTTGTTTGCTTTGAGAAGAAAAGTTGCTTGATTTTTTTCTTTTTTCTCCTTTTCTTATAAAACAAGAAAAACAAAATAAGTTTAGAAAGAGTTCTTTTTGTATTTCTTTTCAATCTTTATTGCTCTTTTTTAACTGAAAAAGAAAACTCTTTGAAGTGTACTTTCTATTTTAGTGCTTTTTGTTTTCAAAATAAATTATGCATTCTTGAAAAGATTCCATTTTTTAAGAAGTTAGTTATAGTTTTGATGAAAAGGACAGTGTAGCTCTTTTTAGTTTCTTTTCATTAAATAATTTTCATTAGTAGTGCTTCACATCTTAATGAAAAAATTTAATTATTTCATATCATCAAAAAGTAAAGAGTTTGCACCTATTTTGAAGTGTTTTTACACTACTTTCAGTGAAGAATACATTCATGGCATAACAATGTTCTTATAAGTGGCTTTATTTTCTTTCGTGTCTCTAACAACATCACTCAGTTGAATCCGCTACCCTTTTGATTGAACAACATCCCATTAAAATGAACTTCTAACTAAAACAAACTAGAATTTTCATTTTTAGGGTGAAAAAACTAGTTTAAGCATAGGGCCTTGGATTAAAGAAACTTATGAGTATGATATAGGGAGAGTCCAAACCCAATCATTGTATAGGTGTGTCTAGGAAACTCCTCTCACACAAGATATAAACACGAGGTCATGTGAGGAATATCCAAAGAGATAAACCCTCTAAAGCTTGATCGAATGTTGTAGAGAGATCATATTTTGGGATTTTCACTAGTACCCATACCTCCTTAAGAGGTGATGATTTAAAGGATTTGATCTTTTTTACCCTTCCCATACATGCAATCCTGACTGTCGAATGTTCCCTCAGACACTAACTATGACGTGGTATCCTTAATTTTCTTTCTTAGGTTTCTCAGAGGTGTCTGCGAGGGGTTTCTTGTGGTACTTCAGAAAGATGTCATGTCACACTTTTCAGTACCCCTGGAGGATTCCCTATGAAGCATGGGTACTTGCAATAGGTAGGGTTCTTTAGTGGAGGTAGAGGTAACTACCTCTCATTGCTTCGTTATTTTCTCCAAAAAATTTAATCAACTCGTGCCATCCTATGGAAGATCCTTTCCTAACATCATTACTGCTACGGTCTCGAGACCTAATCCACCCCAACTAGAGTATTGTTGAATTTGTTTGTGTGTTTTTTTTTCCATAGGATTTTTATAGTGGTATTCTCTATGTACATAGATGAATTAGGTACGAATTTTTCTCAACACCTTGAATCTATAATTTAAAATGGTTGATCAAGTGCTTCATCGATATCAAAGATTTCAATGCCTTCCACCTGATCAAGTGGAAGTGAGTTCTCCGCAACCTTCTCAGAGGCATAAAATAAACCGAACCAACACTTTCATATTGACTGGTCGTTTTGACATTGTTGTTATGGAGACCACAGAGACAAATTCTTATCCATTTGAGGTTACAAGAATATCAAATCCCTAGGTCGAAGGCTTAGTTATACTATTTAACCCTCTGTTGACTAGATTAGACAATCCAATTGTCTTGCAGATTTCGCCTTCCACGTTTGATTACACTGACAATTTCCCTCTTCGGTGGGACTTTATGGATGACACTTCAAAAGTGTTTGTTTTTGGGGCCCTTGCGAACCCCACTTTGGTAATAGTGGAAAGAGGAATCCTACCTCCTTCCATTTCTAACCAAATGACTAATGTCATTTGATGCAAATTAGTTGAGTGAGTTAGTAGCTCTTTTCCACTAATAGTTGGGTCCAATCAGACCTTGAGTGAAACCTCATTATCGTCATTTTTGTATAATTATTTCTCATTTAGGATGTCATTGATTGACATGCAAAACATATTGACTCGTTCTCAACCAATTCCCCAAAGTCTTAACGTTGGAATTAGGAGTTATTCAACTCCTTTCCAAACTATTTAGGTCAAATTGCTTCATCATTCCCCTCACTTGAGAGTGGGTACTTCCCATATTATGACCCTAATCCCTTTATGGGATGGGGAAATACCATGGGTGGTGGATTCCAATCCATTGGCATGTCATCTTATTCAAACCCTTTCACGTTGTTTGGTGGGTTCGGGAGAAATCCCTTACCTTCATCTAGAATGTATCTAGGGAGAAACCCCTTACAAGTTCAATAGAACCCTACATAAGGGTCATACCCTTCAAAATGAATGTCATCAATGGGAAACCCCTTCTTAAGTCAATAAAACCTGATGCAAGGGGATTTCACTTCGCAAGGGATGTCAACAAGGGCCAACCCTACTTTCTCTTACCGAAATTAGATGGTGGAGGTTTTCCTCCTTATAACTAGGGACTACAAGGTTTTAGTCAAAACCTTGACCCATAAATAGGCTCTTCCTAGCAATTTAGTGCCAGTAATAATCCAATTTATCCTTTCTCAGTGGGTAGTCAATTCGAGATATCCAAATTTACCAGTCAGAATTATGGGCCTCCATCGAGGCTATTGTTTTCGACAATGTTAAACTTTCCATACCTGTCAAAAATGATGAATGATATAGTATTCCATGATATATTCTAGCCTCCAATGCCCACTAAGATACCTTTGGACATCCCAAAGTTTTAAGGTAAATCCAGTGAGGATCCAAGTGACCACATGATGAATTTCCACTTATGATGCTCATTTAATGCACTAAATTATGACTCCATTTGGTTACGCCTTTTCCAACACACTCTTATGGGAGTCACGATGAAATGGTATATTGAGCTTGAGGGATCAACATTTCTCATTTTCCATGATCTAGCCTTGTCTACATTAGAAGTGTCCTCTGAGGAGGAAGAATTTTTTAGGGCCCAACAATTGCATCCAATATACTCCCAATATGGGATCCTTTATGAGATAATAATGGATGCACCGCGATTGGGTATAGATCCATCAAAAGTGAAGTCCAAACTGCATATCGTTGGCATTGTTGGTTTCGTCAAAAGAACTGCCAAAAATATGGTTATGAACCATATGAAACAGATGATGATTTGTCCATATACAACTAGTCAAGCTATGGCTTTGACCATTTCCACCATCCAATTGTCAAACATACATGTTGTGTAGTTGACGACCCCAAAGGATACCCAACAAATTGAAGGGAAGAAGAATAGTAAGGATAAGAAGGGAGGTGGAAACAACAATAAGAATGTTAATTCTGATGAAAACATTAGGGTGGGAAAGAAGGATAAGAAAAATTTGAAGTTTCCTTGCAATATTTGTAGTGAATATCACCTTACCCATCGATGCCCCAAGATGGAAGAGGCTCAATTCGTATTAGTGCAACAACAACCTGTTGTGTTGAAGACACTGTTCCCAAAAGGACATAATATGGAGGTGGGATCTTTGAGAAGAAATCCACAAGGGAGCACCCAAAATGCACCCTGTTTAGATGGAACCATGTCATTCATCAATATGATGAACGCAATGAAGGATATTGATTTGTTGACTAGGACCTCTGATTATGGTAACCCTCAGTTGACATATAAGGGGAAATAAAATTATAATCCTAATAATTTTCTAAATATAGATAATCTTGGGGGGGAAACAATGCCATACATATCGAAGGTGTGTACAAGAATTCGTAACAAAACCTGAATGCTCGAGTATCACCCAACTACTCCATTTTTGAAGAATTAGATCAGATGCCATGTGTAATGTCAACCCTAGAGGTACTTCAAATGTTCTCTGCACAACGAGTTTCATTTTTGTATACCATAACAGCTACTGACTGTTTGAGTCAGCTTGTTATCAATTTCAATGTTGTAAATTTGAAGCCTCATATGGCTTATCAAGTATCCCTCCAAACAAATGTTGTGTATGCAAAACACATTATTGGGAGGACTATTGTCTATGAAGGCGATTCAACATCTGTAATGTTGTTGTCTTGTTGGAAATCCGTTTTATCTCCCCATATTGCTTCATCTCCTATTATTTTAACCATGTTTGATGGAAATTAATTTAGGCCACACAATCTCATTTCCTCCTTCCCTATATAGTTAGGAGGGGAGCTCATTTCAATGGACGTGAAAGTAGTCGAAACTCCACTCGACTGCAACCTTTTTCTAGGAAGGAGTTGGAATTATGTGATGACAACTGTTGTCTCATCAATTTTTCAAGTCGTGTGATTCCCTCATGAAGGGAATATTGTAACGATAGACCAAATTTCATTCACCCACTTTGACTCCACGACAAATATGAGATCTACAATCCTATTGATAGAAAAATCTCAAATGCAAAATGATAGAATTGATGGTTGGATGTTTCCTTCTCTCATGGGAACTTTTAATTTTCCAACACCAGTTTTGTATATTTGTTCAACCGTAGTTGGATACCGAAAATCAAGTCCCTCGATTCCTCATTCTAGATGATCCTACGTGGGTAGGATCATTTAGAACCATGGTTTTTCAGGATCCGTGGGTGTTACCCTCGCTGTCCAAATTGGTTAATGGTCTTGTGCATGTAGGTATGTCCATGCCATTATCTATAATTGAGATAGGTTATTGAGAAATCCACCAAGCTTCTTCAAATTCGAATCCATCTCCTTTATGGATAGAAGGAGAGTATTAGTTTTCAGATCCCATATGGGCTCTCAAATCTTCAAATTCAATCGATTTCCTTGACATTTTATTTCCTTATAACAAAGCCATAATTGAGGCAATGACATGGCCAAAACAACCATGGGAGTATTTGCATCATCGATTTTATTTCCTCCCATAACTTAGTCTAGTCAAAAGTAGATATTTTTTATCAACTTTGAGTGGAGGTGTTGACAGTCCTGTGAACCCTTTGGTGAAACATGGTGCTTATGTCGAAGGGAACATGGGCAATATATAAGAAAATATTATGATTGACATCTTCAAGACCCCTCAAGTCATTGAAAATGTTTTTATCGATGTGGACTTTTTTCCAGAAAAGATCTACACATATACCTCTTTGTTCAAAGAGTTTCACGACGCTTTTACTAGTCCTACGAGGAAATGTTAGGCATTGAACCTCATATTGTCGAACATGAAATTCATATGTATGTGAATGCTAATATTATTCGATAGAATATATGACCCGCTAATCCTAGGAAAACAATAGTGATAAAGGAAGAAGTAGAGAAGTTGCTTAAGTCCAGTTTCATTTACCTAGTTCCTCTTACTGAATGGGTGTCGAATTTCGTTCTTGTAGATAAGAAGCAAGAAGCCATATGTGTCTATATGTATTTCTATGATTTGAACAAATCTTGTTTGAAGGACAAATTCCCCACAACGTTTATTGAATATATTAATAATGAGTGTGCTGGGAGTGAAATGTTTTGATTTATGGATAGATTTTATGCATATAATTAGATTTAGATCTGGCCTAAGGATCAACATAAGATTTCAATCATATGTCCTTGGGGGAAATTTGTGTATAATAAAATTCCTTTTGGCCTAAAAAATGTTGGAGCTATGTTCTAGTGGGCCATGTCATTCGCTTTTCATGATTTAAAGAATATTGTTGAGGCATACTTGAATGATATCATTTCTTTGTTTTGCAAGAGGGTGGATCATCCAATGCACTTTAGGTTTATCTTTGAAAGATTCCAGTACTACTTCATTCGGTTAAGCCTAAATAAATGCATCTTTTATGTCATTTATGGGTGTTTGTTGGGATTCATTGTCTCCAAAAAATAGTTCATGGTTGATCCTTTGAAGGTTCAGGTAATAGTTTAGTTTCATCCCCCACATAACATTTGTCAATTACAAAGTCTTCAAGGAAAATCTAATTTCCTTTGATGTTTTATAGCAAACTATGTCGATATAACCAACGGATTTATGCGCTTGTTAAAAATGTGGGTCCATTTCGTTTGGGATAAGTTTGCACAATGATCTATTGATGTGCTTAAGAACATGCTTGTTTCGACCCCTTTATTGAGTCCTCCATACTATAGAAAGGACTTATTTTTGTACATATCAACATTAGAATCCACAGTCGACAATGGTATTATTTTAGGAATATGACATCCGTAAAGACCACTTCATCTATTATATTATTCATGGTTTGATTGGGCCTGAGCTAAATTATTTGCATGTCGAGAAACTGGCTTTGGAAGCCATTCACATTGTCCAGAGACTATGGAATTATAATTTGTTATGGAAGACCACTGTAATAACCAATGTAAATCCATTACAATATGTCCTTACACATCATATTATTGGGGGGAAATATAATAAGTGGATTGTGATATTACAAGAATTTGACTTGGAATTCATGTCTACCAAGTCCAAGGAGTCATTGGTTTTCATTGAGTTGATGTTGGAGTTTCCTTGGGAGGATGAGGAAACCATTATTATGAACTCATTTCGAGACAAGCATATTTTCCTTATCACTTCTAGCGATCCTTGCTATGGATATATCTTGATACACATATAGAATCTAAAGTTTCCTTCACATCCTTCATGAGATTATCAATGGCATATTATGCATTAGGTGATGAAATACCTAATCATCGGTGAAACTTTGTATCACCGTGGGGTTGATTCGATTCTTCATCACTTCTAGACTCATGAAGAAGCGGATTATGGGCTTAATGATTTCCATAGTGGAGTGTGTGGTGGTCATCCATCTGGGTTGGCAACAAAAACCAAATCTTGTGCGCAGGTTACGTTTGGCCGACAATCTTTAAAGATTGTGTTGAGGTGGTCAAGAGGTTTCATCCTTGTGAGGCCTTTGCTTGAAATATGAGAACACATCCTACTCCATTATTTCCGGTTGTCATTGTTGGTCCTTTTACGAAGTGGGCGATTTATTTCACGGAATACCACCCACCTTTAGCTAGGGGGAATTTCTATATCATCATGGTCATCGAATAATTTACAGAGTGGACATATGTGATTCCTACTTTTGCAAATGATAGTGAGACAACAAAGTTTTTTGTATTCAGTCAAATCATCACCATGTTTGGAGTTCCAAGAGATATTTTCAATGACCATGGTAGTCACTTTCAAAATTGAATGATGTCACAGCTAACATCTAAATTGAGTTTTAAGCAGGAGCATTCGTATTTGTATTATTCACAAGTGGATGGTAAAGTAGAGCCCATTAAGAAGTCTCTCAATACCATACTTTGATGAACTTTCAATAAGACTAAATTGAATTGGCATTTGATGCTTTATCCAAAATTATGGGTGTATCGGACCTCGGTTAAGACTGGGACTGTATTTTTTCCTTTGCAACTCATTCACGGGGTTGAAGTAGTCATGTCAATTGAATGTAAAATTCCTTCTTTGAAGATCAATATAGAGCTTATGCCTAACACAACGAAATTGGAAGCACGTCTCATTCATCTAGAGCAACTCGATGGGTAGTGTTGTGATCCTACCACTGCAAATGAGACACACAAAAAATGTTTCAAGAGTTAGTACGACAAGTATGTATGCCCAAGGATATTTTTCAAAGGTGACCTTGTTTTGGTTTATGATCAAGACAAATATGTGTTAGGGGAAGGTAAATTTAATCTTATGTTGCATGTTCCTTACATTGTAATATACTAGATATAAAAAGTATGCAGAACATAAATAAAATGTTAGAAATGGCAAAATAACATCAATATAATTAGAATAATCACCACAATAACACTAAAATGATATAAGAATAACAACATAAATAACACTTTGATTCTGAGAGAAATGTTCACGGGCCTCTTCGAGGGGGCAACCTATAGTCGAGAAGATCTCTATTACAATAATCTCCAAGCTAGGGTTCTCATACCCTCGACTCCTATTTATACTAAATATGTCTATCAAAAGAATCATCTAGAGAAAGATCCTTATAGAAGTGGAAGCTTCTATTATGTCTTCTTACATTCGACTTATTCTATTTTATTACAAGGCCTTATTAATATTGACCTTTACTAAATCCTAATATATTGTTCTACCTATGTGCGGGTTAGGACCCTAACATGTCCTCCCCCTTAATAACGACCTTGTCCTCAAGGCTTGAGATGTGTAAATTGTTGCAGAATGGTAGTTGGTTCCCAAGTGGCATCTACTGGAGTTGTATATTTCCACTGGATTAACACTTCCTTGATGGTTCTCTGATGCATGTGACGCTCATGCTGGTCCAAAACTGTTTGTGGTTGTAGCCAAATGGATCCTTCTTCGGCTAACTCAGGAAGGTTGGTTTGAATTTGGCACTTAGTTATGATCACCTTCTTTAAGAAGGAAACATGAAAAACGAGATGTAGCTTCGAATGATTGGGCAAAGCTAATTGATAGGCCACATGTCCCACACGCTTGAGAACTATATAAGAACCATAAAATTCGGGTGCTAGCTTATGCCAATGCTCGGCCTTGAGGGAATTCTTCTTGTAAGGTTGCAGGCAAAGAAAAACCGGATCCCCTTATTCAAATTGACATTCAGAGCAACCTTGATCTGCTTGTTGCTTCATGTGATTCTGTGCCATGACTAAATTCTCTTTGAGGGTACGGAGAATAGCCTTTCAAACTGTAAGTGTTTGGTCAACCGCCTAGTGTTGAGACCACATATTGTACCCTTTTACTCATACTTTTTTCCATTGTTATACCCTTCATCACCTATATTTAGACCCATATTATCACTTCATCTGATCACCTCAAGGTATACAACGTCCTTTCTCATCACTATATGTTTAA
>ML783884.1:1181577-1219706 GCA_009831015.1 Picea engelmannii | reverse complement strand
GCCCAAGGTTTCTGCTTAGACAGGAAGGAACTAAGAGCTTTGTTCTCTGTTAGATAGAGCTTATTGTTTTCTGCATTATTGCTTCCATGAAAGAGTGTTAGTACTGAGTCTCTGTTTGAGAGTAAGGGTCCTGTTCTCTGATTACGAGATAATTATTCTCACCCATTGCAATGTTATTTTAAAATGTAATCCAGGATTCTTAATTTGAACTATAAAGAATTGCAATAGGGAGATCTCTTTCCTGTGATACAATTCAGAACTTCAGTTCATTTCAGCAAGTTAGATAGAATGATTTCTTTACTACAACACTAAGTGCTTTTGGAATTGAGCATATATAGTGCGCAGCTATCTTTGAAACAAAAGACTTCCCTGGGTTGATAATTTATGTTTCACTTGGTTGTTTAAAATTAATTAAGCAATTATAGTGACCAACACCTAGACCTTCGAGAAACCAGGTAAGTATGAGAGAACTGAAGGTGGCTTCTGTCCATATACCACTTCAAAAGGAGTCATGTGTGTAGTTGTATGCTATGAAGTGTTGTACCACCATTTAGCTAGGGGTAACCATTGAGCCCACTAATTTTTCTTTTCCGAGGAAAAACACCTCAAATATGTATCCAAACACTTGTTGACAACTTCTATTTGACCATTAGTCTGGGGATGATAAGTTGTACTGAGATTCAATTGGGTGCCTTGTAGCTTGAACAGTTCTTGCCAAAAATTTCTTGTGAAAGTGGGGTCGCGATCAGAAACAATAGAGTGTGGCATGCCATGGAGCTTGAAGACCTTATCCATGAAAATTTGAGCCACCGTGGATGCTATAAACGAGTGTTGAAGAGAGCAAAAATGAGCATACTTGGAAAGGTGATAAACAACCACCATGATGACTGATTTGTTTCCCGATTTGGGTAAGCCTGTAATAAAATCCATAGAGATGTCCTTCCAAATAGCAGGTGGAATCAGGAGCGGTTGTAGTGTGCCCAGATATTTGACTGTTTCTCCCTTGTTGCATTGACACACATCACATTTGGCCACAAAATTATGAATGTCCTATTTCATACCATCCCAGAAAAAAGAACGTTTGAACATGTCATAGGTTTTGGTGAACCCAGAGTGCCCCGCTTTCGGTGTAGCATGAAGCTCACAAAGTAACATGGATTTAAGCTTCGATTATTTACTTAAATACAAATGGCCTTTGTATAGAATATCATCATGGAGCCAAGAGTACCCTGGGGGACATGGAGCATTGGACTGCAATTTTTGGATCAACTACGAACTTTTGGGATCTTGTAGCCATTCATGGCGAACAACTTGGATCCAATCTGGCACAATGAAGGTGTTGATTAAGGTTGGTTGTCATTGATGTCAACCCTTGAAGAAATCCCCATAGAAAAAAGGTTTGGGTAATGGACCCAATATTGTTTGATGTAAATATGACTCATTATTGTTTTGTCATGGTTGATAAGAAGTAAATATGGATGAACTCCAAAGTGGTCCCCTTATGGTGAAAGCCCTCACGGGAAGACGCTTTCGGGAGTAAGAGAACCCATGATTAATTGTGGAATAATGAGATGAAGGAAAGTGAATTTGTCAGGGAAAATATTGTAGGTGTATATTTCTTGTCATTTCATTTCCGGTGGTATGTGGAACATCACATAATTCCTCACGGTTAGAGAATTATGGCCATGAGAAGTTGGAGACCTCAGGTTTGGGTAATGGACCCAAGTTTGTTTGATGGGAAACAACATGAGTTATGATATATTTTCAGATAATACTATTCTATATGGATATTACATTTCATGCCATTTTTGGTGGTATGTATAACGTCACATAACTCCTCACAGTTTGAAAGTTATGGCCTTACGAAGTTATAGGACCCTCATATGTCATCTAGGAGCCCCAAAAGGTCAAAGTAATCAAAGTGGTTTAAGAGATTTTAAAAGGTAAATAATAAAGTGAAGTGATGAGTGTATTATAATTCAAAGTGAATACAAAATAAATAATTTCAATCATAAATTTAATGGAAAAATTAGAAGTGGACCCAACCCTAAAATAAGGAAAGTGGGCCAAGTGACCTAGAAGATGTTTTTAAGGAATCTACTTGGAGAATATAAATAAGAGGCAAGGCTCACTCATTTGAATCACACTTGAGAATATTGAATATCTATAGGTGTCTGAGGTACCCAAATGATATCTAAGCCAAAATTCTGAGGAAAGTGAAGAAAATAAGGCCGAAACGCAAGGAAGGATAAATTCTTTTTATGGTGCTTTCTAAGGTATGTTATTTACAGGTCATCTCACCATTTTCGCTATAACTTTTTTTATATAATGATTCAGATCCTAATATTTCTATGAAAGCGAGAAAACATATCCAAGTATCTATGGTAAAAAATTCAGCTTGTGGGTCGTTGTATTTTGGGAGTTACACTCCGTGGAAAATAGGGTTTGTGGCCAGTCCTGAAACTAGTCAAAATCAGGTGTTTTGGGTAACAATGTCATAACTTCTTCATAAGAGATCCAAATTCAGTGAGACAAGATGTATTGGTTAGTTTATAGTATGTAGTATTCTTTGTAACAATTTTATATCAATGCATCAAATATTTTGTGCGGGGCATGCTCTACAAGGTCGCTCTCTAGAATAAGCCAGAATTCAGCAAGGTATGCCATTTTTTCTATAACTCATTTTCTGAGAGGTCCCAAATAGTGACACTTGGAGGAATTTCATAAAAAAAACTGAAGAACATTGTGTATCAGTTTCAAATCTTTATACATTAGAGGTTCAAAGTTATGATTACTTCAAGTTATGGTTGTTGATTAATCCAAAACTAGGCATGTGAGACTAAAGAAAAGTTTGATGAAAATGCTAGTCTCTTGTTTTTAAATTTAAGGAAGGTTTGTAGGAATGCGATCATATACACCAGGTCTATTGCAGAGCTACAAATCAGATTTGGATGATGAAATTGATGAGGGATTTCGATTGTGGCACATGTTGAGTACATGGTTGAGACAAGTAGTTGATGAGTTGGCGCACATACATGAAGTGTATAGTTGATGATGTTGGTACATATTGATGATTCATAGTTGATGAGTAGTTGAAACATGATTGGTACATACTTTTTACATGGTTGTATGCACTTGTTTATGGTACAAGTTGAATACAGGTTGGTGCATGGTTGATGCACTTGTTTATGGTACAGGTTGATTACAGGTTGAGGTACAGGTTAATTCATGGTTGATGCATGGTTCAGATTTATTGGTATAGGTTTACAATGGTATATCTCACAGTGATAGTGTGACAGTGGTTCCATCATTCTACTTCTACTTCAGGGTGGCAGGACGGGGCAAGGACAGGTGATTGTAGCCACCTTCCGATTGTAGCCGGAGAACATTGGGGGTTGTAGCCTCCTTCTGGTTATAGCTAGAGAATTGGGGAGTTGGAGATTTCCTCAGGTTGTAGCCTGAGAAACTAGGGGGTTGGAGCCTCCTTCCAGTTGCAGCTGGAAAACAAAGGAACTTGGTGCTTCCAATGAATGTAATTCTTCAAGACATATAAGAAAAATCATTTCGTGGTTTTCTCCCGATTTGGGTTTCCACGTAAAAAACTGGTGTACTGTGTATGTGTTTGATTGTTTATTTCTTACTTCTCATGATTGGATAATAATTCTACATTGATATAACATTTGAAGAAAAAAATTTATAATTACGCTATTACTGATTCACCTCCCATCTCAGTAATCCAACAATTGGTAGCAGAGCAGGTTCCTTTAGAAATCAGTTTAACCCCTGAAAGGTAGATCATGGAGAGTACCAAATCATATAAAAATGGAATACCACAGTTTGATGGACAAAAGTATGCTTTTGGGAGAATAAGGATGAAGACATATATACAGGTACAAGGATTTCAAGTTTGGAAATCAATTGTAGATGGATACACAACACCAACAATTCAACCAACAAATCACAAAGCAGTGAAACTCAGTCAGAATAATTTCAAAGCCATAAATGCACTTTTGAATGGTCTCAGTGATACGGTATTCACCAAAGTTGCACATTGTAAATCTGCTAAAGAGATTTGGGACAAGCTTCGAAATATTTATGAAGGAGATTCAAAAGTCAAAGCAACAAAGCTTCAAACTTATAGAGGTCAGTTCGAACAACTAAAAATGAAGGAAGTTGAATATATCGCATCCTACTTCTTACGAGTCGATGAAACAGTGAATGCAATCATAGGATTGGGAGAAGAAATTGAAGAATCTGTAATTTCTCAAAAGGTACTAAGATCTCCTCCTATGAGATTCAACCCTAAGATATCATCACTAGAAGAAAGATCAGATCTAAACTCAATAAGCATGGACAAATTGCATGGAATCTTCACAGCATATGAGATGAGAATTGAACAGGAAAATCTAGATGTAAAAGAAGCAACCTTCAAAGCATCCAAAAGATCAAAGAAAAAGAAAAAGGAACAAGAAGAATATAGCAGCAACAATGATGTCTCAAAAGATGATGAAGAAGTGGCCAACTTCGTCAAAAGACTGAACAAGGGAACCAACGGTAGGTACAGAGGTAAGCTTCCTTTAATTTGTTTTAATTGTGATGGTATTGGTCATTTTGCTAACAAATGTCCTCATAAGAAAAAGAGAAAGGATGAAGGTTACTCAAAAGGCAGACAAACATATAAAGGTAAAATAACTACAAAGAAAGTTTTCAAGAAAAACTTTTGCACCAAAGAAGACATCTAATCATCAGATGAAGATGAATTCAGTGACAGTGAAACAGGGAGAGTTCTCTTCATGGCAGTAGAAGACTCTGATAAAGAAGACTCCGAAGAAGAATATGAAGAAGCATATGTAAAAGAAATTGAAGAGGCAGAAGTTGACTTCCAAGAAGAATTAATGAGTGCCATAGAAGTTATTAGAAGAGAAAAGAAGAAAAACAAGAAACTACAAGCATAACTAGATAAGAAAAATGACACTCAAGAACTAGAACAAATGATCACAAAATTGAAGGTTCAAATAGAAGAAGATAAAAGAATTGAAGAAGCACCCAAAGAACAACTAGAAGGAAAGGACAGGATCATTGGAAACCTGGCAGCAGATGTTGTCACACTAAGAAAGGATATTCAACAGAAAAATATGCAGAATAGCTCAAAACATTTGGATGACATTATCAGTAGTAAAAAATATTATCTTGACAAGTCTAGACTTGGATAGAATCAAACAGAAAATGGATCAAGCTCAAAAACAACAGAGCAAGAAACAAATCCAAAAAGTTATGCAGAAACAATCAAAGGGGATAAAAATATACACAAGGAAGATTACAGGGACACTCCTCCACCGAGAAGATTCAGATTTCAAAATCAACATAGATAGACAGGCCTCAAGAAGAATAAGGATTCATAAGAGCACCTCCTTTCATAAGATCTTCAACTACTAGGTATGAAACTATATTTTTTGGTTTATGTTATGCATGTAATAATTTTGGCCATAAAGTTTTAAATTGCAGAGCTAACAACAGGAACAATAACTACTTTGAGAGCCATACACAAAGGGTTTATTTAAGAAGACCTAGTGAAACACAGAGAAGAAGTTACAACATGTTTGAATGTTTGAGCACTGAAGTGGAATGTTACAAATGTAACAATTTTGGACACATGGCCAAAAATTGCAGAATGACAGTCCCTCCTAAAGAACCTCAACAAAGTCACAAACAAGAACCTCAGAAAATGACATGGATAAGAAAGAAAGATCAGTATAGCAATGAAGAATGCACAATCGCTCTACAAGCTAAACATAAGAAACGTGGTTGGTATGTTGACAATGGATGTTCAAAACACATGACAGGTGATAGGGACAAGTTTATTACATTATGAGGTACAGGTTGATGCATGGTTGATGCATGGTTCAGATTTATTGGTACAGGTTTACAGTGGTATATATCACAGCGATAGTGTGACAGTGGTTCCATCATTCTACTTCTACTTCAGGGTGGCAGGACGGGGCAAGGACAGGTGGTTGTAGCCACCTTTCGGTTGTAGCCTGAGAACATTGGGGGTTGTAGCCTCCTTCTGGTTATAGTCAGATAATTAGGGAGTTGGAGCTTCCCTCAGGTTGTAGCCTGAGAAACTAGGGGGTTGGAGCCTCCTTCCAGTTGTAGCTGGAAAACAAAGGAATTTGGTGCTTCCAATGAATGTAATTCTTCAAGACATATAAGAAAAATCATTTCGTGGTTTTCTCCCGATTTGGGTTTCCACATAAAACACTGGGGTACTGTGTATGTGTTTGATTCTTTATTTCTTACTTCTCATTATTGGATAATAATTCTACATTGATATAACATTTGAATATATATATATATATATATATATATATATATATATATATATATGCTATTACTGATTCACCCCCCCTCTCAGTAATCCAACTGAAGGAAAGAGAAAAAAGGGATCCTTCATCTTCATATTTGCGGGAAAGTGCATCTGCAACCACATTTTTTTTGCCTTTCTTGTAAATGATCTCATAATCATAACCAAATATCTTAGGTACCCATTTTTGTTGCTCCGGGGAGGAAATGCGTTGTTCCAAAAAATACTTGAGGCTTTGATGATTTGTCTTAATTTGGAAGCATTACCCCAACAGATAAGGGTGCCATAAATCAACGACATGCAGAATAGCCAACATTTCCTTTTCATAGATAGATTTTCCCAGACTTATTTCAGATAGTTTCTTGCTAGTAAAGGCCAAAGTCCGACCCTCTTGCATAAGGAAAACACCAATTCCTTTCCCTGAAGCATCACATTCCAAGACAAAGGTCTTTGTGAAATCAAGAAGGGCCAGGACTGGAGTGGTGCACATGGTCATCTTCAATGTTTGAAAAGCTTGAGCAATAGTTGGAGTCCAAGTGAAAGAGTTATTTTTTAGAAGAGCAGTGAGAAGTGTTGCAATTTTTCCATAATTCATAACAAACTTGCGATAATAGCCTATTAAGCCCAGAAATCCACGTTGTTACAAGCGAAAAACTCTCTATGGCCAAGGATAAACCACAACAGAAAGATGTGACTGTAGAAATCAACTCAATTCCAACATATGCTATATAGACTAATGTCCAATACAAGAAAGATGCCTACCTCGATCAAACATTTGATGATGTTCCACCATTGAACACTTTGACCCAAATCTTTATACCTACAAGAAGTTCTCAACAAACAAGCAAAGAAAGTATATAGTGATGATATAAAATGGATTAGCACATCAGATAGCATAATCCATTAATAAACATTACAAACATGCCCATCGATAATAATCATATATTTGCAAGATACCAATAGGACAGGAAAGGAGTATTTCTATTAATAATTGATCAATAGAAGTGTCAACATTACAGACTTCCATGTCGGCATGGTTCGAAACCAATAAACCAAGTTCCTTCCAACTGGGTCTCCACCACTTCAATCCTCCACCAAAGGCAAGCTCATGAGAAAGAGGTAAAGAGGTCCTCTCAACAATAAGGGAAGATCTTGGGGGCTGAACACTGTGCTCAGACTTGAGGGACAAAGGGATGCAAACTTAATATGAAGTAATTTCTCTAGAGTAACTTTTCTCTCAAAGTTGAATGCTTTCTCCCTCTTTTCCATAGTTCGAAATTGTGCTCTTATAGCCTCCAGAATGCAACTGAAGGGTTGAGTCAGAACGTTTCCAGTATATGGAAGGCCAAGGATCAGAGATCTTCTGTCGTGACATGGAAACCCGACCTCATTTTGTATTTTCTGGCAAAAATCCTGATATACGTGAGCTACAGTGGAGCATCAAGTGTATACACATCTTGTATAATTGATAGGGAGCGTATATGTGGAAAAATGTATGTTTTAGCTCTAGATTCATCAAAAAATGGATGATAAGTCTGCATAGGGAAATGGAGAAAGGCCCTCTGTGCAAGATAGAAATGGTGAGGAAAATCTTGCTATAACAAATTCCCCCTAATGCGTGAGATCATAGGAGTATCTAGAATGGTCGAAATACATTATAAATGTCCTAGAAGTGGAGTGGTAGAGAACCATCTAGATGAACTCAATTGCTCATTACATTATGTACTGACTTTGCATGCATGGTTTCCAATAATACAATGCAGATCCATGTGGAAAATATACCAAACAAGTGTTCATGGCCATGAATAGGCAAATACAAATGTGGTTATATGCCAAAATCTATCATAGTCACGAACAAGGCCCAGTGAAACCAGTCTCAAAAATCAATCTGAAGATATCTGTATACCATGGAGTACAATCTGATCTCCCATGATCACTGAAGTCAAATAGGTACTAGTCTAATGAAATGGAAGCAACAACTCAGTAAATCTGTAGCCACATAGTGATGTCTTCAAGTCTTGTACACTATCCGCCAATGGTGCAAGTCTACATCATGTGAATAAATGAGTTGAGGTCGAACACGATGAGACATCGTTTGATTACCGGTCATTGAAGTATACCATTAAAAAACACGAGACAAACTACCGATAATGAAAGTAGGTCTCAAGGCACCAAGTACATCTCTACAAATGTGAATAAAGGAGTTGGTGTTGAACACTTGAGAGATCCATTGATCAGGATACATTAATGTATTCCCATCTGTCAATGGCGAGAGAGATTGCCACTAATGAATGCAAGCCTCAAGGTACTCATAAAACTCTAGGTCTCGTATCCAGAATAAATGAGTTGAATTCGATGGAAAGAGACCCGCTGACAGGAGAGAATTGAGGCATCTCTCACTAGTCAGCACGAGGAACAAAGAAGGAGCTTCATGATTTGGTGGAGATCGAACAAAGAACATGTTCATGAACTAGCGAACCTGTGCGTCTTTCATGTGTGCCAGATGCAAGCAATACATGAAAATGACCCTTTGAATAGAAGCCAATGATGAAAAACTGTTGACAAAGGCGAGGAAACCACCAATAAGGATAATGGCATCCAAGACACTACACGAATCCCAAAGTGTGAATAGTTGTATTGTTGTCCAACACAAGGGAAACCACCCAGTCAACAACCAATGATGAAATGTCGATTGTTGGGTTCAAGGTGACCTATCAATGATGAAAGTAGGGCTAGGGTGCATGATAAGACCAAAGTATCATGTGATTCTAAGACAAACTGAGGGTATGGCCGATATGCAAAGTCAAGATTTATGAGGAGTGGCTGACACAGGTTGATAAACTTCCTTTGAACAAGATCATGAGACATATGGTGGACTCAAATAGCATGGACTCAATGATGTGACAATTAGATGCAGGAGGCATCAATAACATTCTCTATAGGGACTGGAAGAGTAACCAGTTGGTAGAGAAACATATGTAGCGAGATCAGCTTCCGAAGGCCATTCTAAACCCAAAATTATGATGACAAAAGGACTCAATAACGTTGTGTTATGTTCAAAGGTGACACGACTGCTACCAATTACAATATAGTATTCCTTTCTCACCCATCGTTTTTTTGTTTTTTCATAACAAAGGAATGCTATCATACAGAGGAGGGAACGAGTGTCGGAAGTAAGCAAAACTAGTTCCAGCAGTGGAATGTACCTATTCTCAATGCATGGAAATGCATCCGGGAGATGGACACTTAGGGTGATGTTCCCTCCAGGGTATAGGGTGTCAAATTGCGAAGGATAAAAATAAGGCTCTGCTTGGTTGAGGATGCAAACTACTTAGGAAATAGTTTATAACACAAAGCGAGAACTAGCTAAAGGCTCAATATAGCAAGCGAGGACATGAGATGAAATCACAAATGAACACAAAAAAATGTCCTTTTTTATATATTTTATTCTACTTGGTGTGAAAAAGGGGTAAACTTGTGCCAAATAGACATCTTTTCAAATCCAATTTACGAGTGTGAAAAAGACAAGTTCAATCAACAATATTTTCTATTTTTGATAGCGAGTTGGAAAAGAGGTTAACTAGGACTCGTGATCTTTCAAATCTAATTTTAACAAGTGTGAAAGGGAAAAATCACTCGATGATCTTTTTAGTTTTTAGATGAGTCAGAAAAGAGCTTAACTAAGAATCTTTATTGGGAGACTAATCAACATGTACAGGGGTAGGCCAAGGCTCCTAACCCGACCTTCTGTCGAAAGTCAGTATCTTGCGGATAGCTGACCAGAGCTTGGGAAAACCAAAGGCTTTCCAATTCAAGGAGGAGAAGGTGCTAACGGAAAATACAGTCTCCATGATGGTTCAAATAATGTCTCTTAGTGGAAAAGGCATAGGTGGGGGAATGGGATGTCCCATCAGGTCGTCCCAATCGAAAGGAGCCTCGTCAGGACTTGGAGGGAGAGAATTCGGGGGAAGAATAAATCTCTCTCATTCAGAAGAGGGAGGATTTGAAATGTTGATGACATGACTGAAAGGTGATTCATTCTCTTCTGGGAGAGTAGGGTTGACCAGATATTGCATTGGTGTGGCCACTTCTTCAATTATAGGCTGAATGGGATGCATAGTAATGGGGGCAAGAGAAACTTCACCCTTAACAAAGGGGGTGAGGTCGGAAGAAGATTGCGTCGGTGGAACCACCAAGACAATCAAGGGAGAAGTGGTGTGAAGAGAAACCACGAATTCCTTAGAATATGAAGGGCTCTTGGGTGAGCCCCACACTTCTGGTATCTCGACAGTAATCAGACACAAACGAGTAAGGTGACTTCCTTCGCAAGTCCTACAAAATAATTTAGGCTTACTTCTGAGGTGTCTAGGATTCTTGATGTAACTAGCAAGGGAAAAAGAGTTGTCTCATGTATGATGAATAGAAGAGGGAGACGTGACATGGCTATGATTTGGGGAGAAAATAACGGTGCACCCAACATAATTGATAGAGGTTGGGGGAAAGCTCTCGACGTATTTTGTAGAAGAAGTCAACCCATATCTGACATTACTAGCAGAGGTTGGCGATGGAGCACTAGTATGAATGATAGTGATTGGGTTGGAGATAGATGGTGGCATTTGATTCCACGGTTTGGGCAAAGATTGATTCTGAAAAATTGCAAGCCAGGCAGGATATTGGTATACTTCTTGCCCTAGCCCGGAAAGGTGTTGGTTCACACCAAAATGGTCTGAAGAGGTTTGGACGGGCATCGTCACTGAGGTCTGTGAAGAGACCGAGGTAGGATAAGGATTATTCGAGTGAGAATATATGTTTCCCCCTTGTGAAGGGGTCCCATAAAGAGGGTATCCTGAACCATAAAATTGGTTTTCTCCATATGAAAGACATCGTGGTAATTGAGGACCTATCATGGAAAAAGTGTTTGAAGTAACTGACATGGCAGATGAAAGATACATGGGTGGGGTGTAATATGTGGGATAGGAACCCATCTAAGTATTGGCTCCTGAAAGAGCATAACTAGTATTGGATCCATAGGGGGGAAGGTTCCAACCTCCCATGGGGACACGACTCATACCAAACAAAGAAGTAGGCATCGGAGCCATGGTGCCCCCGGGTCCAATGATAGGATTCATATATGTGGGCCAGGGAGAGGGTTGCACGAGGGAAGGCATATCAACAGAAAAATGGCTAGATACCCAAGGTGTGGACTGAGCTTTGTAGTTCTGCATACCATTTTAAAAAAATGGAAGGGTCCATCCCCATGAAATTAGCAAGTATCATGGGGTGGGTAGCAGTGACTGAGGGAGAAAAAGAAACTCCATTGTCCATAATGATGAAACCCAAAATAGACACCTGAGGTCGACTAGTAGTTAAAGAGCATGTTAGAGTCCTATAATTATAGATAACTCGATTCTTCGACTGTTGAATTGGCATTACCCCCGTGATGAAGACTTCTGGCTCGGTTGACTCTTTTTTCCCCTCCATCCATTTCGCTCGATCCTCCATCACCCTAATGCATCCTTCATCCACTGCTACACCCTCACTCCCTTGTTCTTTTAACCCATTGACTGCATCTCACCCACCACCCATCCGTGAATAAACAAACTTAGGATAATAAACAAATAATTAAGTTAATAGTAAAGGATTAGTGGCATTTTCTAATGTTTGTTAGCCTAATAAAATTATTTTAATAGGATAATATAAAATAAAATAATTATTAATTAATTATTAGTTATTAATTATTAATTAACTTAGTTGGATTAAATTAGTGTTTAAGTTAATTTATTAGAGTTAGCATTAATCAAATAATTAAAAACATAACTAAAATATTAAAACTAAACTAAACTAGAAATAAAACATATATATATATATATATATAACAAACAAAACACATATAACGTAAAAAAAACATATAAAAAAATTATACACATAATATAACAAACATAAAAAACATAAATCAAAAAGCATAAAACATTAAAACAAATAACAAATTTAAAATAAAATAAAATTAGAACACGTAATAAAACATATAAAACAATAAAAGAAAGTAATAAAAACAAAAATAAAAAATTAACACTATCCTAAGTTCTACCCACCCGTAACTTCTCACATCACATCCCAATAAAACTAAATCAAACGACCTTAAATAATTCTGGACCCCACCTTGCCATCTGAAGTTTAACGAGAGGGGGGGATCCGGAATGGAGTTGTTTCATGAAACCACTAATGGACAGGTATCATCTCCACAAGCCATCAGACCACCCCCAAAAAAAAAAAATTCTTATCACCCTAGGGGTGTCCGAAATACCGCCTTCCCCCCAAAAAACCAATTTTCCCAAAAAAATTTAAAAAATCGCTCATTTTTGCCTGTTCAGCATGTCATCTTCCAAAACCTATTCCGGGAAAAATAAAATGAATTTTAAGAGACTGGGAGAGATTTTTCTCTGTAATAGGATGAAGACCAAAAACCTCTCTCATTTTTTTCACAGGTGCCACCAGTTGGGAGGATCGAAGTTGTCTTTCAGCCTCATTTTTCGTATTTTTGGTTTTCCTGTTACATTCCTGATTTTGCAGGAGCTATTACGGTGAGCTGGAGGTGAATTTGGAGAAACCAAAGGAGGTTTTTGTCAATAACATGCCCATATACAATAACCTCCTTCATGTTTTTCCTAGGTTTCAGCATTGAAGAGAAACAAATGTCTGTGCCGACCCCTTGTTTGTAGCAATTCGGCTCGTCTTTCATGGTGAACCGTTTAGGATTTTTGGATATTTGTTGCTATTTTTGGTCGTGGTGGTTGAATCCGACTTCCAAATATTGTTGGGGGATATATCCTATTTATTCATATGATTTTAATGTAAAGAGGGCTGATTCTGGAACCCGAGGATGGGAGGGACCATGATTGAACTTTGTATCAAATCTCACAGAGCTTTCTATATTTCATTAATCCAGTAATACAGTCATAGCAGCTACAGGATTCATGTGTCATTTTTTGTGGTGATGTTTTTCTTATTCACTGTGATTTGTTTCCATTGTATTTATTAATTTATTCATACTCTAAATTATCCAAAGAAGTTCAAAGAACAGAATTTGTTGAGACATACACTCTGTTTCTGGCTTTGACATAATTGTCAATGTTTTCTTCTCAATGCTTAATTTCAAGATTCTTGATTGCCCTGTTATTTCCTGATCCTCTCACCTTGCTCCTCTAAATCCAAAATCAAATTCAAATAATCCAACAAGAGTGCCTACTTTTCCCTATAAGGCTGTCTGTAGAACTTGTTTTTGATTGAACTTCAGGTTGTGACCCCATTAACCAATGTACCTCTTGTTAGAATATAGAAGATGGTGTGCTCGTTTTACCATTGACGATACCTTCGTCACCCAACCATAGGCCGAAGCCTCCCTCCGAGCACCTTAACCTTGACTGAGAATTCCTTTGGAAGCAAACCCTAGGCTAGATAGCCAAACAAAGGGCAGCGCATCTCTCCCCAAGGATAGCGCAACACAAAAGACTGATCAGATAGTCCCAAACCCTAGCCAAGAGATATTCACGCCAAAACTGAGAACTTGTTGCTACTGCAGCTGCACCAGCTCTTCCTCCAAACCTACGCACCAGACTGCAACTACAGTGCACACCAAACTGCAGAAATGCAATTATGAGATGTGACAAATGAGAACTGGCACCCTGTATTTATAGTGGTTCTGCCAGTTTTGTTGGGGCCGACTTCTCCTTCTAGATAAGTGTTTGTTCAGTATAGTATTATAATTTATGGTCGACTTCTTCTCTTGGAGGCTAATAGCCTAATATAAATTATCTTCTTGAGCCGACAAGGATTCTAGGGTTATTAGCCAACTCATTAGGGTTTCTCTTGCTTCCCGGAGTCTTCTATTCTCATCAGGTTCACACGTGGAGGTAAATACCTCCCGCAACTACAATAATATTAACACTCCCTCCTAGCTAGAGAGGTATTTATAGGTAATGGACTTGAGCACAAAACATACCATTTACCCAGTAGCATCAATATAGTCATCTATACTATATCATGACTAGATCATGAGCATCACCATCACCATCATCTGCATCATATCTCGAAACCATACTTCATCTGAGTAGTTAGATATGATGTTGGATAATCCACTCTCACCATAGAGTGATACAAGAGGAGTAAAGGCTCTGAACTATTTTTCATCTAGAAAATCTTTGTTCATCATTCATCTGAATGATCATTATCTCCAATAAACTGTTGATAGTCTTCAAGTCAATTAGAATGAGGATAGAACACACTTGTGTCTATTCATAGTAGTACATAACTACAATCCAGTGGTTAACTACCACATCAAGTAATACATAAGTACTTGATCAACAATGTATGGTTTTGAACGATGAAACATATTCACCACAGTAGTCCTCATCTACTGTCATATAGTCTTCATAACAAACATCTAAGAGCATCCTGCATAGAAACAATGTTATGATAAAAACTGTATCATCTGGGCCAATCTTTCACTCACGTCTGTGAGATCTGAAAGAATGTTCGCCACCACAGTAGTCTTCATCTGCATAGAAACAATGTTATGATAAAAACTAAATCAACTGGGCCAATCTTTCACTCACGTCTGTGAGATCTGAAAGAGTGTCTACCCTCAGTATAGAATATCAACAATAATCATCTGGGACAATCTTCCACTCACGTCTATGAGATCTAAAAGAATGTTTGCCCTCAATATAGAATATCAACAATGGGCTATCTGCCCCATTCTTCTCAACCAATGAAGAAGGATTATTTCTGATTTCTGAGCCTGGACCATTTCTCACCCTGGGCCATTGTTCCTACACTAATTAAAGTGTAACTTGGAGAGAATGAGTCTGCCCTTGAGAAATGTTTGGACCATTCCTTACCCTGGGCCATTTCTCCGACACTTAACAAAGTGTAACCTGGAGAGAATGAGTCTGCCCTAAGGAATGACTGTCCTGGACTATTCCCCACCCTGGGCCATTCTTCCGACACTAAAAAAAGTGTAACCTGGAGCGAATGAGTCTTCCCTCGAGGAATAATTGTCCCTGATTGCTGAGCCTGGACTATTCCCCACCCTAGGTCATTCCTCCGACACTAAACAAAGTGTAACCTGGAGAGAATGAGTCTGCCCTCGAGGAATAACTGTCCAGACCATTCCCCACCCTGGGCCATTCCTCTGACACTAAAGTGTAACATGGAAGAATGTATAACCCTCAAGGAATGTATGTCCTGCATCAACCTCCAAAATGGACGATTCTTCAAAACTGCTCACAACTGTGAACTTTGAAAGAATGATTGCCCGACGAGGTGGACCATTCTACTTGACCACTACTCAGAGTGACTTCCAAGAAGAATGATTGTCCTATACCACTCCCCATAATGGGAAGTCACTATCTATGATACATCAACAATCAGTCTGCCTCCCATGTTAACTACAATGGGAGGTCACTGTCCATCAGAAATCTCAATCCACTTTTCGAACAGGAAAGCATCTGTCCAATCTGGACTATTTTTCAATGCTCCCTCCTAACTGGAGAGTTATTTCAATCATAAAAATAAATGTTTGCGTACCTTCTTCTAGTTTGGAGAGTCTTCCCTTCTAGCTAAGAGAGTCATTTCCATGAGCTCTATCTTGAGTATGCAAGTTCTGTCATCTTGAATAGAGGATTTACCAAAATGTATGCTTATCTGCTCATCTATGGAGATATGTATTTGAGAAATCATTATCTCCCTTCTGGACTTTATCATGGATAATGTAATGCTTGTACTATAGTCTGGAACACTGTGAAGGCTTCATGTAGATCTGAACAATAGACTATATCATAGTTGGAGAACTAGAACATATCCATGTGGTACTTCTTCTGTCATCATGAGATCTGATCTTCTGAGTAGTCATCTTGATGTTATAGGAGATCTTCACCACACTTCTGCTGTGCACTGGAGGTTCTCCATCATGTTGTCTTCTGCATATAAGAGACTATTCCTGGTATGCTTCAAAGTCTTGAGATTGCTCTTCATGCGCTCTTTAGTCAATTTCTCTGGAGAATATGCTTTGCATTCGTCTCATGTAGAATTTTGAATCATGGATGTTGCGGATGATGTAATGACTTATATAGAGATAAGTCTGGTGTACCGAAACAATAAATAATCATAGTCTCCTCCCTCCATCTAAGAAAACCTCTGGTTTTGGATCTCACAATTCTTTCATTCATAAGTCTTCCATACATTGTTCTTCATCACGACTTTCAGTTCTTCTGCTTGATTGCTTTTAGTGAGTTCATATCATGCTGGTACAATGACTGGTTGTTCTGGTTTCTCTTCCTTTCTTGGAATATTCATGTTCTTCTTTATCTTTTGGGTTCATGGAGTTTCTTATAGATTCCATGTCCTATATATTCCACTTCTTACCTTCATCATCAGTTCACGGATCTGGACAGACAATCGGGAATACTTTAAGGCTTTTCTTCGAAGAAGTTTTCTTCTGTAGTTGAGATGAACACGTACTGTCTGTCATGACTGCTACCATGGATATATACATTTCATCATCTTCAATGGATCATAGGATTAGCTCCCTCCTAATCCTTGCTTCATGTAGGAGTGCATATAATCTGCTCCCTTCGTTTGACTGAGTCCATGCTTCTGTCTCCGTCCTTATTATCTTCTACAATATATAATAGAGTCCACACTTCCATATGCATCCTTATTGTCTTCTGCAATATATAATTTGATTTCTTTGTCTAATAGAGTCCATGCTTCCATCTTATTTGTCGTCATAAGTCTTTCTCCAATTTCTTTTGATGTCTGACTTCTAAGACTCTTCAAGATTGATTCTGATCTCGACTTATCTTGTAATAGCTTTCACATGATATATTTCATTCTTTCATGTGTATCTTCTAATGATATTCATTCTTATCTTATTGTTCTTCCATAGGTATAGTTCTTCTTGGAACACATTATCTTCCAAGAGATAGATATACAAGATATGTACAAAGACGATGCAAGAAAGATATGTACAGAAAGTAAGAATAATGTTGTTTACCTTTTAGTAGAAGAAGTCTCTTCCATCCTGCTTAGTATTTTTTGTAGGTTCCTTTTCTTCGGAAACTGATGCTTCATGCTTCTCTTTCCTTTTCTTTAGCTCGAGACATTGGTTCATGTAGTGACTATACTTTTGACAGTTGAAGCACTGTATTTCTGAAATGTCTTTTCTTTGTTTTGGCTTCCTTCTTGAATCGAACTTTCTTTTGTCTCTGAAGTTCTTGAATCTTGTTGTGAAGGCTTGATCATCGTATTTATTTTGGGGTTTCTCTTTTGCATTGATCCTTGATTCTTATTGAGCACAACAATTCCAAAGTTATTCAAATGTCGGGTACTCCTTCCTTGTGTTCATGCTTGTGGAAAATGCATCCCATGTCTTTGGAAGACCATTGAGTACTATGTTCACCAATTCCTTTTCTGAAGTGATCTCTTCAATAGCTTGTAGTTGATCTCTTAACTGGGATATCCTTACAAAGTATGATGTTATGCTGTCGTCTTCATTCATCTTCATGTTACGGAGCTCATTCTTCATACTCATAACTTGTCCAATGTTTCTGACTGAGAAAAGATTTGTTAGGGAATCGTACATCTTCTTTGATGAGTCAAGATGTGAGATGTAGGGTATCAAGTGGTATTTTATGGAATCCACTATGATACTCATGGAATTTATGTCAACGTCTTTGAACTTCTCCATAGCTGCAACGTTATGTGGTTCCTTCTCTTCTCCTTCTTCAAACTCTGGCTTCACGATCTTTCCTTTCACAATATCCAACACTTTATTCTTAGCAAGGATGAGGTCAATCCTTGTCTTCCATGCTCTGAATTTAGAGGCTCCATCTAGCTTGTTCTCATACTTCATAGAGTTCGTCATGGCTTGCTTGACTTGGTCAAACCCTAGATTTGACCAGAAATCCAAACTTCATGTCTTGGCCTTCTGAGAGTACCAGGATATGCATTGGGATAGGGCGCACTGATATATCTGGATATTAGGTCAATATCGTCACTTAAGGTGCCTCAACAAGAGATTTAGGGTTTCTGCAACTGCTTCTGCTGGTAGCCCTAGCTGCAGTGCTTTTGGAAACTGCTCCTGCTAGTAACCCTAGTGGTAGTACCTCAACGAGCTCAATATCTAGTGGTTATGTTTCCTTCCAACATTTTAGGCTGACTGAAGGGGTGTGGGCCCATAACCTATTAGAATATAGAATATGGTGTGCTCATTTTACCATTGACGATACCTTTGTCACCCAACCATAGGCCGAAACCTCCCTCCGAGCACCTTAACCTTGACTAAGAATTCCTCCGGAAGAAAACCCTAGGCTAGATAGCCAAACAAAGGGCAACGCATCTCTCCCCAAGGATAGCGCAACACAAAAGACTGATCAGATAGTCCCAAACCCTAGCCAAGAGATATTCAAGCCAAAACTGAGAACTTTCTACTACTGCAGCTGCACCAGCTCTTCCTCCAAACCTGCACACCAGACTGCAACTACAGTGTGAACCAAACTGCAGAACTGCAATTCTGAGATGTGACAAATGAGAACTAGTGCCCTGTATTTATAGTGATTCTGCCAGTTTTGTTGGGGCCGACTTCTCCTTCTGGATAAGTGTCTGTTCAGTATAGTATTATAATTTCTGGTGACTTCTTCTCTTGGAGGCTAATAGCCTAATATAAATTATCTTCTTGAGCCGACAAGGCTTCTAGGGTTATTAGCCAACTCATTAGGGTTTCTCTTGCTTCCCGTAGTCTTCTATTCTCATCAGGTTCACACGTGGAGGTAAATACCTCCCGCAGATACCATTTCTCCTATTCTAGCCAATCATTTAAAAAATCCAAACTCTAAACTCATTAGCTAGCCTAATATCTATTCAAACAAATCTATATCAAATAGAGAGATCACTCTCTGAGTCTTAGAGGGATAGATCCAAGACTCGAAGTGGTTTTGATGTTGTCTTTGTGACTGCCTCCACAACCTTGGGAAAATTACAGGGTGCTAACATAATGGCGATGATACTGGGGAAAGGGGAACTTTCTCCAATAGTGTACTTCAAGTTCCAGTTCTGATCACTGATGGTGGACAGTGACCAGACACTAGAAGGCTGAGATAATTCATGTGGAGACTCCAATCAGCTCCAGACAATGTCGACTCATAGACTCCACTGGAGGAAGAACTTGAAGCATGACTAAGTAGCCTAGAAAGACCAGGTACTAGAGCTCAAATTGCATTCATGATATTATTGGTTTCATATGCAATTACTTTTTCTCTTATCATGATCCTGGCCCAGAGTATATTGTTGAAGTTCATGATCACCATTTTCAACCTGATGAACCTCTAAGGATTGAGCCCATTCCCATAGCTCTGTTACCCACTCCTACACCTATAGGAAGCCTTGATAGACATAAGCCTCCTTATTTATTCCCTACAGATGTAAAGATCTCTGATACATATGTGAAAATTCCAGATTCACAGGTCAACATTCCAGCCTTTTATAAGCCCCTTGCTTTACCTCTTATACCTGAGCAAATCCCAGATAGATACAAACCTCTAGATTTTCCTCCTATTCTCCATGACCTCCCTGTCAATTACATCAATAATCTGCCTAGGTTTGATGGAGAAAATGTGAAGATCACTGATGAAAATCATATCCAAAGTCTTGTAGATTTCCTTGACCATTATGAGGTTGAATATGATGATGTCTATATCAGTCTGTTTTCCTTGTCTTTGCAAGGCAAAGTTAAAAATTGGTTTAAAAATATCCTAGCTATAAGCATTAACAATTTCCATCATTTTGTGCAAGTTTTCCTAGATCGGTGGGTGATCATGAGAAATGCCTTTCTCATCCTAGAAGAATATGACCATTTGAAAATACATCCAGGGGAGACATTACCTCAATTTTAAACAAGGTTCAATAAGATATATCATGCAATGTCTGCTGATATAAGACCACCCCCAGGATCGGCTCATTTGCATTTCCCAGATGCCTTCGATCCTGAGATGGCATTCCAATTAAGAGAAAGGAACACTGCAACTCTCGAAGAAATGCAGAACATTGCAGTTGATGTGGAGGCCAACTTGCTGATCAAAAGGTCAAAGGTATAGAACAAAGAAAAGGAGAGGTTGAAGTCATCAGAAGCTAAACTGGACATCTTGGCCAGTTCCATGGAAGAGATGATGCAAAAGATTAGTAGGAAAGATGAGCTTGTTATCCAAAGACATCATGTTCCATTGATTTCAGAGAAAGAAAAGGTCATAGTTCTCAAACATTTTGCAGCTCACTCTTGCTACAATGGTTTGGATAATGATTCTTTCATGTATTCAATTCATAATACAGTGGAAGATGAAGTTCCAACTCATCTCATTGAAGAGCCATCACTTGATATGATTTTCATGTTTGATGGTTTTTCTTACTGGCATAATCTACCCAAGTGTGATCAGTATGATAATGATCATGAGGCTGAAATAGATGTTGATTGTTCAAAGAAACCAACAACATGTCATTGGCAGGAAGAAGATCATTTACAAATCAGATATGAAAATCAGCCTCTACCCAACAATCATGACAGTGATGAGGAAAATGCAGAAGATTTCAAAGGGAAAAAATTTTGCCCTTATGTTTCTCATCTTTTCAATTTATGAAAATAAACTCTAGGCAAGTTGTAAATAGTGAAGACAAAAAACTTTCTGATGAGTTAGTAAAGGACGCCATTGATGACATGGGACTTGTTTTAGACCTAAAATCACAGTCACTAATTTCCCTTGATTTTCAAACTCCAGATGGAATCCCAGAGCTCGAAACAAGATTTGAAACAGTGGAATGAAATTCTGTCCCACTAGATTATAATTCATTTCAAATTTTGAAGGAGACTCTTGAATAAGTGTTGAAGGATAAATACATAAAAAGTCAGGAAATTTCATTTGAATCAATGCAACAGTCTTGTCAGTCTTTTCAAGATCCAATAGTTGATCGGTTGGATGACCTGTGTAGTCAAAATCATTATTCATTCACCAGTCATGAGCTGAAAATTTGTTATGATATTGACATGATCATCCAGTTAGCTACAGGGGTGTGTTCAACAAAAGTATCATTTCAGAACCCACCAGAACATTTGCAGCCATGTCTGGAAGTGCATGAAGATGCAAATAGCACAACTATAGCATTGAATCATCAAGTTGAGTTGGTTAAACTTGAATATCCAGTAATAGGTCAAGTTTATCTTGATCTAGTGGCTATTTATATGGAGAAATTGTTCATCAGAGAGCCACAATGCATTTCCAATTTTTCTGTTATGTGTCATGATTATCAAGCCCCTTGTGATGAATATTGTTTAAAACCATTGGAAAAGTAGAGCTAGTATAGAAGGTACTTGACTGGTTGCACTGGCATTATTGTATCATTTAGAACGACAAAATTATCAGTAGCATAGGGTAGGTACGAGAATGTGAATAAGATCAGCATTCTGAGCATCTGTTTCTCAGCAGTGTTCATTTTGATTCGGTTTCAGTTGCAATATCAAAACAGGTACAGGTTGCAAAATAAGATTTTGGGGTCATCCTAATGGATAGAGCACTGGTTTTCATGTTCAGAGTTCAGTGGTTCTTGATACCTCCTAAAAGAGATTCCATCCCCAGGTGGAGCCTATGTTAGAGTCCTATAATTATAGGTAACTCAATTCTTCGACTGTTGATTTGGCATTGCCCCCGTGATGAAGACTTCTGGCTCGGTTGACCCTTTTTTCCCCTCCATCCATTTCGCCCAATCCTCCATCACCCTGTTGCATCCTTCATCCACTTTTGCGCCCTCACTCCCTTGTCCTTTTAACCCATTGACTACATCTCGCCCGCCACCCATCCATGAATAAACAAACTCAGGATAATAAACAAATAATTAAGTTAATATTAAAGGGTTAGTGGCGTTTTCTAATGTTTGTTAGCCTAATAAACTTATTTTAATAGGATAATTTAAAATAAAATAATTATTAATTAACTTAATTTGATTAAATTAGTGTTTAAGTTAATTTATTAGAGTTAGCATTAATTGAATAATTAAAATATTAAAACAAAACTGAACTAGAAATAAAACAAATTAAAACAAATTAAAACAAAAATTATAATAAACCAACCATAAATAAAAATAACATAAATATATATATATAGAACAAACAAAACACATATAACGTAAAAAAAACATATAAAAAATATATATACATAATAAAACAAACATAAAAAACATAAAACAAAAAGCGTAAAACATTAAAACAAATAACAAATTTGAAATAAAATAAAATTAGAACACCTAATAAAACAATAAAAGAAAGTAATAAAAACAAAAATAAAAAATTAACACTATCCTAAGTTCTACCCACCCATAATTTCTCACATCACATCCCAATAAAACTAAATCAAACGGCCTTAAATAATTCTGGACGCCCCCTTGCCATCTGAAGTTTAACAAGAGGGGGGGGTCTGGAATGGAGTTGCTTCATGAAACCACTCATGGACAAGTGTCAGCTCCACAAGCCAGTGGACCCCGCCCCCCAAAACCACTTACCACCTCAGTGGGGTCAAAAATACCGCTTTCCCAAAAAAAAAAACACTTTTCCCAATGTTTTTTAAAAAATTGCCCATTTTTGCCTCTTCAACATGTCATCTTCCGAACCAGATTCCAGAAAAAAAAAAAAAAGAATTTTGAGAAACTGAGAGAGGTATTTATCCATAACGGGCTGAAGAACAAAAACCTCTCTCCATATTTTCACAGGTGCCACCAATTGGGAGAATCAAATCTGTATTTCAGCCACATTTTTTGGATTTTTGGTTTTCCTGTTACAGTCCCAATGTTGCAGGAGCTGTTACGGCAAGATGGAGGTGAATTTGGCAAAACCAAAGGAGGTTTTTGTCCAGAACATTCCCATATACAAAAAAATCCTTTAGTTTTTTCCCAGGTGTCAGCATTGAAGAGAAAAATATGTTTGTGCATACCCCTGTTTTGCAGAAATTCGGCCCGTATTTCATGGCAGACAGTTGAGGATTTTTGGGAATTTGTTGTTATTTTTGGCCAAGGCGGTTGAATCCGACTTCCAAAAATTTTTGGGGGATCTCTCCTATTTATTAATATGATTTTAATGTAAAGAGGGTTGATTCTAGCACTCGAGGATGGGAGGGACCATGATTGAACTTTGTATCAAAGCTCACAGAGCTTTATGTATTTCATCAATCCAATAATATAGTCACAACAACTATAGGATTTATGTGTCATTTTTGGTGGTGATGTTTCTCTTATTCAGTGTTATTTGTTTCCATTGTATTTCTTAAGTTATTCATACTCTGAATTATGCACAGAAGTTCAAAGAACTGAATTTGTTGAGACATACACTCTGTTTATGGATTTGACATAATTGTCAATGTTTTGTTCTCAATGGTTAATTTCAAGATTCTTGATTTATCTGTTATTTACTAATCCTCTCACATTGCTCCTCTAAATCCAAAATCAAATTCAAAGAATCCAACAAGAGTGCCTACTTTGCCCTGTAAGGTTGTCTGTAGCACTTTTTTTTATTGAACTTCATGTTGTGACCCCATTACCCAATGGACCTCTTTTCTCATGTTCCAGCCAATCATTTAAAAAATAAAAACTCTGAAATCATTAGCTAGCCTAATATCTATTCAAACAAATCTATATCAAAGAGAGAGATCCCTCTCTGAGTCTTGGAGGGCTTGATCCAAGACTCTAAGTGGTTTTGATGTTGCCTCTATGACTGCCTCCAAATCCTTGGGCAAATTACAGGGTGCTAACAGAGCATACCAAAAAAGTCAAATGGCCAATATGCATGCAAACAGGATAAAGTGGCTAAGTGGCCTCCCTCGCTAAATAAGATATGTCTCGTCCAAGCGGAACCTAAGACTCCCTGCTAGAGTTTGGAGGTAACAAAATTAGTTATAAGGGCCCTCATGGAATTAACAACTAGTCGGTCATATCCCCCCGGACAGGTAATCCTCCATAAAGGTTGTGTGTTGTCTGACCCTTATCTGACTCAAGGTACAAGCAAAATAACCCCTACAAGTAACCTATGAGATACCTAAGTTAAGAAACTAATAAACAACTATATAACTGATGCACAGACGAGCATTCGTAAGTCTGGATCACTGTATGGGTAGGGTAGGAAATCCTGAAACCTTGAAAGCACCACCTCTCATAGAGGTATGGGCACTAGCAAGATCCCCAAATATGAATAAATCCATAGAAATATCTCTGACGCTAGGTGAGTATCTAGGGGTTATCCCTTCAACTAACTTCGTGTGACCGCATGATTAACTCTGGTGTGAGCAGAGCCTCCTGATCTTACTGATTATACAATGGACTTCTCAACTCCCTCTCTCAGACACATATGTTGATTTAATTTCCTTGGAGAAGTTTACTCACAAAATCCTATTCCAGGGCACTAAATCCTAAGCTAGTTTTTGCATTCTAAAAATAAAATCGTGGCTAATCAATTTTAGTTTAAAGCGTAAATTTTATTGGCCATGGTTACTCAAAAAGGTATGGAAGTGAAACTCATGGTGTTATGACTCTGCCAGAAAATAAATATGGATATAATGAAAAGTCTATCTTTAACATTTAATGAATGATATGTTAATAAAAACAGTGCGGTCTTCAATTTCAAATCTGCAATTCAGAAGTAAAATACAATCTTTCTTTAAATGTGCTAAGCTAATGATAAAAATTCAAAGACAAAAATCCCAACCAATGCAAAATGCCTATTTTTTTGTATTTTCAATATTCTAAAAAGAAAATGCATGGACCGATAAGCAACTTGACATATGAATTCTACTGTGTATAAAAGCAGTAACTCAAGCAGAATACCAGGCAGCCAAGCAAACAACCCAAAAGCCAAGGACAAATTAAAAATAGAAAACAAAGAGAAAGACTACGCCCAACAATTCAACTCCAAACAGGCTTCCTGTCATCCCATATAATCTCAAAAGACACTACAAAAACCTAAGAAGGCTCAACAATCTTTAAATCCTACCTAGCAGTCACTCAACCAAGAAAACAACCAAGGGGAAGTGGTATACACGACTATTCAGGTGAATAGAGTGTATATACGCTTATTGAAGTGAGACAACAAGTGTGTATATGTGACTATCAAGTAAAAAAGGGAATATATGCTTTAAAACAAGGCCAAGCAAGGGTAAAAGGATGAAAAAACAGACTCAGAGTGAACAGGATCTGTCAAGCAGTGATACGACAAGAAACACAAAGGAGAAAAAGCAATGTAAGAAGAAAAAGTACTTCAACCCTTAGAAGGAAGATCTCTCCCCAGTGGAGTCTCCATTTATGTTACAAGGGAAAAACTTTCTATGGCCAAGGGTAAACCACAAAAGACAGATGTGACTGCAGAAATCAACTCAATTCCAACATATGCTATATAGACTAATGTGAAATACAAGAAAGAGGCCTACCTCGATCCAACGTTTGATGATGTTCCACCGTTGAGCACTTTGACCCAAAGCTTTATACCTGCAAGAAGTTCTCAACAAACAAGCAAAGAAAGTATATAGTGATGATATAAAAGGGATTAGCACATTAGATAGCATAATCCATTAATAAACATTACAAACACACCCATGGATAATAATCATATATTTTCAAGATACCAATAGGACGGGAAAGGAGTATTTCTATTAATAATTGATTAGCAGAAGTGTCAACATTACAAACTTTTGTGTCGACACAATTCAAAACCAAGAAACCAAGTTCCTTCCAACTGGGTCTCCACCACTTTAATCCTCCACCAAAGGCAAGCTCATGAGAAAGAGGTAAAGAGGTCCTCTCAACAATAAGGGAAGACATTGGGGGCTGAACATTGTGTTCATACTTGAGGGACAAAGGGATCCAGACTCAATATGAAGTAATTTCTCCAGAGTAACTTTGCTCTCAAAGTTGAATGCTTTCTCCCTCTTTTCCATAGTTAGAAATTGTGCTCTTATAGCCTCCAGAATGCAACTAAAGGGACATTTCCAGTATATGGAAGGCCAAGGATCAGATTTCTTCTATCATGACATGGAAACCCGACCTCATTTTGTATTTTTTGTCATAAATCCTAATATACGCGAGCTGCAGTGGAGAATCAAGCGTATATGCATCTTGTATAACTAATAGGGAGTATATATGTGTAAAAATGTATGTTTTAGCTCTTGATTCATCAAAAAATGGATGATAAGTATGCATAGGGAAATGGAAAAAGGCCCTTTGTGCAAGATAGCAATGGTGAGGCAAATCTTGCTATAACACACGCAAGATTTTGAGAGTCTTTGGGTGAGCCAGTCTTGCATATCTTCAATCTTTTTAGGATCCACCATGATGCCATCCTTGCCAACTAGATGACCCAAGTACTCTACTTTTGAGGCACCAAAAGTACATTTAGACTGTTTCAAGAAAAGTTGGTGTTGGGAAAGTAGATGGAGAACTCGATGCACATGAGCAATATGTTTTTTCCAGGTCTTTTTATAGATGAGGATATCAACAAAGAAAACTAAGAAAAAATGACGGAGAATAGGATGAAAGACATGATTCGTGAGGGTTTGGAAGGTGGAGTGGGCATTACACAAGCCAAAGGTATGACCAAAAACTCATAGTGTCCCTCATCAGTTCCAAAGGCAGTCTTGGGAATGTTATCCTCTTTCATACGTATCTGATGGTAGCCTGAATGAAGATCAAGTTTAGTAAAGAATTGGGCACCACTAAGTTCATGTACGAGCTCATCAATGACAGGAATGGGAAATTTGACTTTAATGGTAAGTTTGTTGAGGGAACGGAAGTCAGGACACATTCTACAAGAACCTTCTTACTTCAGGACCATGAGCACAGGAGAAGAGTAGGGGCTCGTACTAGGGCAGAGAACACTTGCATTAAGGAGTTCTTGGACCATTTTATCAATTTCATTTTTTTGGGGAAAAGGGGTAACGATATGGATGAATATTGGGAGGAAGCCTTCCGGGTACAAGGGGAATGGACTGATCATGAACACCACATGAAGGAGGGAGTCCCTAGGGAGTGGAAAATACCACTTGATGTTTAAAAAGGTTGACTTTGAGGTCTTGCGGCACCGAGGGTGTTTCTGTTGCGTGGATGGCATGGAGTTGAGCAATAACACCAGAATGACCCTTTTTGAGTAGCTTTTCCATGCGATGGGAACTAATGATCTCAGGTGAACTGTCGGTGTTGCCTTGGAACTTATATTGGTGGCCTTCCTGGTCAAATTTCATGGTTAATTCCTTAAAATCCATGAGAATGGGACCCAAAGTCCTTAGCGAGTTTGAAACCAACACAATGTCACACCTGCCCATATCTATAGAAAACATATGAGATTTCAGGTGGTAGTCACCAATTTGGAGACGCATATTTTCACAACGCCATCCGCATTTCATGGAGCCACCAATGGCAATCATGATTTGAAAATTATTAACGACATGGATGTAGCAATGAGTTTCTTGGGAAATGCGGCAATGAATAAAATTATCGATGCTTCCACTATCAACCAGAATGATGACCTTTCGATGCTTGATGTAACCGATTAGCTTGAGGGTTTGGGGAGCGGAGAAGGCAGTGAGAGCATTGAGGGAAATGATCAGTTCTACTTCGGGAGGGTCTGAAGGAGGGGTTATGTCAGGGGTTTCAGGTGACTTGGACACAAGGGGAGTTTCAATATCCTCTTCCGAAATATCCTTGGAGATGGCCATAAAGAGATTTTGTTCCTTACACTTGTGGCCCGGAAAATATTTGTCATCACAATTATTCAAAAGGCCTTTGAGTTGGCATTCATCCATTTCTGCCCTGGCCAATTTTTGGATATTTAGTGGAGCGAAGGGAGTAGTGGGATTTACTGGTTTAGGGCGAGGGATAAAGGAGGGTTTCCGGTTTTGAAAATATACAACTTGTTGTGCTTATTTATCTCTTTTGGTAGCCTCCACCCAACTCTGAGGCCGAGCCATGAGGAAATGGGCCTGAATCTCATATTTGAGGCCACTGATAAAACATTCTTGGAAAAAGGCATCAGACATGCCCTCTCTCCAAAAATCTAGGTGCTCAAAGGAAGCTATAAATTCTTCCACTGTTCCTGATTGTTTCAACTTTGTCAAACGACCCAAATGGTTGGTGCCATTTTCAAAGCGTTCATAAAGCTCTTCCACAAAGTGTGTCCAAGCAATATACCCTTGACGAGAAGTTTTTCTCTATTGCCACCATTGCCAATGTTCTTGATCTAGATGGAGAACACCATACCGAAGTTTGGCCAAGTCATATGTAATGCAGTATAAAGAGAAATAATGTTCCATTTGGGTTCCCCAACCAGTGGGGTCTGAGCCATCAAATTTGGTCACATCCACCCTTGGAAGGCGTAGGTCACCTTGAAAGTGATGGTTCTGAAAGTTATGGGAATGAGAGGAATGGTCAAATTCAGTATGTGGAAGTGAGTAAGAGGAAGGGTTATCTGTAGGGATATGCAGTTTGGTGCAGAGTATCGAAAAGACAGATTCAAGCTGGGTCGTGAGGTCTTGTTTGTATTGATGGCGACAATATTGGCACTGAGTTGTTTTACTTCTTGTTGGGTCTCAATGAGACTAGATTGCAAGGTGTTGAAGCGAGCTTCCAAGTCTTGGCTACGGGTATGGCCCATGAGGATGGGGGAGCTAAAAAGGGGGGCGTGGGGTCAAACATTTTGCCGAAAAATGATATGGATGAAAGTGATAAGGGCAAAGAGATCAATCCAATGGAATAGGTCTCAAATAATGGTGAAAACATTTCCAGACTTTTTTTTTTTTTCTTACACCTACAGAGTTATACTTCGGTCTGAAGAATACTACAAAGAGGAAATGCCCAAATGCTTAACCAGAAATAAATGTGTATTTACTTGGAAAATTGAACATAGTTGCATGGAAATAGATCTGGTCTATTTTAATTTGTTTATGTTTCGGTCCCCAGGGGTTAGGTATTCAAGGTTTCTACAGACAAGGGTTTTCCCTGTGCTATAGCTCTCTGATATACATGTGGGGTCCAACAGTAGTACTCAGCCCAATATCTCAGGGCACTAACTAAGGAGGATAGACCGTACCCTTAGCCATACTACCCAAATAACCAGGTACTAGAGAGTATCTTCCCAAGTGTTATTCTCGGTGGAACTATAGAAGTCAGACGGTCGATCAGTTTATATAAAGAAGGATTCAGGAAATCCAGGTCGATCTGTACATAGTTGTTGTCTGATGCGCTATCACTCGAAGGGGTACCAGCAGGGGTTACAAGAGTGGCCAACAGATGTGCGCTTAAGAACCACTTTTATTTCCTGCATGTATGAATCCCTCAACCGCGGGTTTATGCGCGTAACGATAGATCTTTGTGGATTAAAGACATCAGAATACGTCTCTACCCTGAAAAAAATTTACCCACAATTTATGCCAAGGAAAGTGCTCTGATACCACTTGTAATATACCAGATATAAAAAGTATGCAGAACAAAAATAAAATGCTAGAAATGGCAGAATAAAAGCAATATAACCAGAATAATCACCACAATAACACTGAAATGATATAAGAATAACAACAAAAATAGCACTTTGATTCTGAGAGAAATGTTCACGAGCCTCTTCGAGGGGCCAACCTCCAGTCGAGCAAACCTCTATTACAATAATCTCCAAGGTAGGGTTCTCATACCCTCGAACTCCTATTTATACTAAATATGTCTATCAAAAGAAGCATCTAGAGGAAGATCCTTCTAGA
This sequence comes from Picea engelmannii, assembly GCA_009831015.1. NCBI lineage: Eukaryota > Viridiplantae > Streptophyta > Pinopsida > Pinales > Pinaceae > Picea > Picea engelmannii. The sequence goes on along the minus strand of ML783884.1, from coordinate 1,189,523 downwards.
AGCAGAAGCTTCTACTGGGTCTTCTTACATTCGACGTATTCTATTTTATTGCAAGGTCTTATTAATATTGACCTTTATTACATCTGAATATATTGTTCTACCTATGTGCGAGTTAGGACCCTAACATACATCATAAAGCATGCCCTTTAGAAGGGAGCTTATGAGTTGTCTAATTATGAAGGTAACATGTTTTGGGAGCCCAGAAATAGGATCTACATAAAGAGGTATTACACTTGAGCGTCAATGCTCAAGCATTTTTCTCTTTGTAATTATTGTACATTTGTAGTATCTAGGTTTAGTTTAGTCCCTTTTTATTTCTATTTTCAAGCACTTATGGTGCTTCTGATTGATTGGAATATTTCATTGGAGTATTCAGTTTATGTTGGGTTCGTGGATGGTGCAAGCCATCACACTCAGAACCTTTCTTCTGTTGCATGGGTGATTTATTTTCCTTTGTGCCAAGTGGTTGCATCTGGAGGTGCTTCTTTATGGCCAACAACAAATAATGTGGTCGCATATAGTGACATGATTGAACTCCTAAGGGATTCTATTTCACATGGTATCCTATATCTATAAGTTCACCTAGATTCCCATTTGGTGGTGTTGCAACCAAATGGTGAATATCATGTGCATGATTCTACATTGCTCCAATGATTCCTCCAGGTAGGTCTTCAAGAATGAAATTTTAGTTACATTACTTATATTCATGTTTCTAGGGGTGAAATTTTCATATCCGATGCATATGCTAGATATGTACTAGATTGGCATTTATCACATCATGAATCAGAATCACACACATAAATGTGCATAACCTATTTTTACATATACACATAAGTACCAACGCAAAACTATATGAACACAAACACACACACACACACACAAAAAAAATATGGATCATAAATTACAAAATTGGGCCTCTAGCCATTGGGTCTTAGGTGTTGATCTCAATTTCAGTCATTGAGGGTGGTGAGATAGGTTGCTCCTCTTAAGTGAGGCCAATGACTTCACTTTGATCAGAGGGATTTATGTATAGAAGAGAAATACTCAAAGTTGAAATCAAGGGTACTCACTAGCAATGTTGAAGGGATGTCCTTCATTATTTTGGCTAGTGTGAGTGTTGTCTATGGTGAGTGCATTATGGGATTCTTAGAAATTGGGCCCATGATGATCTATCCAAACTGTATGAACCCTTTTCAAAAAAATTAAAATGTGCAGGCCTCCTTGCAGTTGGTCATGTTCTCAGGTAATTGCATTGTAGGCATTGAAGGGGTTGGTTCAACTAATGATTGTCCCTACTTGACCACCCAATTTCCTAATTTCTAGGTCTTTCTATTTATTCTACTACTATGCATATGGTAGAAGTGGCAGTTCCTGATAAAGTATAACACCTTGTCAAAATCCTTGTCTCCTTGTTGTAATTTATTATTTATAAATAGGAAGAAGTCACCTTTGTCTATGGATGATACGTTTATCACTCTTCCTCTTTGCACTTCCTCTCAAATATATTTTATGGTGATTATATAGGTTAGTGGAGTAACTCCAATGCTTTCAAATCCCTCCATTATTAGATTTATGTAGTTATTGTCTCTAGTAGCTTCAAACTTCAAACACTTCAGATAGTGCTTGATAATATTGGCAGGGAATAATGTTTTCTACTTTGTTTCCTCTATCATGGCTCTGACCGAGATGTGAAGACCCTATCATTAAATCACTAGTGATTTGTCTCTTTCATTTCCCTTTAGGACCTAAAATTAGCTTACACTAACCCCTTAATAGTTGGAAAGAGGTGGATTTTCTTCAATGCCTCCTAATTGAGCATGGCAAAGACTATATGAAAATAGACATAGTTAAATGGGGAAGTCTTATCATAGGCCTCTAAGGTGGCATCAATGAACTTATTCAGGATAATTGGCTCCTATTCAATTGTCTTCCTTGGGCACATGCCTTCACCACTTATATTATATCTAAATTTCACTCCCCCTTTCTTTTCTTGTAGAATATGTGGCGTACAAGGATAGTTGATGCCATTCTTACAAGAAATATGTTTATTAAGTTGATTTATATCCCCTTGTATCCTCGATGCATCCCATAGCATGTGTACATGTACTCTTCTCCTATGTTTGTGTATTTATTGTGTTTCTGGAAGGTACTACTAACCTTTAGGCTATCCATGGAAACACTGGTGAAATATTTGACCAACTCAAGTGTAAACAGGTATGGTTGGTAGAGCTAGAGCTTATTTTGGTGCCCTCTACTCCGTAGAAATTTGATACACTTTTGTAATAGTTTCATGGTGCTAAAATTTAGAACCTAGAGAATATTTAGTAATGATCATACTTATAATAGCCAGACTTTGTAAATGACTTCTTCTCTAATGTTATCATTTCTCAAACTACCTTATGGAATGAAATAAGATTCTTGTAGGTCGGGGAAATTCTCTATGTTTGTGAATTCATATTCTCTAAATAGGTTCCACTCTAATTTTCTTGAATCTCCACTTTGCAACACTTGGGGATCCATGGGTTCACTGATGATAACCTAATTTCTCTCTGAGATACATCTAAAATTTACTTTCCCCATTTTAGTGTCTTGTTGTCTCTAGTGAACATATACTAGTGGAATCCCTTGAACAATTCTCTATAGTTTAGCTTGATGATCTTGGTTTTGGTGCATGTTTATCTACTAGCAATGTGTTAGTCTTATTTATCTTGTCTACTTCATGCACTACATTATATGGGAATGAATTTGGTGGTAGGTTGTGAAACTTAAGTATATACTTCCATGGATAATGGATATCTTTGAAGTAATAAATTCAAGTATTGATTGGATATTCTATTTAAATGGAAAAAAATGATGAAATATTAAAAAATCCTAACAAAGGTCTCATGATTAGATTATGTGATAATCATGATATTTTCTAATTGCATTTATTTATATTAAACTATCATTACTAAAATATGTGATGGTACCAACGAATTATGAGTGATGAAGTGACATATCTCATCCAATTCATAACGTGACCCCTATAATTCACCCTCTGTACCCCTTAAGTCCATAATTTTGAACCTATTACTAGGTGTGGGTATTCAATAAACATGTATTAATAGTCAGACTAAAATCTCTCTATGTCACTATGTCACTATTGTGGAATTCTAAATGACTTAGCAATGCTACGTCGTGTCTTTTTCATTTGGCACAAACCATACTCTAGACCCAACCTGATGTTTTATTGACACAACTAGTAGGCTAGATGCAACCGCATAATTTTGTCGTAACTTATTCTATTCCCCATCTCAACCACAAATGTTGAATCTATATTTTGTGAAAAAACAAAAGAAATGTACATGCTAAAATAAATATTACTTTGAACAATTTACTAGACTTTAATAACAACTCAACTGACTCCTAGCTCATTCATAGGATTGAACTTTATTTACTTGAAAAAACAAACTATGGTACAATACCTTTGGACATTGTTGTAGCTTAGTTCTAAGGATGTCTAAATAGCTTCAACTAGGTGATGATCACCCATCCTTCCCAAACTATTCCATCTTGTTGACCTAATATCACTACTCATGATGCCTGAATTTATATAACCATGAATGGGACAAAACAATGCATTTGTACCTTCCCCAGGTGCTTGAGGGACTTGTTATTATAAAGTAGGAACACATTTTCCTTTTCAAAATCCTTGTGTTTAATGTGTCGATCATGATAGGATTTATATCTCAACTTATCTACTTATTCATGGTAACATTCTAGGAATCTATCTCCGTAAGTTCCATTAGTTATACTTGTCAAATTTGTATGGAGTCTTCACCAAACATCTTCATAATGTGCACAATGAAAACTTACTTGGTACAATGAAATCTATCAGTACCACTGCTTCTTAGACATATACTAAGATGAAATGGGTGTAATTTTTTATCTTCTTTATTGTTTTCTAATACACCTAGACTACCTTAGGTATCCTTTCATCCCATTCATCCCAATTTACTACATAAACCTTGGTTAGACTGTTTTCTAATATTTTGTTTAATGCTTCAACAATTCCATTAGCTTGGGGGTGATAACCATTGTTAGTGTGATGTCACACCATTAATTCTTCAGTCATGCTTTTAGTAGTGAATATCATGAAGTGCACCCCCTAATATATTTTATACTTCTCAAGAACTTGAATTAGGAGATTATATTCTCGAATATAAATTTGGTAGTGGTATTGGTACTATAGTCCTGGTTGGCATAGCCTCTTTGTTCGACAACACAGGTATTCCAAAAGAGGACGAACACCTTCAGTAACCACTCACATAACCAGATCAAAGATCAACACACCAATGTTTTCACGTGGTAAAAACCCTACGGGGAAACATCCACGGCCCCAGCCAACGCAGCCACTTGGAGCAGTTTATTAATGCAAAGAAAAATATTACAGAGATATTTTACAAGAGAGTTTCTCACAATCGATCATCGGAAAATGACCCTCCATGCTCTTTAAATAGACATCATGGACCAATCAAGTGCTAAGCCATGGATCAATGGTCATTATGATCAAGGAGAGTATGAATCGTCGGATCACTCTATGTCGGGAACATATCATGGTCGTCAGATTTCCTAACTACAAATGCATACTAAAGCATACTAAATAAACATACTATATAACACACTTTTACCTAACGACATAATAGACCAAGTAGATCTTACTAACTCCTTACTGTTTAAATATCCTAACATCGCCCTTTAAGAACAACTTGGGATAGGATTGAAGGATTTACAGTAGTGACACAATAGGAGAAGGAAGGAGGCATTAGAGCCTATCTCCTCTTAATGACAACTTCCTGAACTCCTAAAATAGATCGAAGTTTGGAAAACTTTGCTTCTGTAAGAGACTTTGTGAAAATGTCTGCAACTTGATCTTCTGTAGGGAAAAAGAGCACTTCAATAACTTGATCATGAATGAGTTTTTTGATGAAGTGCATGTGTATCTCGATGTGTTTTCTACGCTAATGTTGAACTGGGTATTTGGCGATCTTGATGGCACTCTGATTGTTACACCAAAGGCTAGTCAAATGCTGGTGCTGGAATCCAAACTCTGAAAGGATCTGTCGAAGCCACAAGGATTTCTGAATTGCATTTACTGTTTCTCAGTACTCTTCTTTTGTTGAAGAAAGTGAAATAGTCTGTTGTTTCTTACAGGCCCAAGTGACAAGTCTTGAACCAAGGCTGAAAACATAATCTACAATAGACTTCTGATCATTAGGGTTGCCGACAAAATCTGAGTCAGTGAAACCAACCAATAAAGGAGTCCCCCCTGAACTGTAATGTATCCCGAACTGAGCTATACCACGAACATAGCGAAGTATCCTTTTACCTTCTTTCCAATGGCTTTCATGGGATGTTTGCATATATCAGGAAACAAGACCAACAACAAAGGAAAGATCAGGACCGATATGAGTCAAGTATAAGAGGATACCAACTAACTTACAGTACAGGGTGGCATCAACGTCAGGAGAAGTACAGGTGGTAGAAAGCTTGACTCCAGATTGGAAGGGAGAAGGGGTTAGTTTACAATCATCCATGTGAAAGAAACGAAGAAGGTCACAAGCATACTTAGACTGGGAAAGAAAAATTCCTTCATTGGTTTGCAAAACTTGGAGGCCAATAAAATAGTGCAAAAATCCTAAGTCTATCATTTCAAATTTCTTCTTAAGGCTGGTTTTCACATGGTTTAAAATTTTTGAGTCACTACCAATAAGGATAAGGTCATCAACATAAAGGACATCGATTATGAGATGGATTCCTACTTTCTTCGTATATACATTAGGATCAGAATGGCATCTAGAGAATCCAGTGGCAATAAGAAATCTATCCATTTTGGCATACCAAGATCGGGGAGCTTGCTTGAGACCATAAAGAGATTTCTTGAGGCGAAAAACAAGGCTAGAGTCATTCTGGACATAGCCAGGAGGTTGTTCCATGTAGATTGTTTCTTGCAAATATCCGTGCAAGAAGGAAGATTTAACATCCATATGATGGACCTCCCATTTATGTGAGGGAGCAAGGGAAAGAACAAGGTGGATGGAATTCATTTTTTCTACATGGGAAAAGGTTTCATTATAGTCAATTCCTTCAACTTGGGAAAATCCTTTGGCAACTAACCGAACCTTGTGTCTTTCAACACTTCCATTTAATGCATACTTAGTTCTATAGACCCATTTGCATCTAACAAGTTTTCTTCCTTTTGGAAGAGGTACACGATCCCAAGTATCGTTTTTCATTAAAGAATGATACTCTTCATTCAGTGTTGTATCCCAATCTGGATGACCTGAAGCTTCTGCAAATGTCTCTGGATCACGAGTTTCTAAAACTTGAGCCAAAAGAGAAGAGGGTCATTGAAACTATGAACGTGTCCGACGCTGATCTGGAGGATCACTGACAAGATCACCAATTGCTTCTCATGTTGAATGGACCCATCTAGGAAGCGGTGGAGCTGGTGATGGTTTAGGTTCAAAGGACTCATCTGGAGGAGGGTGAGAAGGCGAAGGTGGATTTTCATCCTCACTGTCATCATCTAAAGAAGAAACCAGATCATAAGAAGGCACAAATGCCGAAGATGTCTCGTAGGCCAAAGAAGGCAGAATCACTGAATTAGGCTTGCAGGATAAGAGATTTTCATCAAATTTAACATATCTTCTAATAATAATTTCATTACAATGTGATTGAATAAGTCTATAACCTTTGACATTTTCAGGGTAACCAACAAATATACACTTCTCACTTTTAGGATGCAATGCTTTCCTTTTCTCATCAGGAATGTGAGCCCATGCTATAATTCCAAATACACGGAAGTGACTTACATCTAGTTTAATTTTAGTCCAAGCTTCTTCGGGTGTTATATTTTTAAGAGCCTTTGTGGGAGTGTGATTTACTATGTATTTTGCACAGTTGATGGCTTCTACCCAATACTTGAGACTTAATCCCTTAGATTGCATCATATAATTTTCCATTTCTTTTAATGTGTGGTTCTTTCTCTCAGCAACACCATTTTTTTGTGTTGTATATGGAACAATGTGTTGCATTTGGATTCCCTGTGTAGTGCAGTGGCTTGTAAAATTATTGTTCACATATTTGCCTCCATTATATGTTCCTAACCTTTGAATTTGATATCCAAATTGCTTTTCTACAAGGGCCTTGTAGGCCAAAAACTTGTCAAAAACTTCACTCTTGAGTTTTAATAAGTGAACCCAAGTACGTCTGGAAAAATCATCAATGAAAGTTAATAAATAGTTGCACCTAGAAAAAGAAGGAAGAGAAAGTGGAGCACATAAATCACTTTGAACAAGTTGCAAAGGACCCGAGGCATGCCAAGAGGCACATTTGTCAAAATTGTCCCGATGATGTTTGTCGAGAACACAACCGGCACAAAAACCATCTTTGCATGAAACAAGAGGAAGACCAGTCACCATCTGTTGATTACATAGTTGTTTCAATGAGTGATAGTTTAGATGACCAAACCGCTCATGCCAAATTTTTCTCAAGTCAACGTTATGGGCAATAAAAACTGATGAAAAAGTTGATGACCCAAAGTTGTCAAACTTGTACAACCTGGTAATATCATCAACAATTCCAGTTGCAAGAACATGCTTAGGATCTTTTAGATCCTTGATTACAACTTGGTGAGGTGAAAACTCGACGGTTTTACCTTCACCTAAATGAGTGATTTGATATACTGATAGAAGGTTACAAGAAAGACTTGGAACACATATTACATCATTGAAATGACCATTATCTACTTGAATTGTTCTAGATCCTACAACACTAAGAGATCTATCATCACCAACAAATATTTTCTTTGTGTTACATTCATTTAGAGCAAAAAATATGGCTTTATCCTTAGCCATATGATAAGAAGCTCCTGAATCAATAAGCCACTCATCATAAGAAGAAGT
>ML783884.1:1041699-1181464 GCA_009831015.1 Picea engelmannii | reverse complement strand
TTGCAATGTATGTTAGTATTCTTACTTTTATATTTTTCTCCTTTGTCACCAGTAGGAGCTGAAGTTGTCTGAGCAGGTTTGGGACCCTTATGTTGTTTGTTGTTGTAGCGAGGATGTTGCTTCTTGGGATACTTGGGTTTATCCTCCTGTTGGGAAACTAAGGCTTTGTTGGAGGGACCTGCACTATTGATCGCTCCAAATTGTACAAGCTTATCTTCCTCTCGAATCAAAGAAGCACAAAAGGACTCAAGAGTGGGTTTTCCATAAGATTCTTCCTTGAGAGCCTCTCTCGTGTCATAAAAGGTAGATACAAACACAAAATATGCACTACCTAGATTAGAAAGAATAAGATAGATGCAACGCTCGTCCTCCATATTTATCTTACATTCATTACATAAAATTCTGAGTGTTTTAAACCTAGATAGATAGTCTCCAAGGAAAGAAAAATCATTTGGACTCAAGGTCAGTATTTGATTTTCTAATTGTTGTGCTCGAATAATATTGAGTTTACCAAACACATATTCAATCGTGTTCCAAGCTTCTTTGGGGTCATCAATATCTGGAAGGTGGAACCTTAAATCAGGAGAGATGGAAATTTTGATTAGTCCACGTGCTTTTCCATTCATATTATCCCACTTGGCTTTCTTATCAACATCAGTGGTTTTTTTTTCCTTTCCCAAGGTAATCCGGTACAAGCATTTACTTCTTAATAAATATTCCATATGAGATTTCCATTGGATGTAGTTGTTGCTGGTAAGAAAGACAGTACTTGTAGAAGCTATATTAAATATGTAGATAATGTGGATTTAAAAACTGAAACTGATGATCGGGATCGAAAGAACTTGAAAAGTTTTGTGGTTTAAAAAAAACGACATTGAAAATGGACTTCCGATGTTAGAGTTATGGAATTTTTAAAAAAGGCACAATCGGTAACCAAATGACCACGTGATTGTGTAATTTTCTTTGTGAAGTGACCCACTTTTATAAAGAGAAGTGGGGATCACTTTTACAATGAAGTTACTTTATAATAGAAAAGTTGCATGCAAAATAAATAACTCTAAAATAAAATATTAAAGCTACTTATAGTGATTCACTTTTATACTTGAAGTGAAATACACTTCACAATTTTAGCATGAACTTTTTCAAAAAAAGTAACAAAAGAGAGGACTTGAACTCAAGACCTCTTACTTAATAAGGAAACTTTTAACCAAATGATCTAGCAAAACATATTGTAATGTTCAAAAGGAGGATTGTTGTTGTTGTTGTTGTTGTTGTTGTTGTTGAAGATGACCTTGGAGAGTTGTTTTTTGTTGTTGTTGAAGATGAACTTGGAGAGCGTGCTAAAAAAATACTCTTTTCACACAAAAAAACAATTCCACTTCTCGATGACAACAAGGGTTAGATCTCGGTTAGCTTACCCGGAAGATGCACCTTTTCCTATCTGTTTCTGATTTTTCGAGATCTCACAAGGCGCGGGGAAAAGAGCATACGCATATCTGAAAGAGTAGAAACCCGGAAATAAATAAAACAAAACCGAAATAAAACCAAAATACTACTCTGCAAAAAAAATTAAAAAATGCGTATTCAAGCTTTATACCTCTGGATCTACTTGTAATGGTCGTATCTTGGGCAAACAGAAACCTTTTCGAGTGAAACGAAAACTGCTCCTGACTGAAACGAGTGTTCTGGATGCAATGGAATGGTCCTCTAATCCCATAAATATATGTAAATGACAAAAAGTTGAGATGAGGCAAATCGGCTTCACAATCTCGATCTACAATAGGAGTGGGTCTTCAAACACGATATGATACCATGTTCGAAAACACAGGTATTCCAATAGAGGACGAGCACCTTCAATAACCACTCACATAACCAGATCAAAGATCAACACACCGATGTTTTCACGTGGTAAAACCCCTACGGGGAAACATCCACGACCCCAGCCAACGCAACCACTTGGAGCAGTTTATTGATGCAAAGAAAAAGATTACAGAGAGATTTTACAAGATAGTTTCTCACAATCGGTCATTAGCAAATGACCCTCCATGCTCTTTAAATAGAGATCATGGACCAATCGAGTGTTAATCCATGGATCAATGGCCATTAAGATCGAGGAGAGTATGAACCATCGGATCTCTCTATGTCGGGAACATATCGTGACCGACGGATTTCCTAACTACAAATGCATACTAATGCATACTAAAGAAACACACTATAAAACACACTTTTACCTAACGACACAATAGACCAAGTAGATCTTACTAACTCCTAAGTGTCTAAATATCCTAACACTCTTCCCATATGTTGGGATAGTTAGTAGCTATTATGATGTATTAGGTGATTGAATGCTTGGTAGGTGGATTTATAGGCCCAACCAATTCTATTGTGCATTTTTCAAATACATATAATGCCATCACTAAGTGGAGTGGTAGATCGTCCCTTTGAGAGGGTTTCCATGTTCATTGACATACATCACAAGAATAGGTATAGTTATTACATCTATGAATATTTTTTACCTCCATACTCATACTTTCAATACTTTCCAAGCCATTTACCTCCCATTGAAGTGAACTCCTTCTACGCCACTATTACATTCTCACAAACACTTCATCATTCATGCTCCATCACACATCATCTAATACTTGCATATTTCCCTATCCTGCAGAGTTTCCTTGTTATCAATTGGTAGTTTTCTACCTTGACCACTTCTTTCTTCTATGTTGTTGTGTATTATTTTGTCTCTACCCTAGTGGTGACGAATATAGTGATGTCTTCCAAGGAGTATGGTACGAATTCAATCCTGAAAATATCTATGTCTAGGAGACAATAGTCCAATAATCCTCCTACTTTTCCTATTTCTATCCTTGACAAGTGATCCAACCTAACATTTAATTTCCTTGATCTTTTAATGACTTTAAAATCAAATTCCTGAAACAAAAGAAACCACCTACAAATCATTCCTTCTAGTACCAACCTATTCATAACATATTTGAATGCAGAGTGGTCGATAAAAAATTGAAATGCTCCCCTAGTAGGTAATGCCTAAAATTTTGTAGAAAATAGATGATTTATAGTCCTTTCCACTCAATTATGGTGTAGTTTTTCTCAACATCGGATTGTTTCATATTGGAAAAATAAATTGGATGGTCCAATTTTCCCTCCCCTAGCTGCATTAAGATGGATTCCAATGCAATACCAAACGCATCAACATGTACATGAAATTCAATTTTTCAATTGGGCAATACTAAGATGGGGGAACTTATTGGTTTTTCCTTTAGTTGGTTCAAGGACTTATAACATTCTTTATTTTAGTAAAAAATATTCTTCTTCTTCAAAAACCATTCCATTAGGACAATGATGGATGCACATACCATTTTATGGGCCTGCACAATACCCTATGTGGCCTAGTGTTGATCATAAGGTGTGTACATGGGTTGTGGATTTGAGATTGATAGTTATTTCTATCTTGGAGGGGTCAACCAACATGCCATATAAAAAAAAAAATGTAGCCTAGAATGGTACCAAAAGGTGTATTGAAAATAGACATCATCAGATTGAGAAATATCTATATTTGTCAACACGTCTTGAAAATTAGTCGCAACATTGCAACATGTGTTTTTAGAAACCTATACGCCATCCAATTATCCATGTATACCTTTAGGAATTTGTGAATGTACTTTTTGAATGATATGATCATTATCCAGGAAAATACAACTGGTGCATTATGTGAATTTTCCCTACATGTTGTTTGTTGACAGGTGTTTTCAACCAAAACTATTTCTACTCATTATCGATTACATCATTTGTTTTTAAGGGGGGGGGGGATTAATTGAATTTTATGATGTCTAAAACCAAATAATTTCTTCCTATTGACTCGATTATTTCTTGTTGAATCGACTTGGATTTGTTGAGACCAAACAAACCATGTTTGGCTATGTTTTTGGGAGCTATACTACTAATTATACCTGATACATATACTACATACATTGATATAGACTATTGGATTGATAGAGAATGATATCTTGGTGTGTTTCTTGTCTAGTCGACTAATCGATTGCCTTATGTTGTCTTGTTGTCTAGTCGACCGACCGACTGGACCTGTGTTTGGACAACAAGTTTGCAACTACTTTTGCATTGGATGAATACCTTCTTTGCATCGATAGGAATTGATGGTGACAATGTTTAGATGACTTCAGGAGTGTTAATGTACCGTGTTTGATCGACTTTTTCATTCATAACAAATTTTAGGGGAATGTTGTTATTGTTGGGAAAAACACCCTATGGACTAGCAAATAGAGTTCAGACTTTGCATGCAGATATGACCGAATAGAAATTACTTTCTACCTTCATCCCTAGATTTAAATCCCCTTTTCTTAGTAAATGCATAAAAAGATCAACCTACCTCACTATCGACGTTTGATGTCAATCCTCCGTTGTGCTTGATTACTTATTCGCAATCCTCCTTCCAAAGCTGACCTGCATTCAAGATGAGTGACAACTATGCATGCATACTACTTATATACTTACGGGTTAGAAATCAAACATAAACTAATCAAACCATAAAAATTTCATGAATTGGGACAGGAAAAGCATTCTCTTTATTACTTAAAATGAGTCAACTTACAAAATTTGAGACCGGCCACCGCTACTTGAACCTGATCATGGGCTCGTCTTCTTCTGTCCTTCAACTACTTTTCTTTAAATCTCCTTTGGCATTAGGAAAGGCTAAAGGGTTGGGACAATGGGAATACGTAAATGGGCAGATTTTCTTTGCTATATTTTTCCTCTTTCAAATGGTACCCCTACCCCTTCTTTTATAGGCTAGAAGGAGCTAGGTATTTGGACGAACCCTTGGCCATGCATGGCTGGGAGTTTCAGTTAACTCACCCATAGATTTTTGTTCCATTGGCAACTTTCCTTTTTCCATGCTTTTGTCGGTCCACGCGGGTTGTTTTGGGTCAGCGAGCATGTACACACATGCAGTAATGAGTTAGGGCGTGTGTGCCTTTATTCAAGAGGATTTTCAAAGAGTTGTTCAGCAATGTTTTGGCAAAGAAGGGATATGAGTTGGCCTGATTCCAGGTAAGCATGTGTGGTGTAGTTTAGGGTTATAACAGATGCCCCCTAATGTGTGAGGTCAGAAGAGCATCTGATGGCCGAAATACATTACCAATCTTTACTGATGTGTTGAATGATTGAGCCCAAGGATCAGGAACCGGGAGGTGTCATCTACAAAATAACAAATGTCTCACCGAGGCGGGCATACCCATGCTCAAGATAAAATAGAACCATGGCTACCAATAAAATACACTGTAGATCCATGTTAAATAACTATAAAGAGTAGTCGTGAACAATACACAGCGGAGCTATAGCTCAAAATCAGAAAGATATACATATAGAGTATCCATCTTCCAGAAGCTGATTTGGCCTGATGGTTGGAGTTGAGATCTTCAGATCTCGAGAAACAACTTCAAAATCTTCAAAACTCGGGTAGGAGTGTAATATGAGTGTACAACTGCACTACCCAGAGGTCTTCGATGACTCGTTGGTCATGGACTTGATAATCTTGATGATCGGACTGAAGGCTTCAATGATTTTGAACAAGGTCTTGATTGGATGTTCAGGATGGTCAGGTATGTGAACAAGAGACATATTGCAGAGAGGCCGACTCAGGCTTAGTGACAAACTTCCCTTAGACAATATCACGACAAGTGATGAGATTCAGGCGACATGTATGTTAATCATAAGTCTACGACGTAGGAGGCAACGCAAACTCTCCCTATGTTTGGAATAATAACCAAACGGTGGAGGACACAACTCTATGTAGCGAGAAAAGATTCCTAAGGTCATACTACATCCCATAGTCTGATGAAAAAATGAACATATGTGCTTTATCCAAGGGCAACTCATTATGCTGCCAATAAAGAAAATACTTTTCCCTTCTTTTTTGGGGGGTATATTTGATTTTTTTGTTCTTTTCGATAATTGTGGAAAAAAGAATAAAGGAATATTATGTTAGAGTGGAGGAATCAGTATTGCAAACACACAAGTTCAAGGCACAAAGACAAGAATGATGTTCTAGTAAAATGATACTCGGGAAAAATCCTCCAGTGGCCAAAGGTGTTAAGACGCAAAACAAATCTATCATAAGGATGGTGTATAAGCTATGTAAATGCGGTTAAGAAAACACACAATGGTAATGTCCTTCAATGTAAGTTTAATGAGCCCAGAGAAGGTAACCTCGGTGGTTTTTCATATTTAGAGAGTCTGAAAAAACATAAAAGGAGACTCATGTGGGGTACCTTTTTCGAAGATAGTCTAGTCGGTTCAAAAAAGGGTAAACTAGCACTGATTAGACGTCGATTCAAAACCATTTTAACAAGTGTGACAAGGACAAGATCACCAGGCTATTTTTTCATTTTTAAGGAGTCTGAAAAAATCTTAACTATGGACTCCGTCAGGAATATTCTTCTGGACCAATTTAACGAGTGTGAAAGAACAAGGTCACTCGCCGATCTTTTCAATTTTAGGGAGTCTGAAAAGAGCTTAACTATGGACTCCGTGGTGGTTTCTTTTTTGTAAGTTTAGTCCCTCAGGCCCGAAAAAGGGATAAAATTATACCTGAGAGTACTCTTCTAAAGAATGGAAGTTCCATAGAGTATACCTTTGTTCATATAGTTGACCGTCCGAACCAAAAACGGGGTAAACTGCCGCCAGACAGACGTGACTTCAAATTTAATTTTAACGAGCGTGAAAGGTCACAAGATCACTCGACAATATTTTCATGTTTAAAGGGTCTGAAAAGGGATTAAAAGGAGACCTGTTGGTTTTTTGGGAGTCCTGAGGGTGAGAGCCAGAGCGAAGAACAATCATGCAAATGAGGCTCAAACTCATATTCAGGAAAGACTATAAGGACTCCCAGTAAAAAGGAACGTCTTTCTTCAGTAGGCGCATAAATCCCTTGGTGATTTCGGCATAGTTGGCGATGAAGCATCGTAAAAAGTTTGCCTTTCCTTGTAGACTATGAAGTTGAAGAATTGTGTGTGGGGGGGGCAACTGGATTATTGCCTCCACCTTGAGAGGATCAAATATGATCCCTGTTGTTGATACGATGAAACCTAACAAACATCCTGGCGTTACGTAGAAGTTGCACTTGTTTGGATTCAAGCGAATCCTAAAGTAGCGATAGCATTCGAAGATTAGTCTAAGGTGTGTGGGATGACCCATTCTCTTGCGAGATTGGGATGCTAAATCATCTAGGTAGGCCTCGACTATATCCTTGAGGTCATGAAAAGAAAACGACATGGCCCGTTGAAATGTAGCGCCAGCATTTTTAAGGCCAAAAGTCATTTTACGATATGCGAATGTACCCCACGGAAAAATGAATGTCATTTTGTGTTGGTCTTCGGGTTTGATTTGGATTTGATTATATCCCGAAAAACTGTCCATGAAAGAAAAGGCTTCGCAACCAACACATTCATCAATGATCTGGTCAATGAATGGTGTTGGAAAATTATCTTTGGGACATGCCTTGTTCAAATCACAGAAATTGGTACATACACGAATCGTGCCTTGTTTTTTATTGACCGGCACAGGATTTGACACCCATTGAGTCAAATGGATAGGATAGATAAAACCTACCTTTAGCAATTTCTCAACCTCAATCTTGATGGTTGCTGCTTTCTTGGGATTAACTGGATGAAGTTTCTGTCGAACAGGCTTGGCATCAAGATACGTTGTGATTTCATGTTCAAATATTTTTGGATCAATACCTGGCATTTCCTCATAAGACCAAGCAAAAAAGTCACGGAATTATTTGAAAATAGCTGTGTAGATTTGAATCTCTTCGCTTGAGAAATCTACTCCGATGAAGACGTTCTCCATGACGCCAGGGTTTCGGGAGATGTTGATTGGTATAGTTTCAGTGATAGTCGCCATATTTCCCTCAACATAAATTTCATGTGTAGCTAAGAGATTAATAGGCCACGGCTGATCCCCCGTCATGGTCATGGTGAATTCTCCTGCTTCGATTCGGCTTAACTGTGGGAGAAAATATGATCTGTGATGAAGATCTTCCCAAGGTTTGTCCAGACTAGTCATTGCTTCGATTACTGCTTCATCAGAAGGCAAGGCTAAGTCTAATGAATCAACATTAGCGAGAGAACCCTAAGCCCAAATAGGCTCTAAAAGTGGATCTAACTCTTGTGTAGGAGTCAGATCAGTGTTATCTGAAGCTTGATGGACTAAAGAGTACACTACTTAAGCGGCAGACAATGGCATGGACATTCCTGGGTGCCTTGTCTCATCCATCGTGGCTGATGGGGAAGGAAGAGTCCATGGATCCTTGAAGTAAGTCATGCCGAATGGAAAAACTTAAAAAATCTCAACCCTATGGTGGTTAGATATAAATTTGATATCGTCGTGAGGAGGTGGGTAATCAAAGGTACCCATCAAAGATGGGCACAAACCAACTCCTACGTTGATGACACCTAGTTGAGGATTATCAATCAGTGGGAACGTGGATGCCCCCAGAGCTGGGTCAGGTCTAGAGAAAGACAATTGATCGATGGTCACTATCCGACCCTCGTGTGGAAACAACAAGACCCGAAAAACTGTAGCAACCACAGCTTGCATAGCATAAGCCCAACTCCATCCTAACAAGAGGTTATAGTCGAGGGGAGAATCGACTACCTCTACTTCGACACACACATTTTTCCCTCTTAACTGCATGGAGAAAGAAGGAATGATTCCATGTGGTTGGAACGAACGACCGTCGAAAGCAGTGAGGAGAGTAGGTGATGGAGATAAAACGGGCTAGCCAATGTGTTATCACTGAAATTTGATCCGCATATGGTTACAAGAACTCAGCATCATCAAACAGTGATGAAGTCATCCATGGACCTGAATTAACACCAAAGCATTCATAAAAGGGTAAAAAACTATACAAAGTAGTGAAAAATTGAAGGGCACTATGAAAACACTGGGCGTGTGCGCACATGCGCGGAACAGGAACGCAGAAATCGCGCACATGCGCACCATGCGCGACTGTTATCGCAAAAATCTGCGCACCTGAGAAACGACGCATTTATGAGAGTGGTCGGCCTCCCACCCACTTATGGTTTAGCTCCCAAGCTGATTTGACACTCAAATCTAGACTGGATTCGACTGGAGAGCTGGTCAAAGACCTAGAAATGCCCTAATTAGCCTCTTTTCACACTACAAAGTGGTTGAACAATAGCTCAAAGGAATGCTATAAAAAGGCCATGGATGCACTTCATTTTTCAAGGAATTCAAAGTAATGTTATGTTTCCATTGTTCTCTTGAGGACTCCATCCTTACCAAGAGTATATTTTCACCATTGCATTGGGCAATCCACCTCACCCCTTGAGTGGATTTGCAAAGAGTTCTTTCATCATTTTCCATTTTTATTTGTTGTAAGAAGAGCTTGCTAGTGGGGGTCTAAGAGCCCTCCCTTGGAGGAAGAAGGGACTCATAGTCCCCTTTCTTCTTGGTGTATTACTTCACTAATAGATCATCCTCATCATTAGCGACATGGGTCTTATGGTTCTTTTTGTTTCTATGTCCCTATGCTCATGAGTTTAGTTGTTATTGCATTTCTTAGTTTAATTCTTAGTTGTTGTTTTCTATTTATTTCCCTAACTCTTTTCCTTACAGCTGTCCTGCTCAGCAGACCCAACTAAGCTTGCAAGCACCACTATTTTGCTCACTAAAGTGACGGAAGAGGCGCAACATATTGGCAAATCCACTAGGGAAAGGTATCAATTTCCTACCCGATTTGGGTTTTTCTTGCTCTTCTTTTAGTTTGTTTAACTTGCAGGTACACTAACCGGCCTAAGCCGACCTGCCACTCAGCCAATTCCAAGCTAAATTGAGAAAAATCCATCTGGATTTTTCATTCTCAGTTGTGTGTCATATATGCGCAGGTTTTTAGGGCCACAGACGTGCATCGTGCGCACATGCGCTTAAACCACAATTTTGTTCTGCGCACGTGCGCTCGTTGACTTTTCTCTGTTCGCGCACATGCGCTTTGTGCACCTCTATCTCCACTGAGACCCGCGCATCTGTGAAAAAATTCACATTGTAAAGTTGTTGAGATGTGGGGAAGACCATTTTCCTTCTTAAAAATGATTTCAAGCATGTTTTAAAGCTGCACACCACTTAGTCCCCTCATCATATAAAGGGGTTAGTCAAAAACACATAGGCACTTAGGAGGTTAAAATCAATTTCCCCTTCTTTTCTTTCATTTTTCACCACATGGATGGCTTGTTTTGACTCACAAGATAAATCATTTTTAATCACATTTAACTTGCATTGGGACTAGAAGTTGAATAACAATCGCTTAGTATGCTCTTCTCTCGCACCTCCAAGCGATCTTGAGAATCGGAAAATGATTGTGAAACGATTTCATCTCCCTTAAGAAAATTAAAACCTTTAGGAGAGGACAACATACCTTCTTGGGACTCCTCTTAGTTTACTTTTTCAAACACATCTTAATATCGTAACGGGCCCACACATGCCCGCATGCTAGGATAGTGTTGAAATTTTCTTTCTTAGATCAAATCACTAGGGAAGTTTAAAGGTTTTGTAATGGGCCCATACATACCCACACGATCAATCTAGGATAGTTTCAAAGATTTTCTTAGATTACATCACAATAGGGAGTTAAAAGGATAGTAACTGAACCACATGTCCACATGCTATCTTTCTAGGGACTTTTGAATTACGCAAGGTTGTACCAAAGGCACTCAGTTAATTAGGTAATCAAACACTTGTAAGGACCAAGAGAAGTCCACATGCAGCAAGGTGACATCTAATTCACTAAAAATTGGCACACTTTCACGCACACACAAAAGTCACTTATCACTCACATAGCTTCTTCTTGAAACGTGGAGGTCAAAGTAAGTTTCCTCCAAAGGGATTCTGAAAATACCCCACCCTTTTCTTGACGAAGCTATCCACTCCCATTTTTACTCAACGAGGTTCGTTTACACCCCCAACCTCCCAAAACAACTACATCTAAAATATTTCTAAAATCTCACTAAGTTTTCCTCCACAGGAGGTGCCAAAAGAATTTTTTTAGTCTAGTTAGGATTTTGGGGATAGGCATCCAAATAAATCCCCGTTATCTAGTTCTCAGATTGTCAAAACCATAGAAGTTGTCAAATAGGGAACTGAAAATCTTCCAAGTCAAGTGTTCCTAATACCATAAGGCAGGGAGATACCCGTGAAGGGTTGAAGGCTGAGGTCTGGTTGTTCTGTACGTCCCCCCTTGAGGCACCCACCTCTTGGATGGGATCCAACCCGTGACCCATTTCTTAGGGAGAAAATATAAATGTCGCACTTTGACCGAGGTACCTAGTGACCAATTTTAGGACATCTACCCAGGTGGAAATTGTGGGCTGCAATTGCACCTTGATTGGATTTTGTGTGGCTATTGGGAAATATTGCCAGATCTTTCGGGATATGCCTCCTTTACCCCTCATTATAACCAATTATTTCATCCTTCACTAGTTTCTCTTCCAGTGACTTCAGACCCCACTGTTGAGCACTATTGGAAGGTCCAGTGCTATTCGAGAGGAAGGACGTTACGTCTTCTAGGAAATGAGCATTTGTTTTCTTTTGATTCCCCACACAGACAAAACCCACTTACCCATATATATGCTTCTTTTTCAAAAACATTTTATGTATGATGCACATCTGATTACAGTTTGATTTGGATATATATATTGTGTAACATTCAATGCAAAGGCTCTTGTTTCTCTATTACTCTCACCACTATTTGCACA
This sequence comes from Picea engelmannii, assembly GCA_009831015.1. Lineage (NCBI taxonomy): Eukaryota > Viridiplantae > Streptophyta > Pinopsida > Pinales > Pinaceae > Picea > Picea engelmannii. Next base: position 1,169,657 of record ML783884.1, on the reverse strand, counting down.
CATTCACGTAGCTAGTCGGACATCATAGGGGACCCACAGAAACCTCATCATTCATGATGCTTGCTAAACCTCCCTCCTATCTTAGGGGGAGTGGCTGGTCTTGCCCACTGATCAAAACCTCCTTCACACACTCCTGTGAGTGCTACTATTTTCGGATCAGCCTTACTTGGTTCTACATTACTTGGGTCCACTTCCCAAGGTCATTCGTTCACTCCCTCTCCTTTACATGGAAGCGAGGTACCAACTTCCTATCAAGGAGGAAGAACCAACCCACCTATCCCCCCTCAAGGGTCAGGTTCACAACACACTCACACCATGGCCAGAGCTAATCCTCCTCCCCCACTGCAAATGCCATATTTGGCCTCTCTCAACATACTGAATCTCAGCAAACTCACCAATGATCCTATATTGCATGCTCCCACATGGCCTGCAATGCCCACCAAATTACCTTCGGACATACCAAAGTTTGAAGGAAAGGCAGGCGATGACCCTGCCAACCATGTCATGACCTTTCACCTATGGTGCTCTCCAATAGCATTATGTATGATTCCATCAGACTGCGATTATTCCAGTGCACACTCACTGGCCCATCGGCCAAATGGTATGTAGAAGAAAAATCAGGGTCCCACGCAACTTTTAAGTCATTGGCCAAAGCATTCTTGACATTCTTCCAATTACCCATCCGCCACGACAATGTTCTAGAACTAATTTCTAATTTCAAACAAACCTCAGCCACACATATCGCTGACCACATTCAAAAGTGGCGTAGGCGACGTAGTTTGTGCAAAGAAGAAACCACCAAGCAATAGTGTCTCAATTGGTTTCTAAGATCACTTGTCTCTCTCCTCGGTAAGGACGTAGGTTCCACCTTCCCTCAATCTGAAGAGGAAGCCATCAGCAAGGCCCAACAGTATGAACTCATCTATGCATAGTCAGGGTATTTATACACTGTACTTCCTGATCTTCCAAAACCTGTGCCATTTGGCTAAGACAAACCTGGGATGTCTCACTCAACAAACATACTGATTGGTACCACCACTCACCATGGTCTACAACCCCAACCACCACCGATGTATGGAACACCTCAATACCCGCCGGCATACGGGGGCACTTCTTATTACCCCCCACCCCCTTATCAACAACCATACCCTGTTGTGATACCTCCACAAATCAGTGGACCACCGCCAACACCCCCCATACACCATACATCCACTTATTCAAATGAACTTTGGTACCCCCTCTACCTCATCTTATAGTACTAGCAAAAGCACTACACCTTCCTATGTACCTTATGGATCGTTACCACCACAAAATCCATACTTCCCATTTCCTAGTCCTCCACAACCCATGGCTCCCCCCCATCCTCATGCGGGGGTGAATTTTGTTCAACCCTCTATCATTCAGCAATACCAGAATTTTGAACAGTTGAATACGGCCAATCCAACCCATCCGTCGAACAATTCCAAGAAGAAAGGATGGAATAGGAATAACAACAACCCAGGTCAAGGCAGGAATCAACCCCAACAACACCAATCCACTGGCAGCAACCAGAACCAGGGGCATCAAAACCCCCAGGGGGGAAATAATAAAAAGCGCCAAGGGAGAAATAACAATAATGTTAAAACCAACTTCCCTTGTGCCCTTTGTGGTGATTTTGGCCATTACACTCATCATTGCCCCCAAATCGCTGATTTCAAATGGTTGACAGACTCTGGTAGTCTTCCCCATCCTCCAGCACCGCCTACCCCTTAGCAGGAACCACAACAATACGTGCAACAACCCCCTCCTACCATGCTACAGAATCCTATTGCACATCAAGGTGTGATAAACACCCAATAGGACACACAACATCCTCCACCTCAGGTGGGACAATACCTCAACCCCAACAATCCAACAGATCGTAGAATTCTCCTCACTAGTGAGGAAGAAATCCTTCTGCAAACACGTAATCGTCAGTATCATGAACCCACTAAGTCTCCTCCTATCCCTCCAGAGACAAACCCTACACCGACGGGACCCCCTTTAGTGATTCCTTTCCCTTCCGCCGAACCACCGCTTCGCATCCCATTGCATAGGAATGTCTACAACCCATAGGCTAGGGCAACTCATAACTATAGTTTGGTAGATGACTTAGCACAATTCCCGGCTGCCATGTCCATGTTGGAGGTCCTCCAGACTTGTCCTACTCAGCGAAAATCATTACTTTCTGCCTTGGGGGCAATCGACCCCACAGATACCTGACTCGTTACCTTTGATCTTGACAGCGGAGAACCTTGCCTTCCCGCCTTGATCGCTTTTCAAATACTAGTAAAAATACGGAACATCACAGTTCATCGGTGTATCATCGATGAAGGTGCATCTACATGCATTATGTCCAAAATGGTATGGCAGAAGCTTGGTTCCCCTGAACTCATACCCTCCGCTATCACCTTACGAGCTTATGACGGATGACCATCATCTCCAGAAGGGCTCTTCCAAAATGTCCCCATTGAACTCGGGGGGCAAGACAATTCTCATCGACATCGAAGTTGTCAACATCCCACTCGATTATAACATCTTTTTCGGTCGTAGTTACATGTACGCTATGAAGGTAGTGGCATCTTCCGTCTTTCGGACAATGATGTTCCCTCACAATGGGAAGATCGTTACTATTGACCAAGTCTCACATTACGAGCCTAATCCATCTACCAACATCGATAACATTCTTCCTCTCATTCACACAAGCCACGATGCATATCCGCTCGTCGAGATTGGTCCTGGGATTTTTAAAGATCCATCATTGTTAGGAACTTACCATGGAGCACCACCACTCCTTCATCCTTCCAATCAAGTATGTGTCGTATCATCTAACAAAACTCACACATAGGATACCCTTCCTCCTACAGAGGCTTCTATCATATCTGACGTTCCACTTGTCGCAGAACCCCCCCCCCTCAAGAACCTCCTACACACTCGTCGACCCCACTAGTCCACGATTCCACCTCTCCCCAAGGACATATTCCATTTTGGGAGACAGTTCCCCAAGCCATCACCCAAATCCCCTTCTTTCACCCTCCACCAGGCATCGAAGCTTTTCAGGTAGCTGCAATGCTCACCCTACCTAATATGGTGTTAGCAAACCCAGTTTGGTATTAAGACCCACCAGAGATGGTCCCTCGGCCATCCCTCCCCCCCAAAAAAGAAGGAATCCCCATGACGATTCCCATCCTTACTCCCACCACACACCCACTCACTAACCCCCCTGCCACAGCTACGGGCAGGAGAAAGAAAAAGGATCCCACAGCTCCACTTCCTCCATGCATCCAACCTCCTTGCACACTATGTGAGAAAGAGGGACACCGAACCAACAAATGCCCATCTCTACCTGAGTTACAGAATTTAATCCCACTCAATCACACTCCCCCAACACTCGCCACTACGACCAGTCCTGCCACTACCACCCCCCATTCTAGTAGTAAAGGGTTGTGGACCAAATTCGCTTGCGCTATATGTTCATAAAATGGCCATTATACCCACCATTTTCCAGCACTTCCACGCTTTCGGCAGACATTAGCCGCAGTACGCCAGAGCTTCCAGAGCAACCCCAGTCCTGCTACATCCTCCTCCACCAATATCACTGACATACAGTATGTCACCACTTCAGTCAATGAACATATGAGACGCCCTTGCTCTCTCTGCAATTCATTATCTCATTTTACATACCAATGTCCTATGATCCTTGAATACAGGCAACGCCAGTTGACCCTGCTCCAACGACCCGCAGAGTTGATAATTGACATTACCTCATCACTAGCAAATCTTCATGTCCTTTCTCCTGAACCCGAGGCCCTTCCAACACCTCCATGGTTCTTAGATGACTTATCTGAGGATTCACCCCCCAACCCTCCCAACTCTCCAGCTCATTCCCCTACGAACATTTTTCACCCAACTACCATGGGTACCCCTCAGTACTTCAATATATGGTTTATGTCGAGTGAACCCTCACCATCTCCTAACATTGTGCCCCCTGCTTCTTCACCAGGGGGCAACCACACAACCACCGTCACCGATATCACTCCTCATGACCCCTTATATTCCCGTCACTTCCAATGCGACGAAGAAATACTCGAAGAGTTAAACCACCCAGACCCCTCCTGGGATGCGCTACACCACCGCGCACTCTTCTCTCCATAGGAAGCCTCCATGCCTCCTAACCAAAACCCCATTTACGCGGTCGAAACCAAGGATTTTATCACATCTGGGCCTATCGACTGGTTCAAACACCCCATTCCTGACCCTGATGCTTTTGAAGAAGGCAACATGGCCAACATTTCCCCAACCATTAAAATCGACATTTCCATTAAAAATGGCATCGTCGAGGAAATCACCATTGGAGTTGCTTGCACTCCTCAGTAAATCACCGCATATAAATCCCTATTCCAAGAATATTGGGATATTTTTGCCTGGTCGTACACGGAAATTCCTGGCCTCGATCCCTCCATCGTCGAACATCGCATCGACACCTGCCCGACATTACACCAGTTCGTCAAAAACAACAACCGCTACACCCATCCAAAGTTGTGGCCATCAAAGCTGAAATTGACAAATTACGCACTGTCGGGTTCATTTACCCCATCACCTATACCTCATGGGTTTCCAACCCTGTACCCGTTAACAAAAAACAGGGCACTATCTGCGTTTGCACAAAATTTTGCGATCTCAATCATGCATGTTCCAAAGACAACTTTCCAACGCCTTTCATCGATCAAATTATTGACGACTGCGCTGGCCATGAGGATCTATCCTTTATGGACGGATTCTCTGGCTATAATCAGATTCAAATTCACCCCGCCAATCAGTGTAAAACCGCATTCACTACCCCTTGGGGTACTTTTTCATATCGTGTCATGCCTTTCAGCTTAAAGAATGTTGACACAACCTTCCAGTGGGCTATGACATACATATTTCATGATCTGGATCATATCATCCTCGCCTACTTGGACGACATCACAGCTCGATCCAAGAAACTCACCCTGGATCTTGATGATTTACAAATCATCTTTCAACGGTGTCGTCAGTACAATATCCGCTTGAATCCGCTCCAATGTGTGTTCTGTGTCACCACAGGGCGCCTCCTCGGCTTTATCATTTCCCAAAGCGGTATTACCGTGGACTCCCTCAAAGTCCAAGCTATCACCGAAATTCCACCTCCCCAGAATTTACGTCAACTTCAGAGCCTACACGACAAAGCTAACTTTCTACGATGATTTGTCCTAGACTACGCCATACGCGCACACGGTTTCCTTCGCTTACTATGTCACGACATCCCATTTCACTAGGACGACCATGCCCAACAGTCATTTGACGATCTTAAAACAACACTCTCAAACACACCTTTAATCAGTGCACCTGACTACAATCGCGACTATATCCTCTACGTATCAACATCAGCTGTATCAGTAGCAGGAGTTCTTGTCCAGCTAGGCGATGAAAATCGTGAGCATGTCATTTATTACGTTAGTAAAAACCTCTCAGGGCCACCCTTGAAGTATAAACACGAAGAGAAACTTGCTCTGGCAGTCATCCTCGTCGTCCAGAAACTGCGCCACTACATTCTGCTTCGCACAACAAAGGTCGTCGCAGATTCCAACCCTATGCAATACTTGCTCAGTCGTCGGCAAGTTAATGGAAAATTTGCTCGATGGATCGTTATCCTTCAAGAGTACGACCTAGAGTTCTCCACACCTAAGAGTAGGAAGGCCCTCATTCTCACCGAACTGGTCATGACCCTCCCCTCTGACACCACTAGTAGCCCCATCAACACCAACTTTCTCGACGAACATCTCTTTTACATCACTTCAGATGATCCTTGGTACGGCGACCTCCTCGTCTACCTACAAACTCAAAAGTTCGGTAACCACCTTTCACAAGATGATCGTTGTCGTATTTGACATCAGGCCCCCCGCTACCTCCTTATCGGAGACATCCTATACCGACGGGGAGTCGACACCATTCTTCATCGATGCTTGACTATTGATGAGGTCGATAGAGTCTTAAACGACTTCCACAGTGATGCATGTGGGGGCCATTTGTCGGGCATATCCACTGCTCAGAATATTATCTGAGCCGGTTACTTTTGGCCTACCTTTTTTCACGATTGCATTCATGTCGTGAAAGGATGTGAGCAATGTCATCTCTACACCAATAAAGCTCGAGCTTCCCCTGCTCTTCTTCATCCCGTCATCACTGCCAGCCCTTTTTGTAAATGGGGCATTGACTTCATGACTTGTAATACCCCCTCCAGCAATGGTCACAAATACATTGTTGTCGCTGTCGATTACTTCACCAAATGGGCAGAAGTTATGCCCACCTTCAACAACACCGCTGACACTGTAGCGCGTTTTTTCTTTAACCACGTCATATCCCACTTAGGAGTACCACTCCAACTCGTTTCTGATCATGGGAAACACTTTGAGAATGAGATCTTCATTGAACTCTCATCTCGGTTAGGATTCTCTCATGAGTTTGCCTCACCATATTATCCTCAGTCTAACAGACAGGTCGAAGCAGTTAACAAAGTCCTCAAGACCATGTTACAGCGCACGGTTAATAAACATAAAACCAATTGGCATCATATGTTATTTTCTGTGCTATGAGCTTACCGTACGACTGTGAAAACAACTACTGGTTTCACACCTTTTCATCTATTCCATGGGGTCGAGGCCACTCTTCCCATCGAGTGTGAAATTCCCACCTTATGCACCGCAATTGAGCTATTACCCGACACTGCTCCAATGGAGCAGCACTTGTTGAACTTAGATTCTTTGGATGAAGATCGTTGATCTTCATTACAGAACAATGAGGCAGCTAAAAAATGATCCAAGGCTTCCTTTGATCGACATGTCAACCTTCGCTCCTTTTGCAAAGGCGACCTCGTCCTGGCTTACAATATCCCTCATGATACCTTTGGCCATGGAAAATTCGAGTCACTCTGGCATGGCCCATACATTATCCAACATTGCCTCACCAAAGGCACATACATCCTGGCCTCCCCCGAAGGCCTCTCCCTCAAAGAACCTTTCAACAGGTTGTATCTAAAGAAATTTTACGCTTAAACATAGTCATTCTACTTTAGGTTATTTCTTTTATAGCGTTTTTAATATTTTTTCCATCCCTCATGTCTAAACTATCCTTTGTGCTATTGACAGATGCTTCCTCCACCATTCTACCACATCGGTTACACTGACGACATCAGTTGTTGGACACAAAATCTTGCTTCCACCGCTTGGGCTCTCTACACCCCCTCACATGAAATGCTCCATTCGAGTGGCATATGTTTGGGTTCAGCGACCAACAACCAAAACGAATACACCACCATCATCGGCCTCCTGGCCGATGCCCAGCATCATCATATTCATTACCTTAGCATCTTCCTTGACTCTCAACTAGTCGTACTCTAGCTCAACAATGTGTACCGCATTTGTGATCCTTGCCTCTTTCGCAAATACCTGCAGGTTCGACTTTTATCTCGACATTTTGATTCTATTACATTTACACATATTCCAAGACAATTGAATCAAATTATGGATAACCTAGCTAATATTGTGTTAGACTGGCATATATCACATCAAGCTACCTCTACACATACATAAACATATAACGCAAACTGTCATCACATATATAGATTAGACATCATCAATACATTAACAAAACACATGTAAACACCACATAGATCTCAAAAATGTATACTCATGTATATATCGGAAGGTCCACAAGTGCTATCAAAATGTTTACATACAAAAAATACAACTATCCGCAGGCCAATGAAGCACCTCGGTACAAAATGGGCTCACCAGCCTATATACAAAAAATATATATACATCAATAGAACACCACCCATGGCACCTCTAGAGCACCACTGCCTTCTCCTCCCTCGGGCAGTGGCAGCCCACCACCACCCGCCCCTCCCTCAGGCGGTGGTGGTCCACCCCCTACCGGTCCCTCCTGCCCTGGTATAAGTCGTTCGATCATCGCAGCACCAGCCACTACTGCTCGTCGTACTATGGCCCGCCATGGCGGCAGAACCCCCACGCACTTCTCCAGGATACCCTCATGCTAGATGCGAGACCATATGCCTTCAGGCACATCCTGTAACACCGCCTCCAGACAGCGACGTATGTCCTCAAAATCCACTCTGGCCACCGCCGGAGGAGCGTGTGATGGCCCAGCACCAAGGTCATCAAGTCGGCGTCTCCTCGTTGCCCTCTCTGGCTCAGCTGGTCGCACCGCGGCGTCCTCACACCGACGTCTCTCTCCCCGCGGCAGTCTCTTCGGCTCCTGACTATCCGACGCTCTCTGCAACTCCACCTCGCGTCCGCGAGGTGCCATATCTACACATACAAACACACAATAGATAGTATCAGCATCTATATCATATACATATAGCATGTTATCTCAAAAAATACAAAAACATACACATCAACATCATCAAGATACCTCGGAGGTCAAACACCTCCCCTGGAGGTAGCACTATGTCTGGATCATCCTGAAAGTCAACCCCGGCATAGGGGTACCGTAATATCACCTGTGGCATCTGCCGCCATACCTACATCACCTCTTCAGTGAAGAAGTGGCCACCTTCACCACCACCATGGCGAAGAAACACAGTCGACCACCGCCTCAGCAACGGCTCTTGCAGCCCCGATGCACCCAATAGAATCCTATGGCGCAACATTGGCACCCTCTCCAGAAACCAGGCCACCAGGATGGACCCGAAGGAAAATTCTCCCATATCCGTGGATCGACAGTGGTCCAGCTGCCCCACCATCCTGGAGTGCAGCGTAAGCCCCCAGGCGAAATGCTCGCCAGCCAACACCCTCTCCATTACCATCAATTGGCCACCGCTGATCCATTGCGTCACCAGTGAACCATACACTCTCACAATCATCGCTGCTATACAATGATGCGCTAGGGCATCCATCACCCCAATGCTCACAACTATGTCGTACATATAGTTCGGCCCCGAACAATACCTCCGGCCCACCGTCGCGAGTGGCATATCTCTAGGTAGCACCGGCTCCGCCAGTAGGGGCGTTCCCCGAAATGGAAGCCCCGTCAAAAAATACACATCCTCCACCGCAGTGAAGGAAATTTTCTCTCCCCACACTATGAAGTAGTGCAGGTACGGAATCCACATCTGGATAAGGAACTGCAGGAGATACTCCTATGCCCGTATCAAGGGGCACTCAAAGAACTTCAGCAGCCCACAGGCTGCCAAAGTCACACGTACACCTGACTCCTCAATATCCACAGCATTTCGCAGCTGGGACCAATCCCGCTCTCTTCAGCCAATAGGAATCATTCACACAGCTCACCTTCACAACATAAAACCGTCCTAAGTCAGCCACATGGACAATCAAAAACACCAAAAAGACACGTTTTACACCCGTCAACCTTGCCTCCATGGCGCGGTTTTTAAACCCACAAGTGCGCACACATGCACACCTGTACCCCCCATAGGCTCGCACATATGCACGCCTGTTCACTACACAGGCGCGCATGTGTGTGCACCTGTTCGCTACACAGGCGTGCCTATTCACTATACAAGCATGCACATGTGCGCACCTGCTCAACCGACAGGTGTGCACATGTGCGCGCATGTTCAACCAATAGGCACGCCCATTATTCCCTTACCAGCACTCGCATGCGCGTCTATCCGGTGGACAGGCACGCACATATGCATGCCTATTACCGGATCGCCCACGCATGTGGGGCCCACACCCCCTAATCACCTTTGTACGACCCTCTGTATAGCCCCTGCCCAAAAAATAAAACCCTACTTCTATGCAAGATGATCATACCACTAACCTGACACTCACGGGTCCTCAATCAGATGCCTCATCCTCCCAGAATCTCACAATCTCCTCTGAATGCTTCTCGTCCAATCACTATAGCAGCAAGTACAAATGAGGTGGCAATGTGGGCCTTACAACTATATATAGGCCTTTTTTCCAAACTTCCACTCACCATTTTGGGAGCCCACGGTGTCCATTTCTCGATCTGTCTTTAGCCACGGGATCAGTATCTCGTCATCTACATCACGACAGTCCCTGGGCCTCTTTTCATCCTGAGCCTCTGAGATGCCATTTTTTTACACTGATCAGGTACACATACGCATATTCACACTTATCAAATACATGCTCATATATTCAATTATCTTCAGATATTGTTCACGTTGGGTATTTGGTTTTCATGTGTGCAGGTACTTGGTCATCATACATCGACACAACCCCTTCAGGTATATACTTAGCACTGGCATGTAGTCATTCCCTCTATATCGCACTTACATTTCCAATCACACCCTCTGACATTTGCCTCTAGGATCCCGATTCCCGGCTCTGCAGTACCCACACCTCCATTTTGCATCTTCGGTACTGTCACTCTGTAGCATTCTTACCCACATGAGTTGTCCCATTCATAGCACCTTTTGGCACTTCTGACACTCATGTTGTTTTTCAAAACCCTTTAGGGATGGGAGTCCTGATAGTCTTACATCATGTCGTGAATCAACCACATACTCCTTCTCCTCATTTTGCTAGCTTTCCCAATGGACTCCCAGATTATCTCTCCACAGTTCTATGGTCGAGATGCACCTCCGCAGTAGCATGAACCCTCTATTTCATCCACAATCCATCTACCCATCTGCAAATCTCCCTTCATTTCACCTACCTTATTCAGAAACCCACCCATGGGGCCCCCACCCTTCATCAGTTCTCTGAGTAAATTATGCCCTACACAGGCCCACCATATCACACCGGGGCACCCGTTTCTGTATTTGTACACTTCTCCCTAATTATTCGTTATTTATTGTACAAACACCTTTATTTCCAGACGTTACATTACCTTTTTGTCGTCACCTTTGGTGACCTGCTTCCCTTTTTTGGCCAACCGCAACCCATGTCACCCTTGGTTGGAGCACCACTTATCATCCACCCTTGTCGGCATCGTCCATATCTTCAGAGTATACCATAGGTCACTTATCTCTTCCCTCTAAATTTTTTCACCTTGTCCCGCCTCTGGCACAACTTATCCCCGGTCTTGTCGTCCCCCTGACACTTGACCTCGTTGAACGGTTGCGGCCACTTTTTATCTCACACATACTCCAACCAAGGGCAGTCTTGAGTCTTCCCACATCTTGACTTCGTCCATGTACCTCCTCCACTTCCTCACCTCACCTAGTAGATTTCACGGAGCCATTTTCTTCTGGGAGTCACGTCCCCCTTTTTTTGTCGACATCAGCACAGTTTTCTAGAAGGGCGACAATATCTTGATTCTCATTACCCACCCAATGAGAAATCTCGGACGACACAGCGTGAAACACAATTGCTCCCTATTGTCGTTGACCCCCATAACATTCAACATCAACACTTTCTCATGTTACAGTGGGTCTTACTTTGCGACTATTGCAGTTAGTTCTTTCATTTGCCGAAGACCTCTGAACTTGGTTGGGCTATCAATGCCCACCTAATCGGTGATACTTATCACCGCAATCACTGCCTACTATTCAGAGTATGTTCATCCACAGAATTGTCTTCTGCCTTTATCACAACCACCCCCGAGGGCGATGCAGTTGTCGACACCAACACTTCATTCATATTTTTTGAGTTACATGACACGAGCATGGGGCATGCCCGCCTCGTTTGTACACAGTTTTCTGTTTTACACACCTCATGGAAGGTCGGGTCCTATCGGTTCCTTTTTCCCTCCAACGGATTGCTCTGGATGATCCCACTATTTCTCTCTCTTACAACAACATTCTCAGTAGAAGAAACATTGATGGATTTTGGCTATACGTATGCTCCTAACCTCATCCATCAGGGGGCATCTGTTATCACTGATATTTCGTCTGCACATGGTTACAAGAACTCAGCATCGTCAAATAGTGATGAAGTCATCCATGGACCTGAATTAACACCAAAGAGTTCATAAAAGGGTCAAAAACTATATAAAGTAGTGAAAAATTGAAGGGTGCTATGAAAACATTGGGCGCGCGCGCACATGCGCGGAACAGGAACGCAGAAATCACGCACATGCGCATGATGCACGATTGTTATCGCAAAACGCCGTGCACATGAGAAACAATGCATTTATGAGAGTGGTCGGCCTCCCACCCACTTATGGTTCAGCTCCCAAGCCTATTTGACACTCAAATCTGGGCTGGATTCGACTGGAGGGCTGGTCAAAGACCTAGAAATGCCCTAATTAGCCTCTTTTCACACTACAAAGTGGTTGAACAATAGGTCAAAGGAATGCTATAAAAATGCCATGGATGCACTTCATTTTTCAAGGAATTCAAAGTAATGTTATGCTTCCATTATTCTCTTGAGGACTCCATCCTTGCCAAGAGTATATTTGCACCATTGCATTGGGCAATCCACCTCACCCCTTGATTGGATTTGCAAAGAGTTATTTCATCATTTTCCATTTTTATTTGTTGTAAGAAGAGCTTGCTAGTGGGGGTCCAAGAGCCCTCCCTTGGACGAAGAAGGGACTCATAGTCCCCTTTATTCTTGGTGTATTACTTCACTAATAGATCAGCCTCATCATTGGTGACATGGGTCTTATGGTTCTTTTTGTTTCTATGTCCCTATGCTCATGAATTTAGTTGTTATTGCATTTCTTAGTTTAATTCTTAGTTGTTGTTTTCTATTTATTTCCCTAACTCTTTTCCTTACAGCTATCCTGCTCAACAGACCCAATTGAGCTTGCAAGCACCTCTATTTTTCTCACTAAAGTGACAGAAGAGGCGCAACACAGTGGCCTTCCAACATGCCAATGACATAATGCATGTTGAGGCGCCCTCGTCGACTATCGTGGGGAAGATATTCCATGTAAAATTCTCCATGGGGTAAGCCACTACTATCTGAAACGCTACATGGTAAGGCAGACGAGGTTTTAATTCAGTTGTATCTAACATGATGGTACCTGGATTACAAGTCTCAGTAGAGACCATTGCGGTTAACAAGGATTTTCTCTGGGAAACTTTGGAGGACCTCCAAAGCAGACATCGCACAAGGGGTTTGTGATCAATCTTCCACCACAGAGTAGTTCTGGGCGGTCCTTGTGTTTGGGTTATGAGAAGCCTTTTTAAATGCACCTTTTGGAATGCATGTCATTGTTTCTCCCAACGTCTTCTCAATTTGTAGAGGAAGAGATGGGAGATCAGCTTCTTTACCCTTCTCAGAAGCACTTGGTTTACTATAATCGTGCTCTCTAGTTGATATGAATACATCACCCCTAACCATATATACGTTCACGGATGAGGGGTTGTTCGGAGGCGGGAAATTTTCTTGGCTGCCCCCTTCCGTACTTGCAGAGGCTTGAGTTAAATTTTTCCCATGTTGAAAGGGATTAGTCAACAACGCTTGCTATTGCTGTGTGACAAATTTCTGGGCCTCTGCAAGTCGAGGACATAGATGGGTCAGGTGGTCTTCCGCGCACAAGTTGCAAGGATACCTCACCTTTCATTTTTCAGTGTTGTCCCCGTTAGAATTATCGTTGATTTTTTTATCCCCCTTACCCTTCTTTCGTTGTTTTTTCTTCCCTTCAAGCTATTGGGTGGCCTTTGGGTTAGTCGACTGCATTGTGTGTACCTCTGATGTTTGGGTAGGGGGAGAAGCCAAAGCGGTAGTTTGGTTGGCCGATGTGTGTTGTATGCATAACTGTTGCAACTGCTTTGTCAATTGCTCAGTGGGCTTAGTTTGTGCTGAACCGACAATACCATCAGCATGTGGTCCAACTCTCTTTCTAGTTTTATCCAATATTGAACTTGGAGCATCTGGCAAGATGTTGTATAAATAACCGGACTGAGAATAGATGAGCTTAAACTATTGAGACCTCATGATGGCATCTTCTTCAGAGTAAACTCTGGATGTCGCGACGTCTTTGGATAATTGTGGGACCAAAGACTTAAGGAACCACTCAAGCAGGAATGTTGGTGGGACTGGTACTTTGATTAAACTCTTCCAGCATCTCCACTCTCGAATGTGATCAGAGATATGGTTTGTTGTTGTCTGTTCGAAATTTGCGAGCAGCTCTGTGCCAGTGTCGTATCTCATAGGTAACTGGAAATGGTTAAGGAAATCCATCGCCAGTTTGCCAAAAGAAGAGTATCTTGAGCAATCGATCTCAATGTACCATTTCGCGACACTCCCAATGAGAGTACGTTGAAACAATCACAACTGTACGGAGACATCTTTCAATGAGTTAGATGAGCACCAAAGATGAAAGGTAGTCACATGATCTCCAAGATCTTCATTAGGCTTGTATTCAAACTTTTGAATGTCCAAAGGAAACTTCGTCAGCATAGGAGGCCAATGCGGATCGTGACAAATGGGTTCATTCAACAACCTTGTCAAATCTGGCAAGTGTAAAGTTGCTAGAAAAGGCAGTTTGGGTTGTTGTTGATAACCTGGGAAAAAGGGTCCTGGAGTTTGACTGGCACCAGGTTGCTAGGAAAAGTTTGGCTGCTGGCCCGGATTCTGGTAGAAACCATGGCCCTGGCCAGCATAAGGATTTTGCATATGTGGAGACATCATCGACTGATTTCCTAAATAGGACATGGATTGTTGGGCATGCATTGTATTCGAAGGACTTTGGGAAGGATTACCCCATGCCGGTCCAATGGGGATGGGCATAGTAGTTTTTCTGGGGTTCCATTGATTGTGGAAAGAATTACCCCAAATTGGCATTCTGTAGGAGGGAACGGATCCTTTCCCTGAATTCCAAGGTCCTGCTAGGTTTTCCCCCTATGCAGGAATAGTACCCTGCACAGGAGTAGATTGTCCAAAAATGGGGTTGCCCCCAGTCGGGAAAGTGGCTAACGAGAAGGTGTTTCTGCCAAACGTTCTTTTCCAAGAAAATGGTGTCGAACCTACCGGCATACTATGCGAAGGCGGTCCTTGACTCCCTTCTCCAAATAAACTATTGTGTGTAGGTTGCCCGATAGATTGCTGATGCGAGCCACCGAGTGAAGGGGATGAAGGGGAGATATGACCTCCTCTGTAAGGAAAAGCGTTAAAAGGGACAAGAGTGCCCCCCATGTGACCTTGCAGAGCAGCGCTAGAGCTCCTTGCTCCCAGACCCAAAGTCTGTAAAGTGGAGTAGGAAAGTATAGGACTTGTACCCGAACTAGGCATACCGTATGAGAACGGAGGGCATGTCGCACTTTGTGTGAAAGGTGTTGTGGCTGCAGCCAAAGACGAGTTCGGACCACTGTGAAAAGTAGTTGCGGTCGAGACCATGGTGGCTCGTACCAACGATGGTAGGTTAGGAGATGACATCTCTCCTATGGTGAAAACCGTGGTGGGAATTGAAGAATTCCCAGAAGGAGTAACAGAATTTGTTTCCATTGCTGTGTGTGACACTGTCTGGCACTCATGAAATTCAATTGGTATAATAAAAGGTGCCAAGAAATAAGTGGTTGGGGTTTCAACCGAGCCAAGAGTGGTTGCTTCAAGGTTCAAAACGGTCGATTCCTCCGGGGGTTGTTCGGGCACAATGATTTGTAACCCGGTCGCTTCAAAAGACCCTTGTTGGTCTAGCTTCCGCCTTAATGGTAGCAGGGGTGGCTCCAGTGTAACCGACGGTAGGCCAAGAAGCCTTCGTGACCGGCAGAGCTTGGGATCCTCCACTGTGTGAGAAGATCCAAGACACTCTAAGGTAGTCTAAATGCTCAAAAGTAACACACAATAAGAAAAAAGTCCCTAGAAGATAAGACAAGCAAACACTAAATTAATTTGAAGAACAGTTACAACAACCAACACTAGAGAAACTTACCGGTGTAAGTGCAACTCGAACACGGAAGCACCCTCTAGGTATACTCTACAAAGCGTGGCCTGATTTTTGTCCTAGGTACCGTGGTATACCCCTGCAGTCACCTGTGTATGTCCCTAACAAAGATTGGCAACGAGGTTGCCAGCACGCGAACAGTCACCAAGCGGGTACAATTGAAAGTCGGGTAGACCACAATGAGCAGGGTATCGAGCCCAAAACCTGTCAAGGGTATCAAGAGAAAATGGTCCAGAAGACAACTGAGGACCTCGAACGGATTCGAGACTCACGAAGCCCCGTGGCAAATGCAAACGACGGAATCCCACAACAAGCCCTCTATATGTGTTCTCCACTACGATTGGTCCGGCTTTGGAGGGGTTATCTCCGCTACCTTTCCGCATGCGACCTCGTGTTTATCCCCTGTGTTAGAGGGGGCTCCCAGATAACTTCCACGAAACTAGGCTTAGACACTCCCTATCTCAGACTCCAATGTTTGATTTTAAATGGCCTTGAAGAGTTTCCTCTCCAACCTAATCCAAGGCCCTAGTCCTGAACTAGTTTGTGAACCCTACAAACATAAAAGTCTAGTAGATTTTATATTTAGCGTTACTTTTATGGATTTGTCTTACGTCAAGGGGTATGAGGATGAAATTGATGATGTGTAAAAGACGAAAGCAAAAAATGAATGAAAAAGCTGGAAACAAAACTTTTACTGAATGCAAAATTTCAACAACTTTTCTAAAGAAATATTTTTAAATTTTTTCTAAGATTTTGGACAGCAAACTCAAAGGAATTCCACTAGACTATGAGCTACTTATAATCTAAGTGAACTGCAAAAACTTATGAAATAAAAGACTTTTCCCTAGCTAATGATGCAGAAACACACTCTTAAACCAAAGAAGAAAACGAAAAGAGATTTTTATTTTATTTTAAATGCTAGTAAAGCAAGAAAGGAAAAATACCAACAAGCAAAAAACCAAGAAAAAAAATTCTTGCTTAAATCGCATATCGCAAAGAATCAGATTAAAAAATCACACGATAGCAATTGTAAAAACAATGACTCTCTCACTTGTCTAAAAACCGTAAATTTTTTTATTTTTCTGACAACATTTTAAATGAGGAAAAGCAAACTAAGGGTAAAATTAATCCTAAGCTACTGACTGTTCAAACAGAGATTCAAACACGTGAGAGGAATAATTCTTATCAAGGGAAAGGATGATTGTCTTAACCTTAACAAAAAGTATCATGTACAAGCACGCGACTGTTACTCAAACAACATGTGTGCGAACGCGCATTGAACAGAGACAGAGGGCGTGTACACATGGGCTGACCTTATACAGGTCGCGTGTATATCTAAACTCTAAGAAAAAATGAAAACAGACAGACCAAACCAGGAAGAGACTATTGATATTGATAACCAGGATCCCTTGAAGGCTTGGATACTCTTTCTAACAGAAAAAAACAAATAATGCAAGGAAAAAATAATAAGGCAAAAACAATCTGAGATAGGACTATAAGCAAACAAGACTCAGACAGAATTCTAGAAAACCCCCTGAGAATGTGTGATTCTGACAGGGAAGAGGTGGACTGCCTCTAAGGTTCTCTGAACTCCTACACGCTAGTGCTACCTCTACAGCTAGCGTTCACACGCGGGATGTAAGAGGATAGGGCACGGGTACACGCATGCAGGCCTTGTGCAGGCCGCGTGTACCTATATGGGTCCCGAAAAACATAGTCAAGAAAAAGTCAGGGAAAGCTGGTATGGAAAACCAGACTCCCTGCTAGCTCAGACTTTACAGAAACGAAAAGAAAAGACAGGCAAGAAAAACTAGTCTTTAAACTACCAAAAAACTAAATGAAATTCCAAGAACCCTCAAGAGTTTTTCCCCAATATGGTCACCAATTATGTTGCTGGGAAAAAAACCCTACGGACTAGCAAATAGAGTTCAGACTTTGCATGCATATATGACCGAATAGAAATTACTTTCTACCTTCATCCCTAGATTTAAATCCCCTTTTCTTAGTAAATGCATGGAAAGATCAACCTACCTCGTTACCGGCGTTTGATGTCGATCCTCCGTTGTGCTTGATTACTTGTTCGCAATACTCCTTCCAAAGTTGACCTGCATTCAAGACGAGCGACAACTATGCATGCATACTACTTATATACTAACGGGTTAGAAATCAAACATAAACTAATCAAACCATAAAAAGTTCATGAATTGGGACGGAAAAAGAAGTCTCCTTATTACTTAAAATGGGTCAACAGTGTGTTTAGACACCATCACTACTCTTGGATCCTTCGTTCTCATATGTGGTTATCTACCTATCCCAACAAAATAAACATTAATCTATTAATTTAAAATAATTTGTATTTTAAATATAATATTAATCTATTAACTTTATAAATAATTATATATATCTAATTAATTTGTTTTTATGTATATGTCTTACATATAACATATATGTAATACATATACATATATGTAATACATATACATATATGTAATGCATATATGTTATATCTAATAAAAATTTATTATACATTTCTTTTTATTTTATTTTACTTTGTAATGTATTTGTAAAATTTGAAATTATTGATAAATATATTATTCAAACTTACTAGAGAGGTGTAAAGTAAATCTATATAAAGTGTGATGATACTAAAGGTGTAACGTAAATATGAATAAATTATGATAAAATGACTTTGTAAAATTTGAATTTTATGTTACATTATGTTGGTAAATGTAGTATTAAAACTTACTATAGGTGTAAAGTAAATAGACTATGATTAAATGACTTTGTAAAATTATAAAATTTAATTTGGTAAATGTATTATTGTTGGAGTTACTTCACACACACCTAGGAATTTTTTTTCCTAAGGTTTTTATTTGTTTATTAGGCATAATTAGTCATTATCCAGTATCATATATTTTAGGAGAGAATATTCCACCTTGAGAATATTCTCTTTCAGTGGACACTTAAGTTCGACTAGTTGAGTTGAGTTTAGATGTTGCATTAGGATCATCACCATGCAACATTGGGATCATCACCATGATAATTCGACCTTGCCTTGGTATCATCACCAGAGTGGCGCATTAGCCTTGATTCCTTGAGTTAACTCCTCACTACTTTTTGTTCAATCAGTTAACTAAAGACTAGTTGACTAGTTAAATCAACTAGGTGGCAGTTCACTACCATAACTGCCTGAGAGACTAGAATAGGTGAAAGTTCACTCCTGTAACTGGTGGTGTGTGTCCAGATCACTCTAGACCACCACTATGGAAACTTGGTTCACCTCAAGCCGAACTCATTGAGTTATACAGAGTATATCATGTGTAAATTATTCATTATTCATAACGGTTAATGAAAATTCTTCCATTCTTTCTCTCCTTCTTCTTCCTTTTCCAATACTCTCTACAAATGTGTGTATTATTTTTTAGATACATCTATTCTGTGTAGTTTCAATACATTTACATGGTATCAAATCCGATGGACTGCTAATCAAAATCTACACCAAAATGTTTTGCAGGTACAAAAGATTCAAGACAACAGAAAGATGGAATTCCAAAAGGAATGCATTCTTACACCTTACAACTATTTTGCATGGAAGGAGAAAATAACTATACATCTTCGATCCAGAGGGTTGTATAGGTTAACCATGAATACATATGCAGAGCTAACATCATACGTAGAAAAATCCAAGTACTTAAATCGCATGGATGAGGCACTCAAAACTATTTGCAGTCTTATTTCTCCCGATCTCCTTTTTCATATATCTTCTTGTAAAACTCCCAGTGAAGCTTGGACCATCTTGGAAGGGCTCTTTGGAAAACAGGATGAGATGAGGGGACACATGATGGAGGTGGATCTACTCACATTGGATCCAAAAATCTTTGATAATATCCAAGATTTCTTTATAAAATTCAAGGATTTACTATCGCAACTCAAAGCTTGCGAGATTGATAAATCGAAGGAAGAGAAACAAATGGTTCTCACCATTCTCTCCAAGCTTGGTCCTGAATTATCTGTATTTGTATTTACATTCCATACTGTCAGGTTCACCTCTGGAGCCACCTAGAAGATGCCTTCTCTTGAGGACTTTATCGAATCCCTGACACAAGAGCAAACCAAGCTCATCAACATGGGCACAATCAAAGGCCCAAGGGTGCATGCACTTATTGTGCATGATGGTAGCCACAAATATCATAAATATAAATATAAATATAAGTGAAAAGCTCATGCACACACAAAGATGGAAGGGTACACAAAACCCTTCACCAATGCCTCCAAATCCAAAGGAGAAAAGGGAAGAAAAGGAGAGAAATGCACATATTGTCACAAAGGATTCCATTCGAAATATGCATAAAAAAAAAAAAAAAAGATCTGATGTCTCAGATACTTCAAAAAAACAACCTTGGATATCGCATCCCCGAGGGTGCAAAGAAGAAGAAGTGAGAAAATATGAATTCCAAGAAAGGAAATTCTAGCCATGCCTTGATTGTCATCAACTCCTCTCTCGATGCTTGGATCATAGATTCAGGAGCATCACATCACATGGCTGCCTCAGAAGTAGTCTATTCTTCATTGGATGCATGAAAAGGTCCTCCTATTCTGATGGGGGGCAACTCTTCTGTCGAAGTCACTAGAAAAGGAAGGATTGAACTCACCAACAGAAGCTTCGAGAATGTGTTTCATGTTCCCAATCTTTCTGTCAACCTTCTCTCTGTGTATCAAATGATGAATTATGTCACTGGAAAGAAATTCATATGCACACAAAATGATGTGGAAATATAAAGCATGCAAACCAACTCCAAGGTCACTACTGGTGAGGTAAATCATCAGCCTAGATTGTATACATTTTCTGAATTCATTGAACATTATTTTTCTTTACTGCTTACTGATGTTGATGAAAGAAGTAGGATATGGCACGAAAGATTTGGACATTTGAATTTCAAATATATGCAACATATTAGAAAGCACAAATTAGTTGATGGTATACAAGACATCCATTTCTCCAAGGGAGTATGTGAGGGATGTGTTCTTGGAAAACACTCTCAAGAGAAGTTCGACAACGAAAAGTCTCAGTGAGATTCCACACCTTTGGATCTAATCCACAGTGACATCATGGGT
Organism: Picea engelmannii; assembly: GCA_009831015.1. Taxonomy (NCBI): domain Eukaryota; kingdom Viridiplantae; phylum Streptophyta; class Pinopsida; order Pinales; family Pinaceae; genus Picea; species Picea engelmannii. The sequence goes on along the minus strand of ML783884.1, from coordinate 1,148,714 downwards.
CCTTTTCCGCATCCATCAATTAGCAAAGCGAGGTTTGTTCTCATTTTTGTTGACGATTTCTCACGTTTTACTTGGATCTACTTTCTCAGGAAAAAATCATAATTCTATCAACACCTCAAAGATTTAAAATCTTTGGTTGAGACACAATCTGGAAAGAAGATAAAAGTCCTCCGAACTAATAATGGGGGAGAGTATGTAAATCATGAGATCCATAATCGTTTCCATGAGGCAGGGATTCAGTTGCAGCATACAGTTCCCTACACTCCGCAACAAAATGGAGTTGTTGAGCGGAAAAACTAATCTCTAAAGGAGATGGCATATTGAATGTTGCATGCAAAGCCACTACCACAGAGACTATGCGTTGAAGCACTTAACTGTGAAACATACATCCAAAACAGATCTCCCCATAGACCTGTCAAGGATAAGACCCCCTACGAGGCTTGGAGCTGCCTCAAACCGGAAGTGACCCACTTTCACATTTTTGGTTCTCATGCATGGGCCTAGATTCCCTTTGAAAAGAGGAAGGAACTTGATCCACAGAGAACTGAGTGAATTTTTGTTGGATACCCTGGCGGTGTGAAGGGATATCGTATTATTGATCTTTCCTCAGACCGGCTCATAATTGAGTATAATTCCCAATTCGAGGAAAGTGTCTCGCATGTAGCTCAGCAGCCACATGCAGACACCTTCACTCTTCTACCAGTCTGAGATGATGAGCATGCACATGCCGACTCTTCTTCAGATGGGAGTTCTGATTCATAGGACTCAGATGATTTAGATTCATAATTAGAGTCAGTACAATCAGATGTAGATTCAGGGCATCCAGATGCAGTTCCAGAGCCAGAGCAGAGGCCCAAGTGGGCACAAACTACTCTTTAGGATGCAGGGGATCTCGTTGGTGATACAGTCGATACCAGGAGGACTCGATATGATTTCGAGGACCCTCCTTTTTTACTCAATGCCATTGAACCATTGTCATCCAGGCATATTTTCTTGGTTCAGTCTTCAAATCCACAGTCTTATGGCGAGGCTGTTGGAAATCCCTTTTGGGAATCCGCCATGCAGGAGGAGCACAACTCCCTCCTTGAGAACCAGACTTGGGATCTGGTTCCCCTTCCTTCTAGGAGGAAACTTGTCATATGTAGATGGTTCTACATGACCAAGAGTGCAGCGGATGGACAGATCAGCAGATACAAATCCAGGCTTGTCGCCAAAGGATTTCAGCAGGTTCATGGTATTAACTATGATGAGACCTTCGCTCCAGTAGCGAAGATGGATTCCATTCGATTGGCCCTTGCCATTGCGGAAGCCAAGGGATGGGAAGTCCATCAGATGGATGTGAAGAATACATTTCTTCATGGTGATCTCTCTGAGGAGATCTACATGGAGCAGCCCCAGGGATTTATGCAAGACTCATCTTTGGTCTGTCGACTAAAGAAGTCACTTTATGGCCTCAAGAAGGCTCTGAGGGCATGGTATGCCAAGATGGACTCCTACATGTTGTCATAGAACTTTTTACATTGTAAATTAGACCCAAATGTCTACATACTCAGGACGGCTGATTCACTTGTACTTTTAGTTTTGTATGTAGATGATTTTTTGATCATTGGTTGCTCGACTTCAGTGATTGTTGCAGTCAAGAGGATTCTTCATGACAGGTTTTTGATGAGGGACATGGATCCACTACACTTCTTCCTTGGACTTGAGATTAGTCAGGATGCATCAGGCATCAAACTGTCTCAAGCCAAGTACGCACGAGATCTCCTTGAGAGATTTCACATGACAGACTGCAACTCTGCTCCGACTCCTTTCCTATCAGGATTCAAACTTGAGGATGGCGGGGAGACTCCACTGGTTGACAGCACACTGTATAGATAGCTAGTTGGGAGCTTGTTGTATCTCACACACTCCAGATGAGACCTCTCATATGCAGTTGGCACAATTTCCAGGTTCATGTAGGAGTCGCATGAGCTTCATTGGAAAGATGCAAAGCCTATCCTTCAATACGTACAGAGAACAATCACCTTTGGGATTCATTATGAAATAGACTCTACATTAGATCTCATCGGGTTCACTGATTCTGACTGGGTTGGTGATAGCATTGACCGCAAGTCCACATCTGGTTACTCACTTAGTCTTGGTTCTGGGCCTATCTATTGGTGGAGCAAGAAGCAAGCTGCCATTTCTCTATCTTCAGTCAAGGAAGAGTACAGAGGGGTAGTTAAAATAACCATTCAGGCTATGTGGCTACAACATTTTATCACTGAGTTGGGAATTCAGTTTCATCGGCCGATCATCATCTCGTGTGACAACCAGAGCACTTTGAAGTTCTGCAGAGATCCAGTTCAGAGGTAGCAGACGAAGGACATCGAGATCCAAATGCACTACATCCGGGACTTAGTAGACGAGGGGATCATCGATTTATAGTTCTATCATTCAGTAGACCAGACGACAGACATTTTCACCAAGACCTTCACTGTGCAAAAATTTTGTTATCTCTGAGGTCGTCTTGGAGTGAAGGACACAGTTGCCTAGCAACTGTAGTTCTTCTTTTTACATACATTGTACTTTGAGGGGGGGAGGGGGGCGGGGGGTGTTCCCATGAGGTTTTCCCTCTTTCGTCACTTTATTTTCAGTGTATCTTTTGTACTTGGTTACCTAACATGGCCTCATTTCCAGAACCCAATCTTTATTTCACCATAGTGATGTTCAGGGGGGGTGTTGGAGTTACTTCACACACACCTAGGATTTATTTTTCCTTAGGTGTTGGAGTTACTTCACACACACCTAGGATTTATTTTTCCTAAGGTTTTTATTTGTTTATTAGTCATAATTAGTCATTATCCAGTCTCCTATATTTTAGGAGAGAATATTCCACCTGGAGAATATTCTCTTTCAGTTGACACTTTAGTTTGACTAGTTGAGTTGAGTTTAGATGTTGCATTGGGATCATCACCATGAAATATTGGGATCATCACCATGATAATTTGACCTTGCCTTGGTATCATCACCAGAGTGGCGCATTAGCCTTGATTCCTTGAGTTAAATCCTCACTACTTTTTGTTCAGTCAGTTAACTAAAGACTAGTTGACTAGTTAACTCAACTAGGTGGCAGATCACTCCTGTAACCACCTGAGAGACTAGAATAGGTGGTAGTTCACTCCCGTAACTTCTAGTCTATGTCCAGATCACTCTAGACCACCACTATGGTGACTTGGTTCACCTCAAGTCCAACTCATTGAGTTATACAGAGTATATCATGTGTAAACTATTCATTATTCATAACGGTTAATGAGAATTCTTCCATTCTTTCTCTCCTTCTTCTTCCTTTTCCAATTCTCTTTGAAAATGTGTGTATTATTGTTTAGCTAGATCTATTATGTGCAGGTTCAACACATTTACAATTATAAATAGTTACTAAAAATGTAAAGTAAATTTGAATAACTATGTTTCCCAATGTATTATTAAAACTTACTATAGTGTAAAGTAAATAGACTATGATTAAATGACTTTGTAAAATTACAAAATTTAATTCTATAAATGAATTATCAATACTTACTAAAGGTGTAAAGTAAATTTGAATAACTATGATGGAATGACTTTGTAATGTAAAGAAAGCACTATTCTATCAACCTTAAATAATCATGTCGATTATTGTGGATATCATAGAATTTATGGTCAATGAATCCAACCCATTCGAAATGTTTTTTATATATTTATTTGGTGTAACTTTTGTATATTTAAATTTTACTTTCATCATATATATATATATATATATATAGTGGTAAATGTATTATTAATAATGAGTTACTCATATATATTAGTTGTGTTTGATTTTTAAAAATTTGTGAATTGTTTAAAGTTGTAAGCTATAGTTTCTAGTTTTTAATTTAAATAATTAAATTAATGTCTATTTATCATGATTTTTATTGGCTCTGAATTTGGATGCCTTGGTTGTGAATTTGGATGCTTTCTTGCAGATCCAACGGCATAATTCTGCTAAAAGCATATTTTGACTTGCTAATTGTTTACATAGATGATATATTAGTCTTCTCGGATTCCATAGACCAACATTTCAAGCATTTGGAAATGTTTTTAAAGGTTATCAAGCAGTCTGGTTTACTTCTTTCTAAAAATAAAATGGAGCTCTTAAAAACCTCTGTCAAATTTCTAGGTCACACAATTTCAAATGGTCAAATTGCTCTTCAGACTCATGCAGTGGAATTTGCAGAAACATTTCCAGACAAAATAACTGATAAGACCCAACTCCAACGCTTTCTAGGAAGCTTGAACTATGTTAGCCATTTTTATAAAGATTGTGCCAAAGATAGAAATTTTTTGAATGACAGGCTCAAAAAGGATCATATGCCTTGGACTGAAGCACACATTGAGGCTGTGAGAAAAATAAAATCTAAAGTCAAGAACTTTCCAATACTGCATGTTGCAAGTGATGAACTCTTTAAAATTGTTGAGTTTGATGCCAATGATCAAGGATGGGGAGCAGTTCTTAAACAATTTAAGGAAGGGAAATCAAATCCACATGAAGAGATCATAAAATTTGCTTCAGGGACCTGGCTTGACAACAAAAAGAACTATGCAACAATTAACAAAGAATTAAAGGTGGCTCTTAATGCAATCAATACATTCGAAATATATCTCATCAATAAAAAAAATTATGCTCAGAATTGATGCTACTGTAATGAACAAGGTGTTACATAAGAAAATCACTAAAGAAAGTGAAGAAAAATTTGCAAGATGGCAAGCTCTATTTTCAAATTTTTATTTTGATATTGAACACATCAAAGGCTCTGAAAATTATATCCCTGATTTTCTCAGAAGAGAAAACCTTCAAGCGAGCGTGTGAAAGCGAGTGAGGGAACAAGCGAGCAAGGACAAACAAACGTGGTTACAAAATAAGAAAGAAATTGTCTCGTCATTGTTACTGAATGGAAAAATGGAGGTGAAAAAATAAGGAATATTCCAGACAATGAAGATTGCGAAGTATATGCCCTATTATGGAAACCTACATGGAACTCAGCAGAACTGAAGTTCTCGATATCAATTTGTAGCAAATTCATCTCCTACCAAATTATGTTCCAGAACTCTGAAGAATCCCATTTTATACTGGAAACATTCCAGACATGCTTTATGATAGATTGACTAGAGCTGCAGATGATGCTACTTCGGCTTTATGCTACACCTTCAAAGATATAAACTTGATTTGGCAATAGTCTAATAATAATAATACAAGATTATATCATCAATATTTTTCACTTGATAGGCCCTACTCCTATGCTCTTTGGCCAGACCAAGATCCCACATAGAATTTCATCAAAACAGACATGAATTACAGTGAATACAAAAAGGCATGGTGGAATTTTATCAGTAAAGAAAATAAGAATAAGATATATTTCACATTATTGAAATTTGGAAGTGTATATACTAGTATGAGGGGATTATATCCTATTTGGATATCAGATTGGTGGAGAGACTTCAACATCAAAAAAAGCGCAGTTGACCCAGCATACTTAAATATAGAATGCACAGCCAAAGATATTCCACTAAGAGAAATCCATGATCTCTTTGAATCTGACATAATTATTGATGACATAGTCTTTTCAATGTATGTAACTCATCATCTCCAATGGCTTGTAAAAATGATAATCTCTTCACAATCATTCCAAGGACGAACAATCATAGTACGCAATCTTTACTCAAAATCTTGGGAAATTAGTGGATCCTATTCCCAACAACATAATATGGGGATGTATTGTGATCATGACTAATATATTCTCCATATGATTTTCTTTTCATGAAAATCCTTAGAAATCGGAGCACTTCTTCGACGGTTGGTGCAATTTGACCCACATTCTAAGGAATCTATTGGAAAGTAAAGCATTTACATAAAAGTATGTCATTCTATACTAAAAGAGTTTGTTGACCATTCAAGACAATTCTTGCATATTTCTTTGGTCCAAAGTCTAGAGAAAGTCTATAAATAAGGCCCGGGGGCATTGATTTGGGGCATCGAGTCTTAGAGTCTTGGTTAGTATTTGTCTTCTGAGCTCCATCCTATCTGAGCTTTGAGTCTTTATGTCGTGAGTTTGATAGTCTATGCAAAGACTACTCCATTGGGAGCCTGTGATCTAAAGTGGAAGAAATCACAAGTTTGTTGGCATTGATCTTCTGAGCTCCCTCTTTTATGAGATCTAAGTCTTTCTGTCCTAAGTTTGATAGTCTGTGCAGGGACTACTCCATTGGGATCCTGTGAACTAAAGTGGAAGAACTCGGAAGTTTGTTTAAATATTTTCCAGTAGCACCAGAAGCTGAAGGGTTTCTAGATAATTCCTAACGTTGAGATAAATTCTTCTCAAGTCTGAGGTATCCTGAAATGTGTTATGGTCGAAAGCTGTGAATTTGTGTTTGTAAGGTTGAAAATTATGTAAAAGTTTGCAAAAAATAATATAAATCCTTCCGCAATGCATCTTTATATCATTTCTTTTGAGTAAAATTTTATTCGAATTTCACTCGATGTTCTCTTGGGATTTTGGAGCATTATTATCCTTTTGTTTTTCTGAGTAAGACAACGAAGTTGCTCGGGGAGTTTGTTGAAGGAAAGGTGTTGAATCTGCTTGAAGGATCATGTAGGGGTTCATGTAGAAGTTCATAATGTCATAAGAAGGATAAAAGAAAGAATCATTCCTCGTCGAGGGACGCCTCTGCAAAATTGGTATCAGAGCCAATCCATGTTCCATGGATTCTCCCTATATTTCTAATAATTCACATTCTATGTCTTATAAAGAAATGAAGCATAAAGAAGTAGAAGAAAGTCAGAATGCTAAAAATGAAATATCAGTTATTTCTCGTCTGTTTGTTTCAATGAGAATGTGTGATGTGAATTCCTAAGTTATCTACTAAAGATATTTATGATGATATGCCCATGTTTCAATTGCGTGCATCTTCTCAATTTAAGATCATTGAAACGGTATCTGAAGTCCAAAAAAATGCATATGATCATTGTATTATCCCTACCTTAGACCCTAATGAAATTAGGATTGAAGAAAAAAAATCCAGAGCAAACTTCTTACATCTCGAATGTATCAGAATAGGCATTGAACCTCTGCATAGAGCTGGTATACATGCATTCACTCTTATTGTTGTATTTGATAAGCATTTCAACAAATTTGTCCATGCTCTAATAGGATGGGTACAAGGTGATCTTTCCATAGGACCTATATGGTTTGACTATCATCCAAATTCAGAGTCTTTGTCACTGACCCAAACCTCAAAGATATATTACAAGTTAAGGTTCTCACCAAAGGATATGATATAAAGCCTAGTTCTGAAAATATTGCAATTCATTATAAGTTGGGACTCAGATATACTAACACTCTCTTTCCAGTAGTTTTTCATGCACCTGATAGAGATTCAGAGAGTTATACCTTAGTATATATCTCTGCAACCAATGCCAAACTTGCTCCCCAATCCATTTCATGGGAACAATTAGATTTTCCTACTGAATGGGTAGTGCAGGAACCTAAGCCCTCACCAAAAATTACTCTCAATACTGCAGATATTGTAGATGCATCCCTCGATGAGGAATGATTCTTTATTTTATCCTTCTTATGACGTTATGAACTTCTACACAAACCCCTACATGATCCTTCAAGCAGATTCAACACCTTTACTTCAAAAACTTCCCTGAGTAACTTCGTTGTCTTACTGGGGAAAAAAAAAGGATAATAATGCTCCAGAATCCTAAGAGAACCTCGAGTGAACTTCGAATGAAATTTTACTCAGAAGAAAAGATATGAACACACATTGCGGAAGGATTTCTATTATTTTTTGTAGAAATTTACTGAATTTTCATCCTTACAAACAAAAATTCACATATTTCGACCATCGCACATTTTAGGATACCTCAGACCTGAGAAGAATATAGCTTGACCTTAGGAATTATCTGGAAATCCTTTAGCTTCGGGTGATACTCAAAAACTCTTTAAAAAAACTTGTGAGTTCTTCCACTTTAGTTCACAGGCTCCCAGTGGAGTATTCCCTGCGCAGACTATCAAACTCATGAAAGAAAGACTCAGAGCTCAGACAGGAAGGAGTTCAGAAGACCAATACCAACAAACTTGTGAGTTCTTCCACTTTAGTTCATAGGTTCTCAGTGGAGTAGTCCCTGTGCAGACTACCAAATTTATGACAGAAAGACTCAAAGATCAGACAGGAGGGAGCTCATAAGACCAATCCTAACCAAGACTCTAAGACTCGATGCCCCAAATGAATTCCCTCGAGTCTTATTTATATAATTTTTCTAGACTTCAGATCGACGAAACGTGCAAGAATCATCCTAAATGGTCAAAAAACTATTTTAGTACAGACTGACAGACTTTTCTGTAAATGATTTACTTTCCAATAGATTCCTTATAATGTGGATCAAACCGCACCAGACGTCGGAGAAGTTCTCCGAGTTCTAAGGATTTTCATGAAAATCAAATCATACAGAGAAGATATTAGTCATGATCACAATACATCCCCATATTATATTGTTGGGAATAGGCTCCACCAGTTTCCCAAGATTTTGAGTAAAGCTTGCATACTATGATTGTTCGTCCTTGGAATGATTGTGCAGAGATTCTTGTTTTTACAATCCATTAGAGATGATGAGTTACATACATTGACAATACCATGTCATCAATAACTCTATCAGATTCAAAGAGATCACGGATTTCTCTGAGTGGAATATCTTTGGTTGTGCATTCTATATTTAAGTATGTTGGGTCCACTGCGCTTCTATTGATGCCAAAGTCTCTCCACCAATCTGATATCTAAACAGGATATAATCTCCTCATACTAGTATATACACTTCTAAATTTTAATAATGTGAAATATGTATTATTCCTATTTTCTTTCCTGAGAAAATTCCACCATGCCTTTTTGTATTCACTGTAATTCATGTCTGTTCCGATGAACTTCTGTGTGGGATCTTGGTCTAGCCAAGCAGCATAGGAGTGAGGCCCATCAAGTGAAAAATATTGATGACATAATCATGTATTATTATTATACTGTTGCCAAATCAAGTTTATATCTCTAAAGGTGTATCATAAAGTTGAAGTAGCATCATCTGCATCTCTAGTCGATCTGCCATAAAGCATGTCTAGAATATTTCTAGTATAAAATGGGATTCTTCTGAGTTCTGGAACATAATTTGGTAGGAGATGAATTGGATGCAAATTTATATCGATAACTTCAATTCTTCTGAGGTGACATGTAGGTTTCCATAATTAGGAATATACTTCCCAATCTTCATTATTTGGGATATTCCTTATTTTTTCACCTCCATTTTTCCATTCAGTAACAATGACGAGACAATGGTTTTCTGCTTTTGTAACCACGTTCTCTTTTCCTTTCTCGCTTGAAGGTTTTCTCTACTGATAAAATCAAGGATAGAATTTTCAGAGCCTTTGATGTGTTCAATATCAAAATCAAAATTTGCAAATAGAGCTTGCCATCTTGCAAATTTTGCTTCACTTGCTTTAGTGATTTTCTTATGTAACACCTTGTTCATTACAGCAACATCAGTTCTGAGAAGAATTTTTTTGTTAATGAGATGGATTTAGAACTTATTGATTGAATTGAGAGTCACCTTTATTTCTTTGTCAATTGTTGCACAATTATTTTCGTTGCAAAGCCGGTTCCTTGAAGAAAAATGTATGATCTCTTCATGTGGCTTTGTTTTCCCTTCCTTAACTTGTTTAAGAACTACTCCCCATCCTTGATCACTGGCATCAAACTCAACAATTTTAAAGATTTCATCACTTGCAACATGTATTATTAGCAACTACATGACTTCAGATTTTATTTTTCTCACAACCTCAATGTGTGCTTTAGTCCAAGGCATAGGATCCTTTTTAGCCTGTCATTCAGAATTTTTCTATCTTTAGCACAATCTTTATAAAAATGAATGACATAGTTCAAGCTTCCTAAAAAGCATTGGAGTTGGGTATTATCTATTATTTTGTCTGGAAATGTTTATGAAAATTCCATTGCATGAGTCTGAAGAGAAATTTGGACATTTGAAATTGTTTGACCCAGAAATTTGACAGAGGTTTTAAAGAGCTCCATTTTATTTTTAGAAAGAACTAGGCCAGACTTCTTGATGACCATTAAAAACATTAACAAATGCTTGAAATGTTGGTCTATGGAATCTGAGAAGACTAATATATCATCTATGTAGACAATTAGCCAGTCAAAATATGCATTTAAAGTGTCATCCATAACCCTTTGAAATTTCATCGGAGCATTCTTAAGACCGAAGGGCATAAAATTCCATTCATAGTGACCTGCAGGAACACTGAATGTAGTTTTGAATTTTTCTTCCTCCTTTATAGCCACTTGCCAAAATCCAGGTTTTAAATCAAACTTTAAGAATATCTTTGCATTTGCTATTCTATTGACCAGACTAGATTTGTGGGGTATAGGATAAGTATCATCAGCTAGGACTTAATTTAAAGGATTATAGTTTACTACCAATATTGGGACTCCTCGAATCTGATCAGAATGTTTATTAACATAGAATCCATAGCAATTCCATGGGATAATAGATTTTTTGATCAATCATTTTTTCAATAATCCTTGGATTTCTTCAGAACACAATTTCTGATATTTAGCATTCATAGTATTGCTCTGCTTTTACAAGGTTTTCCCTTATAGCTATCTTTGTATGGTAATTCAAAAAAATGAGTTTTTGTTTACCAAAATGAAGTTGGGAGTTCTGAGCATACATGATCTTCAAATATTTTTTGCAGTTGACTAATCCAACCTTGAATTTTTATCTCCTTGAGTTGTTGATCAATTCTCTGGTTGCTCTTCACTTGCTGAAGTTATTGAATCTTTTTCTCTTTCTCTATAAGAGTCTGAGACATTTGGACCATTGTGGACAACTTAGGGACTGATACAAATGGGAGCACAATTGTTCTCCTTGTTATTGTAATAAAATATCCAGATTTTCCATTTGGTAATTTTTCAGAACCATGTGGTTCAACAATAGCCAAAAATGGAGTACCTAAAAGACAAGGAACTGGAATTTCTGCAAGTGAAAACTTCATATTCAAGCAGTAAGGTCCAAAACATAACTTGACCCTTTCAAATTCATATTCCATCTTTAGGGTTTGATTACCTAGCCCAATGGTTGCATTATTATTTTTTAACCAATAACAAGAAGGAATAGAATATTTATTCATGATATTAAAATCTGATCCTGAATCGATCAATGCTTTCAATTTAAAGATTTTACCTTGAATATTCATCTTAATCATTACATGATATTGCTGATGTTGAATGGCAATTATTCTCATAGAATTCAAACCTTCTATAGAACTTGTCTCAAATGTACTAATGTTGGTATTTGCATTCTGAGGAATTTATTCTAGGGAAGGCATGAATTGCAAGGCCTAGATTTATTTTTGTAACCCTCTTATTTCTTGTCTAACCCATAAATAAGCTTTGTATCCATCCTCAAATTTTTATTCTTTTTCAATCTTTTCTAATCTTTGCTTAATTTTTGGAAATCTATTTGCCAGGTGTCCTCGTTGTCCACATAACCAACAAGTTAGGTTGACCTTACTTTGTTGTTTGGAAGATTGCAATTTGATGTCTTCTGGGGAGTAATAATGAGATTGTGTATTTCTTATAATGACCTATTTTCCTCTTATCCTTTTGGTAATACTTGGGCTTTCCCTTATCATATTTTTGGAATGCTTGTCTCATGGTTTTATTTGCCCTTTTCTTTCTTCTAACCAGGTCGTCTAGGGCCATACCATATTTTTCACAAATAGATCTACTATCTGGTAATTTTGATAGCTTTTATATTGACTTTGTAACCTTCATGTTAGAACACAATCCTACTAGGGCAGAGGTAATTATTGTGTAAATTTATCCCCAAGTATAAAGCTCATAAGGTTGAACAAAACCTTTTTGTACCTTTAAATATTCAACAAATTTGTTGGGGAGAGAAGCAAGATATACTTGCTTCCAGAGAAGGTTTTTGCTATCTTTTACTTCATATATCCTTTGGGTCCATTCTCGTGAAAATCATCATAATTGGAAATTCTCTTACATTTCATTCCCATTAGAATTATGGACATCTATTAGCCAGGTGTCATGGTTGTCCACATAACCAACAAGTTAGGTTGGCCTTACTTTGTTGTTTGGAAGATTGCAATTTGATGTCTTCCGGGTAGTAATAATGAGACTGTGTATTTCTTATAATGACCTCTTTTCCCCGTATCCATTTGGTAATACTTGGGCTTTCTTTTATCATATTTTTGGAATGCTTGTCTCATGGATTTCTTTGCCCTTTTATTTCTTCTAACCAGGTCGTCTAGGGTTATACCATATTTTTCGCAAATAGATCTATTATCTGGTAATTTTTATAGATTTTGTATTGACTTTATAGCCTTCATGTTAGCACACAATCCTACTAGGGAAGAGGTAATTATTATGTAAATTTCTCCCCAAGTATAAAGCTCATAAGGTTGAACAAAAGCTTTTTGTACCTTTAAATATTCAACAAATTTGTTGGGGAGAGCAGCAAGATATACTTGCTTCCAGATAAGTTTTTTGCTATCTTTTACTTCATATATCCTTTGGGTCCATTCTCGTGAAAATCATCATAATTGGACATTCTCTTACATTTCATTCCCATTAGAATTATGGCATGTTTATCAGAGAGATCATGTTTTGTTCCACACCAATGCTCAAGAATGAATGTAGTTAATGCACCTATCATATTATTTTATGCTTGGCCATATTCTCTGAATACTATATCTTCATTTTCATATTTAACTTTTTCCTTTTCCATTTTTTCAACTAGGGCAGGCGAAGACTCTATTTCCCAGCATTGAGCCAAAGTTCCAGTAAAACATTGTATAATAGAATTACATGATTCTATTTAATGTTTCCCTTTCATGCACATGACTATGTAGGAAACATACATTTTGTCTATAACTTGACAGATTTGGCCTGTGGTCATACTATCTATGTTCCATTCTGGGAAATTTTCATCTGTAAATGTTTGTGCCTCTGGTAGCTTGCCTTTTCCATAAAGGCCTAAAGCTGAAACCCTAGTCATGTTCCAAGGAACTAGTTCTTTAGCAGGGAAAATATGAGATTGTGTAACTAGAAGATGAGCTGAGGATGATTCTTCTTGTTCTGGGGGGAAATGGACTGGAAACCTTTTCTTCAAATCAGTGTCTTTAGGAATGTAGACTATAGAGTTTATTGATGAGACCTTTTTTGGAAAGAAGTAATAACTAGGAATTGGTTTGTCAGGGAACTTTCCAGATTGTTATGAAACTTTAATAATATATTCCCGTATGTTCTTAAAATATTCCCCTAATCCTTCCATTATTTCTTCTTGGTCTCTTTTTGAAGAGTCTTTTTCACTTTCTAAAGTGTTTTTGATTTCAGAGACTTGAGAATTGACAGAGTTTATACTGGAAATAACTTGATTTGTAGAGACTTGAATTTGATGTATATGTTGCTTCCTAGAATAGTCATTGGTTACAAAAGTATGTTCTTCCATCCCTGTTAGAGAATTATTTGTCCAATTTAACTATTCAGACACACTTTGGAGTCTTTTCTCTGAATTTGTTTGTTGATATTCTTCCTTGCAAATCATGAGGGGGGTTGCCTTAGTTTGTTTTTCCTCTTCTCCTAGAATGATTACCTTAAAAGGGGGAAAAGGAAAATATGTCTCAGTTGTTTGTCCATCTAAGGCTTTCCATTTGTGTTTGATAATGACACTTTCCTTGGAATAAATCATTTTAATTGCTTCCTTTTGGGAAAGTTTGTACGATTCATAAAAGGATATCCACAAATCCTTTATTGACATATATGTTTGTCATTGTTCATATAAATATTTATTTAGTTCTGCAGAAGTAATGGCATTAAATTCTTTGGCTTGGGGATAAGTAAATAGATCCCAATTTAACATTCTCTTAATCAATTCTATGTTTACTCTTCTTCTAGGACATCCATTCATAATGGAAAAGAATTTGTGCATCTCTGGGACTGGTGGTTTTTGTAGTCCTGTGGGTAATGGATTTTCAAATCTGCAGGATGGAATTATTGCATTTGTTTGTTAAATATATCCTAATAGATATCTTGGAGTTCCCGGTGGTATACAGTAGATAAATATTTCTCTAAGTCTATGATCATCTATTTCTAGCTCGGGAATATTATGCATCATCAAGACATGGCTTTCATGTGGAAAATCTATGTCTGATGTATCAAAACACTTTGGATGAGGACAACTTTCTTTTGAGATCAAGGCTGGAGGATAATCACTTCTAGGATTATGTTTTTTATGTACAAGAGAGCATACTTGAGGTTGGGTATTGACCATATTATGGCACCGAGGACATTTCCTTGGAAGAATAGAAGGTGATGCCATCCAGATGGGTTCATGAGTACAAATGGGTGGATCTATGCCTTCAAAATTTGGATATGGAAAAGAATATGTAGATGGAAAGTTTAAAAATGCTTCACCACATTGGCTGCTTTGAGAAGACTGGTTAGAGACAAGAGCAGAGAATAAAGGGAATTGTATGAGTCCTGGAATGGGTGGCCTTTGAAAAATGGGAGTGTGAGAACATTCAAGTCTGGTTGTAGGATATGATGACTTAGAAGAGACAAACCTTATTGGAGGAAATCGAATGACTTCTTGAGTATGATCTTCTACAATATATGTAGTATTGAGAGTAATTTGTGGTGAGCTTTTAGGAGCCTACACTACCCATTCAGTAGGAAAATCTAATTGTTCCCATGAAATGGCTTGGGGAACAAGTTTGCCAATGTCTACAGAGGTATATACCAAGGTATAACTCTCTGAATCTCTATCAGGTGCATGCAAAACTATTTTATAGAGAGTGTTAGTATATATGAGTGCCAACTTATAATGGATTGCAATATTTTCAGAACTAGGCTTCATATCATATCCTTTGGTGAGAACCTTAACTTGTAATATATCTTTGAGGTTTGGGTGAGTGACAGACTCTAAAATTTGGATGACAGTCAAACCATATAGGGCCTCTAGAAAGATCTCCTTGTACCCCTAATATTAGATCATGGACAAATTTGTTGAAACGATTATCAAGTACAACAATGAGAGCGAATGCAGGTATACCATCTCTATGCAGAGGTTCAATGCATATTTTGATACATCTGAGATGTAAGAAGTTTTCTCTAGATTTTTTTTCTTCAATCCTAATTTCATCAGGGTCTAACGTAGGGATACTGAAATGATCGGATGCATTTTGTTGGACTTCAGATATTGTTTCAATGATCTTAAATTGAGAAGATACACATAATTGAAACATGGGAATGTCATCATAAATATCTTTAGCATATAACTTAGGAACTTGCCACCTAGGGAGAGGTTTTTCTTCTTTATATAATTTATTGAAACTATTCACATCACGCATTCTCATTGAACCAAACAGATGAGAAATACACGATATTTCATTTTTAGCATTCTGACTTTATTCTACTGCTTTCTACTTCATTTATTTATAATACATAGAACGAGAAGTATTAGAACTAGAGGGAGAATCCATGGAACCTGGATTGGCTCTCATACCAATTTTGCAGAGGTGTCCCTCGACGAAGAATGATGCTTTCTTTTATCCTTCTTCTGACGTTATGAACTTCTACACTAACCCTTACATGATCCTTCAAGTCGATTCAACACCTTTCCTTCAACAAACTCTTTGATCGACTTCGTTGTCTTACTGGGGAAAACAAAAGGGTAATAATGCTCCAAAATCCTAAGCGAACCTCGAGTGAACTTAGAATGAAATTTTACTCAGAAAAAAATATATAAACACACATTGCGGAAGGATTTATATTAATTTTTGCAGAAAATTATTGAATTTCCAGCCTTACAAACACAAATTCACAACTTTCGACCATAACACATTTCAGGATAGAATTTGATCATTTTTCGCTGGTGGTTTTCCATATGTGGCAATATCTGTCATAACTTTTGTTAGCGATATAAATCTTATTGAGTTTGAGTTTTATCAACACTTAATAATTTGCCATAGATTGAGTTTGTTGTACATTGTTGTATGGTTGGTAGTTGAACACATTGTCAGCTGGCAAATGGCATCGCACAACTAATCCATTCTTGATGATCAAAGCAAACTAATATATATACAACATTGTTATTGCACTTTAGATAAAGATATTATGGAAAATATTTACATGTTATAATTATTATTTTTATATGTCAAAGTAAATGTATTTTGTCTTATGTTTTTATTAACTGGCTCAATGAAGGAAAGCTTATCTAATTTTGTATTTATTTAACGCTATATAAATAAATATTGCAAACACTTAATCTAGTTTTTTATTTATTTAACATTATATAAATAAATATTGAAATCTTATTTTATTAATTCACTCATGGAATTAGGAAAAGCATATGTTTTTAATCTAATTTTTTTATTTAACATTATATAAATAAATAAATTCAACTTTATATAAATAAATTATATATATATATATATGAATATCTATACCAAATATTCTATTCTAATTGGTTGTGTAACTATTCCTTGTTCACCTAAGCTTTGAGTCATACTGCATAGTTTAACCTGGTACATGTTGCAACGCAACCCAGCATGAAATCGACTTTAACTCGGTACATTACATGTTGCAGGCTTATGATGCTACCTCCCCTGTAGCTTCATTAGTGTAGTTGTATGGCAATAATGTTTAAGAATTTGTATGAGATGACAACCTAATTTATGAAGTCAATAATAATATTAAAAATTTGTATGACATGACCATAATTAAGTGTAACTAATTTACAAAGCTAAGCTCTCTCTGTATATATATGTTGGCGTTGTGAAATATTTTGTATGTAGTTTCTTCGCACTAAAGTACAAAGCGTTAATATCATAAATTCCATATTAGCATATATTATAAGAAGAGACAATTGAGGTGTTATGGGCTCATTATTTAAAAAAAATAAGATTCCCGCTAAGAAGGTATGGCATCAAACATTAAATGGTCATTCTGTACACGCAATTGCCGTGAAGGATATCTCTTGTTAGGGATCTCGTGTAATGACTATAGGATCTCATATTTAAGAAAGTTATAAGGAAACACATGTGGAGGGGAATTATGACAGAGTAAGTTTATTACTTAGTGAAAATCTGATTATAAATGAAGGCATGCTAAACGACAAGGAGATGACAATTTTAATGGGAGATGACAATTTTAATTGGAGATGAATGTATTACCATAATTAGTGGCATTTTGTAAATAACACTTCAACCATAAATATAATAACAATGTTTTCTATTTTATTATATTTTTAAATGATATTTTTCATGGTATCCATGTACATTTACATAAATAAATTTTATGTTTCATCATATACATGGTTTCTTCATATATAAACCCTATGGAAATAAACTCTATGGAACTAAGACAATATGAGACATTTCACAAATCTATGAACCAATAACATGAGTCATTTCACAAACAGAGGAATCACTAAATATAAAATTGCTTATCATTAAAATTTCCTTTGGATGTACAATTATGTTAAGAAACCATAAACTGTTATTTATTCAATTTTTATGGTTAGTGCAAACTTCAACTTATACTTAAATTAGGTCTTTTAGTGAACTTGTCATTTGAATTATTTCGAGTTAATAAGTTAATAAATATGTTAATTGTAGAAATTGATGCATTTTGAAATAATTTTTTGCATCTTAAATAAATTTATTGTACTTATCTTCACAATATTAAATATCAAAGTATGATGCACTACTATTATTAAAAATAAAATTGCTAATCTTAAAATTAAAGTTTGGATGTACATTTATGTTAAACAACCATTAAGTATTATTTATTCAATGTTGATGGATAGTGCAAATCTCAACTTGTATTTTAAGTAGGTCTCTTGGTGAGTTTGTCATTTGAATTTTGTGGGTTAGTTTCATGTGTTAATATTTGTTCAAGTTAACAAGTTAATAAATATGTTAATGGTAAAAATTGATGAATTTTGAAGGAAACTAATGATTTTTCATCTTGAATAAATAGATAATTTTCTCAACTACACTTAGTTATAAATTGTCATCTAGTAAATAAATCTGGTTAAAAACTGAAAATTGAAATGGAGTGGTGTAATATTGTTGATGTTTCACTATTCAAAATCGTTTTCTTTTAAATAATAATCATCTATTATCCCCATCTTTTAACCAATGGACTTTAATCCTCATCATCATCAATAATTATAGGGTGTGAGCTAAAATCTATGTTATCACTGAAATTTTGTCCACAAATGGTTACGGGAATTCAACATCTCCAAACACCTATTAGTTCATTCATGGCCCAAAAATGAATTTCCAAAGGGCACAAACTATACAACTGGTTATAAAATCAGCATGCGCTCAGAATATAAAGGAAGCGCGCGCACGTGCACCAGTCGAAAACACAGGAAAAGAGCGCATGCACCCGATGCGCGATTGTGGACGCAAAAATCCAGACGCACCTCAGAACGACGCATTTATGATTTTGGTGAGTCTCCCACCCACTTTTAGTTCAGCTCCCAAGTTGATTTGACCCCCAAATCCAAGCTGAATCCGAGTTGGGGGTTGGTCAAAGACCTAAAGGGCCCCTTGTTCACACTAAAGACTGGTTAGATAACACCTCAAAGCTTTGCTATGAAAAGAGGCCATGGGTGCACTATATTTCCAAGATGAGATAAGAGAATACCATTCGAAATTTTCTTCCCAGCCACGTATCAAAACGTGCGCAGGTTTTTCAGCCCACGGGCGCATCTTCTGAGAACGTGCACCAACAACACTGTGTTTCTCAATGAATTATGTAGACATGCGCCAACAAGTCATTTTTTATTTGCGCATTGGCACCACATGCACCTCTGTCTACTCTGCGACCCACGCATCTATCCAGAAATTCAACATTGTAAGGATTTGTTGTGATATTTTGAAGGCCCCTAGCCTTCTAAATCTTGATTCTCTGTAATTTGTAATATGCACCACACTTAGATTCCCTCTCCACGTGAAGGGTTAGTCAAAACATAGGCACTTAGGGGGTTAAAATCCATATTTATCCTCCTTTTGATTTCATTTTTCCACATGGATGGCTTGCTTTGATTGTAAAAATTAAGTTGGAATCATTCACTATCACATATATAAACACTTGCATTGGACCAGAAATCAAACTTCAATCATTGAGTATGCTCTTCTCTCGCACTATAGAGTGATCTTGAGAATCAAGAAAATGATTGAGGGAAGATTTCATCTCCCTTAAAGACAAAATATTTAGGAGAGGACAAAAGCCTCATAGGGCCCCTCTTAGTTTCTTTTTCAAACATCTTAAAATTGTAAGGGCCCATACATGCCCACATGCTACAAAGATAGGATAGTTTTGAAGCTACTTTCTTAGTTTACATCACTAGGGGGGTTTAAATATTATTGTAATGGGCCCATACATGCCCACAATCTAGGATAGTATTTTGAATCTTTCTTAGATTAAATCACATTAGGGAGTTAAAGGATTGGTAAGGACCCACATGTCCATATGCTAGTTCTTTAGGGACTTTAAAATTCTGCAAGGTTGTACCAATGGCATCTAGTAAGATAGGTAATCAAGACTTGTAAGGACCAAACGAAGTCCACATGCTGCAAGGTGAAACGTAACTTATTAAAAATTTGGCACATTTTATCACTTGCTCACACACAAAGTCACTACTCACTCACATATTTTCATATCGAATTGTGGAGGTTGAAGTAAGTTTCCCCGAAAGGGATTCCAAAACACCCCACCTTTTTCTTGAAGGAACTATCCACTCCCACTTAAATTTGAACGAGATTGGTTCACAACCCCAATCTCACAAACAACCACATCTAAATTTTTTCTAAAAGCTCACTAAGTTTTCCTCCACGAGAGGTGCCAAAAGAAATTTTTTAATCTAGGTAGGATCTCATGGATAGGCATCCAAATAACTCCCCAAATAACTCAAACATTAGAATTTGTCAAATAGGGAACTTTAAAATCCTCCAAGTCAAGTGTTCCTAACACCATAAGGCAGGGAGATACTAGTGAAGGGTCAAAGGTTGAGGTCTAGTTGTTCTGTGCATCCCCACTTGAGGCACCCACCTCTTGTTGAAAAGTCAACAAGAAACATGTGTTTAATTTACTTTTCCCTTAAATAAATTAGACAATAAATATTAATCTGTTATTTCATTCATAACCGAGTGAGTTGGATTTGTAACAGAATCATAAGTGTAGTTAAGTGAGTTAAGATCAATTGTACTAGTTGTAACTAAACATGCACTAGTGAGAGTTTAGTTAATCAGTGAACTCACATGCAACTGAAGATTCGCCACAGTTAACTACATGCATGTCAGATCCAGTGGAGACCCAGTTGAGATAACGGGTGAAAGGGACAGTTTGGCTATCAGTTGTTATTTGATCACACATGCAGTGGATATGCTTATGAGCATGTGCAAACTAGGCAATTTCTTAATGATCATTGTGAGAATTCCAATTGCAGAGATTGTGCAAAGGAGGCAAGCTGTCTGGACACAGGAATTGGCACATGTATTTGCTAATTTTTGTATGATAGTGTGAGACGATTGTATTGTACTGAGAGATCTTGGATTAGAGTTTTGTATGAGATTGTTTCATGATTCATGATATACATAATATATGATAGTGGGGTTTTTAGCTTTACGCTTTCCCAAAAAATCTTTTGTGTTATGTGTTCTTGATATTTCACTTTGTGATTGTGGTTTTGATCGTGGTTTAATTTTCCACAAGAATAATAGTAGAAGCGATTATGTATTTAACAGTGGTGTAATTGTTAGATCAGGAGAATCGCAGGAAATACTTAATTTGTATTGAAATTTTTACATGGTATCAGAGCCACGGAGGCCACGGAGCTATGGAAGTGAGGTGCGAACATAATTACATTCTCGTAGGATGCTTAAGGGAGAAGTGTCAACTCCCCTCACCCTACAGTGAAGCAGGGTGCAAACTTCCCAGGCAAGTTTGCAGGCAAATACACAGGCATGGTGCGAACTCCCCTAACCCTACAGTGAAGCAGGGTGCGAACTTCCCAGGCAAATTCGCAAGCTACACACATGCATGGTGTGAACTTTCCTTAGGCTACTCTCAGGAGGGGTGAAAACCTCCCAGGGAAGAGGGATTGCAACAGTTGAGTTTTTGTGGTTGGATAACATTCGAATTTGCAAGATTTTCTTGGTGCAATAGCTGATTCAAGATCGAAATGTCTTTCAATGGCTTGAGGTTGGAGTATGCACTTGAGGGAAGCTCAAAATACATTGCTTGGAAGGACAGGATGGAAGAAGTACTCGAATACAATGGCTTGAAGGGTTACATTGACAACGATGTTCCTAAGCCGGATGCGACAGACACTGCAAATCTTGATGCATGGAAAAAGAAAGTGGCGAAGGAGAGGAGGATTCTGTTGGAAGGAGTAAAAGACCACATTGTCTCAAGTCTCCATGGGAAAACCACACCACATGCAATGTGGAAGGTTTTGACATATATGTTCCAAAACAGTAGCGACCATAGGAAATTGGCACTCAAAGATAAACTCAGGAAGATCGAGATGGAGAAAGGCAACACCATTCCAAAATATCTCACGAAGTTTTTCCAATGTCGAGATGAGCTTGGAAGTGTGGGAATAACAGTCATTGTTGATGATTTGGTGAGCTTGGTGCTCCTAGGGCTTCCCAAGATTTGGAACAGTTATCAAGACTCTCTCAATGGAAGGGAAAAATTGTCGGATTGGGAACGATTATGGTCGGATCTAGTGCAAGATGAGTTCAGGTGGAACACCATAGATGGATATTCATCAAAGCATGTTGATGAAGAGGATTATGCTTTGACTGCCAAGGCAAGGAAAGAGAAAGGGAAGAAATTCCATCCAAAATCCCAGTTTAAAGTCAAGAAGATGGATTTTTCCAAAGTGAAGTTTTTTCATTGTCACGGACATGGGCATCTCGCTATTAACTATCCACAGAAGAAGAAGAATAAGATGGTTGTTGGATTTGCAACTGGTGAGGCTATTGTCTCACAATTTGAGCTTGACTTCACTTTGATCGCATGCATGGCTTCAAGTGCATCGGGATCGATGTGGTATTTGGATAGTGGCGCTTCCTTCCACATGACGGGAGATAAATAGTTTTTCATTGACTTGGAGGAGAAAGATCTCATAATGCATATTGAGATGGGCGATGATGGATGATACAGTGCAACTGGTATTGGTACCATTACCTTTTAGAGGGATTCAGGTAAACCATTTCAATTGAAAAATGTTATGCATGTTCTAGGTCTGAAGAAAAACCTCGTCTCAGTTGCAATGTTGGAGGACAGAGGCTATGATGTTGTTTTTAGCAGTGGAAAAGCCTACCTGCGACATAAAGCAACAGGTCAAGTCAAGAAGATAGGGACTCGAGTTAAGAATCTCTACATGCTGGACGTAGATGGTTGCAATGCCATGATAGGAAAGGCAGAAAAAGTGGTGAGTCGGGATGAGGGAAAATTATGGCACAGGAGATTAGGCCATCTTCATCATGGAGCCTTGAAGATCATGCAACAAATATCTACTGGAATTCCAAGGGGTACACTTGCTCAGTTAGATCAGTGCAAGGGGTGCACCCTGGGGAAGTATGTAAAGTCCACCTTTCATGAAAAGGAGAATCGTGCTTCGGGGATCCTGGAGAGAATTCATACGGACGTGTGTGGACCATTCTCGGTTGCTTCAACAGAAAAACATAGGTATTATGTTATTTTTGTTGATGAATTTTCTCGTAAATGCTAGATATTCTTCTTTCAGAAGAAGGATCAAACATTCTCAAATTTTTGTGAGTTTAAAGCATTGGTGGAGAAAGAGTCGGGGAAGTAAGTGAAGGCTCTAAGGAGCGATAATGGTGGAGAATACATCTCTAATGAATTCAAAGACTTCTGTAGTAGAGAAGGAATTCAAAGAGAACTCATAGTGCCTCATAAACCACAACAAAATGGGGTTGCAGAGAGAAAGAACAGAACGATCGTGGGTGCAGCACGAGTGTTGTTGCATGATCAGGACCTACCAATGCATTTGTGGTTAGAAGCATGAAATATTGTGGTTTATGTGCAGAACCATTGTCCTCATAGAATACTTGGCATGCGTACACCTGAAGAAGATTTTACTGGTAAGAAACCTGATGTTTCTCATTTTAAAAATTTTGGCACATCTGTTTATGTGCATGTGACCAAGGATTCCAGGAAGAAACTGGAACCGACTGTTGAAGTTGGGATATTTTTGGGGTACACAGAAACACCCCATAATTATCGTTTGTATTTTCCGAACAGTAAGATGACTGTTATGCGACGGGATATAAAATTCGATGAGGGGAAAGACATGTGGTTGTCGCTTGAGAGGGAGATAGACTTGCATGAAAAAGGGGAATTGTTGGTTCCCAAGGATGAGTCTCAAGATGTGGATCAGCCACATGAGGAGGTACATGGAGTGGAGGAAGCCACTCAAGCAAATCCATCCATCAAAAATGGCAGAAAGAGCACCATGGAAGCTGATAGATTGAGACTAGATGCTGCACAGAATGTAGGAGCCCCTACTTCACAACATAGACAGAGGCAATCTCCTGATCAATTTGATGGATACATGGATCTCATGAAAAAATGTATTGTGACTTAACCATCTTCCTTTTATGAAGCAGTGCAGGACCCCACTTGGGTTGATGTTATGGTAGAGGAGTATGACTCCATTGTCAAAAACAGTGCATGGGAAATTGTCCCAAGACCGATTGATAAATCAGTGGTAGGATCGAGATGGATCTACAAGGTAAAGCAAGTTGTTGATAGGAGTGTGAAGAAATACAAGGCCAAGTTTGTGGCCCGGGGCTTCTCACGGATCAAGGGGATAGATTATGATGAGAACTTTTCACCTGTCACAAGGTACTCTTCCATAAGATCCATCCTTGCACTCTCAGCGCAGATGGGTTGGTGCATTCATCAGATGGATGTAAAAACTGCGTTCCTCAACGGGATCATTGAGGAAGAAGTGTACATTGAGAAGCTAGAAGGTTTTGAGACCTTTGATAGGGATTCGCATGTATGAAAAATCAAGAGAGCATTGTATGGGTTGAAGCAAGCACCCTGTGCTTGGTACACTCGGATAGACAGCCATTTCACTAGATTGGGCTTCACCAAAAGTGAAGCAGATGCAAATCTATACCAAATTGTGGTGGAGGGTAAGCTTTTAATAATTGTGATTTATGTTGATGATTTAATACTGACTGGTGATGAGCAGTTGATACACTCATGCAAGGATGATCTTGCAAAGGATTTTGAGATGAAGGATTTGGGCCTTCTTCATTATTTCCTTGGTTTGGAAATATGGCAACGAGATGGTGAACTTTTTATGTCTCAAGTAAAGTATGCAAGAGAGATACTGGGTATGTTTCACATGGAGGGTCGCAAACCCATGGATACTCCTCTTCCAGGAAATTGGAGGAAAGAGGATGCTACTTCTGGATAAGTAGTAGATGCTACTGTCTATTGACAGTTAGTGGGTTCGCTAATGTATTTAGTGAACACGAGACCGAACATTTGCTACGTGGTTAACCAACTAAGTCAAGCGATGGTTAAGCCTACCAAACTCTTTTGGAAGGCAGGTAAGCATGTCCTGAGATATATGAAGGGCATTTGAGTATGGATTATGGTATAGACAGGCGGATGAGTTGAAGCTGCATGGCTTCACAGATGCAAATTGGGCAGGCAGCCCAATGGATAGAAAGATCACATCAGGGGGGATCTTTAGTATCGGATCTATAGTTGTTTCTTGGTACAACAAGAAACAGAGATCTGTGCCACTTAGTTTAGCAGAAGTGGAATACATGGCAGCAAGTCAAGCTGCATGTGAGGCTATCTGGATGAGAAAGATCTTGGTTGGTTTGTTTGGTTCTCATTTAGATTCGACAATGATTTATTTTGATAATCATAGTTGCATTAAACTCTCAAGTAATCATGTGTTTCATGACAGATCTAAGCATATAGATATTCGGTATCATCATCTCAGAGATTGTGTGTAGCGGAATATCATGTTGCTTCAATGCATTCCTATGGAAGATCAGGATGTCAACATTCTGATGAAGGCGCTCACTAGGAGAAAATTCGAATATCATAGAGATAGGATTGGGGTGAAGGATAATCCCTTTCTTGTTGAGAGGGAGTGTTGAAAATTCAACAAGAAATATGTGTCTAATTTATTTTTACCTTAAATAAATTAGACAATAAATATTAATATATTATTTCATTCATAACTGAGTGAGTTGGATTTGTAACAAAATAATAAGTGTAGTTAAGTTAGTTAATATCAGTTGTACTAGCTGTAACTAAACATGCACTAGTGAGAGTTCAGTTAATCAGTGAACTCACATGCAACTGAAGATCTGCCACGGTTAACTACATGCATGTCAGATACAGTGGAGACCCAGTTGAGATAACAGGTGAAAGGGACAGTTTGGCTATCATTTGTGATTTGATCACACATGCAGTGGATATGCTTATGAGCATGTGAAAACTAGGCAATTTGTTAATGATCATTGTGAGAATTTGAATTGCAGAGATTGTGCAGAGGAGGCAAGTTGTCTGGACAAAGGAATTGGCACATGTATTTGCTAATTTGTTTATGACAGTTTGAGATGATTGTATTGTACTGAGATCTCTTGGATTAGAGTTTTGTATGAGATTGTTTCCTGATTCATGATATACATAATAAATGATAGTGGGGTTTTTAGCTTTACACTTTCCCAAAAAATCTTATGTGTTATGTGTTCTTGATATTTCACTTTGTGATTGTGGTTGTGATCATGGTTTAATTTTTCGCAAGAATAATAGTAGAAGTGATTTTGTATTTAACAGTGGCGTAATTGTTAGATCAGGAGAATCGCAGGAAATACTTCATTTGTATTGAAATTTCTACACCTCTTGGTCGAGATCCATCTTGTGACCCATTTCTGAGGTTGAAAATATAAATGTCGCACTTTGAATGAGGTACTAAGTGACCAAATTTTAGGACATCTACACAGGTGGAAATTCTAGGCTGCAATTTCACCTTGATCGGATTTTGTGTGGCTATTGGGAAATATCGCCAGTTGTTTTGGGATATGCACCCTCAACCCCTCGTTATAACTGATTGTTTCATCCTTCATTTTTTCCTCTTCTGGTGGCTTCTGACCCCATTGTTGAGTGTTATTGGAAGGTCTAGTGATATTTGAGAGGAAGGATGTTACATCTTTTAGGACACAAGAATTTGTTTTCTTTGTTCTCCCACGTAGACAAAATCCACCTACCCACATGTATGCTTCTTTGATTTATGTATGATGCTCTTGTGATTACATGTGATTGTGAGATATATTGTGAAGGCCAAGCTATACAAACTCTCTTGTTCATTTATTGCTCTCATCACCATTTGCACATATTCACTTTGCTAGTCGGACATCATAGGGGACCCATAGAATCCCCGTCATTCCAAACGCTTGCTAAATATCCCTCCTATTCTAGGGGGAGTTCCTAGTATTGCAACCTCATCAGCTCAACCCTCTCACACCCCTGTGAGTGCTACTATCTTGGGATCATCTTTTCTTGGTTCCACTTTACTTGGGTCCACTTACCAAGGTCAATTGTCCGCTATCTCTTCTTTACAAGGAAGCGGGGGGAAAACTTCTTCCCAAGGGGGAAGTACAACCCCACCTAACCCCCCTCATGGGTCACATACACAAACCACTCACACCATGGCTGGAACTAACCCTCCACTACCACTCCATATGCCATACTTGGATTCCCTCAACATACCATATATGAGTAAACTCACCAATGATCCTATCTTGCACGACCCCACAAGGCCTTCAATGCCTACCAAATTACCTTCAGACATCCCCAAGTTTGAAGGAAAGGTAGGAGATGACCCTTCCAACCATGTCATGACCTTCCACCTATAGTTCTCTTCAAATAGTATCATGGACAACTCCGTCTGGTTAAGGTAATTTCAACACACACTCATTGTCCCATCAGCCAAGTGGTATGTAGATGAAAATTCAGGGTCCCATGTAACTTTTGAATCATTGGCAAAAGCACTTTTGACCTTCTTTCAAATACCAATATTCCATTAAAATGGTCTTGAACTACTCTCCGAGTTTAAGCAATCCTCAACCACCCATATCAATGACCACATTCACGAATGGCATCGGCGACGTAGTTTATGCAAAGCAAAAACAACTAAGCAACAATGCCTTGATTGGTTTCTCAGATCACTTGTCTCCCTCCTTACCAAAGATGTGGCTTCCACCTTCCCCTAATCTGAAGAATAAGCCATCAACAAGGCTCAACAGTACGACCTCATCTATGTAGAGTCAAGATACTTATATACAGTACTACCCGACGCCCTGAGACCCGTCCCATTTGGCCAGGAAAAACCTGGGATGTCCCACTTAGCAAACGGATTGATTGGTACCACGACACATCACAATCTGTAAATCCAACCACAACCTATGTACGGTACATACCAATATCCACCAATATATGGGGGACCCCTTGGTTACCCTCCCCCACCTTGTCACTAGTCATATCCTACTATCCTCCCTTCACCCATGAGTGGACCTGCATCGACACCCATGATGTGCCTAGTTGTTCAACCAAGTTCTAGTACCCCCTCTACCTCAGCTTACACCTTGAGCACTAGTGAAATCAGCGTGCCTTCTTATGTACCATACGGATTATTGCCACAAAATAATTCATACTTTCCTTTTGCTGGTCCTCCACAACCCATGGTTCCACCACAAGGACAGCCACGTGCTAGGGTTAACTTTGTTCAACCCTCTCCCATTCAACAATTTCATAATTTTGAACAACTGAATATGGAAAATCCGGCCCATCAGTCAAATAATGCCAAAAATAAAGGAAAAAATTGAAACAATAATCCAAGACAGGGGGAAAAAAAACCCAACAAAACCAACCTGCTGGGGGCAACCAGAATCATGGGAACCAAAACCCCAAAGGGGACAATAACAACAAATTCCAAGGAAAGAATAACAACAACCTCCGGACAAACTTCCCTTATGCCCTTTGTGGTGAGTATGGAAATTATACTCACCATTGCCCCCAAATTGTTGACTTTAAATTGATGAAATAATTCATGAACAAACCATGTCCCTCAGCACCGCCTGCCCCTCAGCAGGCCCCACAAAAATATGTGCAACAACCACCCCTAGTTGTGTTGCGGAACCCTATTCCACAGAAAGGGGTGATGAATACCTAGAAGAGGATACACCTTGCCCCACCACATATGGGACAATATCAAAACCCTGGAACTCCTATGGATCACACTATCCTCCTCACTAGTGAAGAGGAAATTCTTCTACAAACGTGCTATTGTCAATACAACACACCCCCTGAATCTAGTCCCACCACTTCGGAAGCAGTTCTAGTTACAACTGAACCACCTTTGATGATTCCGTTCCCTAACATTGAACCACCCCTTTGCATTCCTCGTATCCCATTACGACAGAATGTCAACAACCCTCAGGCTAGGGCAGCACACAATTACAGTTTGGTCGATGACTTGGTGCAATCCCCTATCGCCATGTCAGTATTGGAATTCCTTCAAACCTGTCCCACTCAATGGAATTCATTACTTTCCGCCCTGGGGGTAGTCGACCCCATTGATACTAGACTTATCACATTTGATATGGATTGTGGGGAACCCTCACCACTTTGGTATCTTTCCAGATACCAGTTAAAATTTGAAACATCACAGTTCATCGGTGTGTCATTGATGAAGGTGCATCCACATGCATCATGTCCAAAACTATAATGCAGAAACTCAGCTCCCCCGAGCTAATACCATCTGCCATTACTTTGAGAGATTATGATGGATGACCATTCTCTCATGAATGGCTCGTTCAAAATGTCCCCATTGAACTCGGGGGAAAAACCATCCTTAGTGACATTGAGGTTATCGACGCTCCACTCGATTACAATATCTTGTTCGGACATAGCTACATGTACGCTATGAAGGTAGTAGCCTATTCTGTGTTTTGAATGAACATGTTCCCCCACAATAGGAATATCATCACCATCTATCAAGTTTCACATTATGAGTAGAACTCTTCCTCCAACATCGATAACATCCTGCCTTTTGTCCACACTAATTTCGATGCCTACCCACTCATCGAGATGGGCCCCAGAATTTTTAAAGACCCATTATTACTAGGGACATACCACGGAGAATGCCTGCTAATACACCCTGTTGGCAACAGAAGTCACCCCTGGATTGCAGCAGGAGCAAAGCCCGACGCCCATCAGTTTATTGTCATGATTTGTTGAATGGGGTGATCGGATGGGAGTTAACTCAAAATGATGTGGTTCTAACTCCAAAACTAGGCCAGGCATGCATAGGCAGGTAAGGTCTTAGATAAACTTCGGACAGTAATTTGTAGTAAGGATGAGTAGGAGGAAGACTTGTATCAGAGAGGTGCAAAGTTCTGTCGTAAACATCAGGTTTCTAACAAACTGTAGAGGAAGGCATCTAAACGCAAGAGCTTCTTACATTCAAACACAAAACACCAGAGAATACAACAATGCAACAATAAATCCTTTATCATAACATGATTGCAATAATTCGTGTGAATCCGTCGATCACGAACTCTTTCAGTCTGAGATGAAAATTAGATGGAATAGGAAAGACTATCTGTCGTTAAACAAGAAATCTTACATATAGATACATAACCAGAGAACTAGAGTGTGTTCAAACTTTACAATCGAGAGCTTCGCTATACCATCGATGCTTAAAAAAATGGCGAAAATGCCTACATATACTCAAAAACAACAACAACAACAAAAACAAGACGTTGCATTAAAAACATTGCGTCTGCATGTCTTCTGACAGTCTGTGCATGCAAACTCTGGTGGATCGTGCACCCAAGACTTGGTGTCCCCTCGGCCAAATTCGGACGGCTATTCTTTGTCAGACACCACCTTAACTGCACATGGCTCCTGCAAGGGAAGTAGTTGAGCCATTAAGAGTCGAGCTAGCGTGTACAGACTTACTTGGCGAGTCGAGGACTCGGCATGGCTTCCATGAAAAGAAACAGTACAGAGGACCTTCTCGGGTAGACTTTCAGCCAAAACATCCATACTTTGCAATTAATGAGTGAGGCGAGGTTTCAACCACCCTCTCTCTTCTTCATTCATTCCCAGTAGGTATCGAGATTTAGATCACGTCGAATCGACGTCTGGAGAACACAGTGCCCCCCCCTCTGAAACTCAATTCGGCGCTTTTGGCCTCCCTTTTGTACAACTCTTTCTATTTTCCCATATGACGATGGGTTGTGACCCTGCGTTTATCCTCAAAGGCGCTTTCGGCGTTCGCGAATAAGAAGGGGTTGATCCTTGTTTCTTGAAATCGCGATGAGCGAAATGCCGAGACGTCTTAATATGACGATGCATGTCCCTCTAGATCTAACGGTTCTGAACTCTCCTGACGATGTCGTGGGCCCGAGTCCTAGACACTCTCGTCACTTCGTGCATCGGGGATATGAGGGAGTTTCTCCTTGATATTGTGGGACCGCCTTTGGGCACTTTCGACACTTCAGGGTTTGGGGTTTCGAGATGTACAACGACATAAAACCTTCACCCTTTGAATTCGCGACTGCCGAAAAGCCAATGTGACTAGGTCTCGTGCCACGCATCCTTTGGATGGATGGCTGCTACTCTTCCCCGCATACAATATGGGCGTGATCTATTTGTGCTAATTTCGGCGCAACTCTGCTATCCGTGATTTCCCGCCGGCCACCGATCTTCTCCTATGGATGAATCTGAACTGTCGTCAATATAATTTCACTCACCTACTGGCTTGGAAGCTTGAAACGAGATTTTTCCATGTTGTGCTCGGGCGCTTCTCCTGCGACTTGCAAATTTGAATACTCTTGTGCCCCGAACAAGAAATGTTACTAACATTAGGATCCATGGGGGATAGAGTTGTCCCTGTGATGCTCTAAGAACTCATTCTGCAGCTTCAGTGCCTTGCTATTGGGCTATGGAGTCAGGCTCAAAACATCTCGCTGCTGAAAATACAAGCCGAATAATAAACGCAACAAAATAAAGATACATGCTCAAAGGAGCTTATTTATATACAATCCTAAACTAATAAAACACTTTACATGGGGCTAGGTGAAAGAAGATTTCCACCATAGCCATTCAAGCAACTTTCTGGATAGAAGCTCCTTCCTTTTGTCAATGATCATCAGCAAATGGTGTAACCATGACAGCAGAACGATTACACTCTTCAACTCCTCCTTACGGGTTAGAGTTGATATGAAATAGGGCGGCTCCAAGGCATAGGGGAAATGCCACTCCATGTACTTGCTAACAGGGTCATAGAATCAGTGGCCAATCCTAGAAAACTGGCGACAAACAGCCGCCTGTGCTACACAGTTGTCCACATGTGGCTGAATATCTCTGATAAGCATAGGTGAGTGGACAACTGTCGTAGGCTCATAGATCTCGGGTGGTGGCTGCTTGTTGACTGGCTCTGGATAGAAAAAGAAATGCACGCTCAGCTGCTCCTCTGGTTCCTCCTCCTCGTTGTGCACTCTCCCATCTTGTAAAAAGGGAACGGTCTCCCAATCTTTCTCTTCAATCCCAAATGTAAATACATCATGGGAAATATCATGAAGGAAGAAAGAACGATCCTCTTCCACAATGGATTCCTTGTTTAAATCTGAGACAACATGCTCATTGGGGGCAGATGCTAACGCATCCAAAAAATATTCAATAATCTCTTCAAAAGAGATGCTTAGATCATCTGCCTCAAACACTGGAAAATCCTTTTTGCTGCCTTCAGATTCCAATTTTTCACATTGGGGAGTGGGAAATATCGCCTTCTCCACTAGTTCACTCAGGTCATCTTCTTCCTCCCAGGCTGAAAAATCCTCTGCACAGTCTTCATATTTCAACCCTTCTAATTGGGCAGAGAGATATTTCACCTGCTCCATCAGCTCACTCAGGGAATCCTCTTCCCTCCTGGGATATTCATCGCTTTCATAACCCACCTCTGATGCAGACGAATGCGGAGGAGAAAGTATTGATTTCTGATCCAGGTCATCAAGACCATGTTCACAGCCTACGTCTGAAACAGTTTCATCTCGCATATAGTTGTGGTATCCCCCACAACAATTATGACAAATTGACTCAGAGGGATACAACTTCTGACAATAGGCGGTGAAAGCTGCATGGAATCCATTGAGTGAAGAAATGCTAGCAGGGGGTAAAGAATGATACCATTTGTGTGCATCCCCTGCTAACGAGAACATGGACATCTTCAGTAATACATCCTCATGATGTATCTCCCACTGACGCATGAGTTCATGAAACTCACTAAGTTGCTGAACAGGGTCATCCTCTTCACATTTTCCAAATATGGGAAAATAATCGCCCCATTCATTTGGAGAGGGGACAACATTAGGAAAACCAGGAATAGCAGAAAAATTAAAAGGAGCAAACCTGCGAGCAAGGATTTTCTCCATATCGAACCAGTGGAGTTGCCAATTGATCCTTGAATCATGGAGTCGCCATGCGAAAGATGAGCATCTTTGAATGTGTCTGGTCCTTTTTCACCATCAAAGACTAGATCCTAATGTTGTTTTTACCCCAGGAAGCTTCTCAGACTGAGAAAGAAGCTACTGAAACCTTCTCGAGAAAGCTCCTTAGGGTCAGCTTTCAAGTGTGCTAACAGTAACCACAACTGAAACAGTGATGTGGAAACCTTGGAGTCACCACAGTGGAGTCGCCAGATGCACAGTAGCAATCTTGAAGGGCTCTGATGTCTAATGCACCTTCAGAATCAGAGGCTCAATGTCATTCTACCCAAGGAAAATATTCAACTTCGTACCCAGCAATGACGCCAGAAATGTTAGCGTCAGAAGTCACCCCTGGATTGCAGTAGGAGCAGAGCCCGACGTCCATTAGTTTATTGTCACGATTTGTTGAATGGGGTGATCGGATGGGAGTTAACTCAAAACGATGTGGTTCTAACTCCAAAACTAGGCCAGGCATGCATATGCAGGTAAGGTCTTAGATAAACTTCGGACAGTAAGTTGTAGTAAGGATGAGTAGGAGGAATACTTGTATCAGAGAGGTGCAAAGGTCTGTTGTAAACATCAGGTTTCTAACAAACTATAGAGGAAGGCATCTAAACACAAGATCTTCTTGCATTCAAACACAAAACACCGGAGAATACAATAATGCAACAATAAATCCTTTATCATAACATGATTGCAATAATTCGTGTGAATCCATCGATCACGAACTCTCTCATTCTGAGATGAAAATTAGATGGAATAGGAAAGATTATCTTTCGTTAAACAAGAAATCTTACATACAGATACATAACCAGAGAAATAGAGTGTGTTCAAACTTTATAATCGGGAGCTTCGCTCTACCATCGATGCTTACAAAAATGGTGAAAATGCCTACATATACTCAAAAACAACAACAACAACAAAAACAAGACGCTGCATTAAAAACATTGCGTCTGCATGTCTTCTGACAGTCTGCGCATGTAGACTCTGGCCAATCGTGCACCCAAGACTTGGTGTCCCCTCGGCCAAATTCGGACGGTTATTCTTTGTCAAATTCCACCTTAACTGAAGATGGCTCTTGCAAGGGAAGTAGATGAGCCATTAAGAGCCTATCTAGCGTGTGCAGACCTCCTTGGCAACTCGAGGACTCGGCGTGGCTTCCATGAAAAGAACCAGTACAGAGGACCTTCTCGAGTAGACTTTCAGCCGGAACATCCATACTTTGCAATTAATGAGTGAGGCGAGGTTTCAACCACCCTCTCTCTTCTTCATTCATTCCTAGTAGGTACTGAGATTTAGATCACATCGAATCGGTGTCTGGAGAACATAGTGCCCCCCCCTCTAAAACTCAATTCGGCACTTTTGGCCTCCCTTTTGTACAACTCTTTCTATTTTCCCATATGACGACGGGCTGTGACCCTACGTTTATCCTCAAAGGCGCTTTCAACGTTCGCGAATAATAAGGGTCTGATCCTTGTTTCTTGAAATCGCGATGAGCGAAATGCCGAGATGGCTTAATCTAACGCCACGCGTCCCTCTAGATCTGACGGTTCTGAACTCTCCCGACGATGTTGTGGGCCCGGTTCCTGGAAGCTCTCGTCACTTTGCGCATCAGGGATATGAGGGAGTTGCTCCTTGATATTGTGGGCCTGCCTTTGGGCGCTTTCAGCACTTCGGGGTTCGGGGTTTCGAGATGTAAAATGACATAAAACCTTCACCCTTTGAATTCATGACTGCTAAAAATCCGACACGACTATGTCTCGTGCCACGCATCCTTTGGATGGACGGCTGCTACTCTTCCCCGCATGCAATATGGGTGCGATATATTTGTGCTAATTTTGGTGCAACTCTGTTATCCGTGATTTCCCGCCAGCCGCCGATCTTCTCCTATGGATGAATCCGGACCGTCGTCAATATAATTTCGCTTGCCTACTGGCTTGGAAGCTTGAAACGAGATTTTTTTGTGCTGTGCTCGGGCGCTTCTTTTGTGACTTGGAGAATTGAATACTCTTGTGCCCCGTACAAGAAATGTTACTAACACACCCTTAGCTCAAGTATGTGTTATCTCTTCCAACGTAGATAACACTAGAGATACCATTCCTCCCACCGAGGCTTCTTCACTTCCTGGCATCCCAATAGTCACAAAACTCCTACCTCGAGAATACCTTAAGAACTCTCCAACACCACATGTTCCTAATTTCACTCTCCCCCAGGATCACATTCTGATTTGGGAGACCATCCTCCAAGCCATTACCCAAATCCCCTTCTTCTACCCCCCCCAGGGCATACAAGATTTCCAAGAAGCTGCAACACTTACCCTTTCTAACATGGTTCTTTCTATTCCTGTTTGGTATCTTCACCCACCTGAGATGGTCCCTCAACCATCCCTCCCTCCCCAAACTGAGGGAACTCCAATGCAGATCCCAATCCTAACCCCAACGGACGCACACCCCCCCCACTAGCCAGCACCACCGCTACAGTTGGGGGAAAAAGGAAGAAAAAAGATCCCACCACTCCAATCCCCCTCTAAATCCAACCTCCTTGCACACTATGTGAGAAATAAGGAAACCCCACCAATAGATGTCCCTCTCTCCCCGAGCTACGCAATTTAATTCACCTCCCTAGAGCAACGACACTTCTCATCGCTTCATCCAGCACCCCTAATCCCAACACCACATCCTCTACCTCAGGTAGCAAAGATCTGTGAACCAAATTTGAAAGTTCCATCTGTTCCGAATATGTCCATTACACCCACCATTTCCCCGTGCTACCTCAATTTTGAAAGAGGCTAATGGAAGTACGCCAGAGATTTCAGCAAGAACCCCCTCCATATGCATCATCAAATACCCATGTCACTGATAGCCACTATGTCACGACCTCAGTCAACAAATGGATGAGATTCCCTTGCTCTCTCTGTGAATCACTTAACCATTTCACATACCAGTGTCCTATGATCATTGAATATAGGTGTCACCAAATGACCCTTATTCAACATCCTACACCTCGCCCACTGTCAGAGGTACCAGGGATTACCCCTAATCCATCCCCTAATGTCATTCATATTGTCTCTCTTGAGCCTGATGCACTTCCCACTCCTCCATGGTTCATGGATAACCTATATGAAGATTTTCCCCCAAATCCCCCCAATTCTCTGGTCCATTTCCCCATGGAAATCTTACGCCCAATTATAATTTTTAACCCACAGTATCTCGATATCTAGTTTATGTCGAGCGAACCATCGCAACCTCCTTGTGCTATCCCCTCTACATATTCACCACCAGAAGACAACCACATGGCGACTGTTACCAATGTTACTCCCCTGGATCCCCTATATCCTCGCCAGTTTTACTGCGATGAAGACATCCTCGAGGAATTAACTATCCCAGATTGACCATGGAATGTGTTCCATCACAGAGAGATATTTCTCTCGCAGGAAGCCTTTGATCCCCCTAGCCAAGACACCATATACGCAATTGAAACCAAATATTTTATCCCATCAGGGAATATAAACTGGTTCAACAACCCTATCCCTGCCTCCGATGCTTTTGAAGAACGCAACATGGCCAACAATTCCCGCACTGTCAAAATCGATATTTCCATCAAACCTGGAATGGTAGAAGAAATCACCATTGGCGCCGCATGATGTCCTAAAGAACTTAGAGCTTACAAATATCTCTTCCAAGAATATCGGGACATTTTTTCCTGGTCATACACCGAGATGCCCGGACTTGATCCTTCTATTGTTGAACATCATATAGACACATGGCCTGATATCGCACCTGTGCGACAAAAGAAACGCCCACTGCACCCATCCAAAGAAGCGGCCATCAAAGCCGAAATTGACAAATTACGCATTGTCAGGTTCATATACCCCATCTCATATATGTCATGGGTCTCCAACCCCATCCTTGTCAACAAAAAATAGGGAACTATTCACATCTGCACTAACTTTCTTGATCTCAATCACGCCTGCCCAAAGAAAACTTCCCAACGCCCTTCATCGACCAAATTATCGATGATTGTGCTGGTCACTAAACCTTGTCCTTCATGGATGGTTTCTCTGGCTACATTCAAATTTAGATTCATCCAACAGACTAGTACAAAACCACATTCACTACCCCATGGGGTACTTGTGCATATCGTGTCATGCCTTTTGGCCTCAAGAAAACCGGTGTGAAATTCCAACAGGCCAGGACATACATTTTTCATTATCTGGCTCGTATCATCCTCGCATACTTGGACGACCTCACCACTCGATCCAAGAAATGCACTCAATATCTAGATGACTTACGAGTCATCTTTCAAAGGTGTCATCAGTACAATATTCGCTTGAACGTCCTCAAGTGTGTATTCTGCATCACCGCTAGATGCCTCCTTGGGTTCATCATTTCCCAATGCAGCATCACTGTAGACCCCCTCAAAGTCCAACCCATCAGAGAGATTCCACCACCTCGGAATTTACGCCAGCTACAAAGCTTACAAGGCAAAGCTAACTTTTTACGTCGCTTTGTCCCCGATTACACCACTCACACACATGGTTTCCTTCACTTGTTACATCATGATATCCCATTTCTATGGGATAAACACACCCAAACAACTTTTGATGATTTAAAAGCGACGCTCTCAAACACCCCTTTGATTAGTCCACTTGACTATGATCACGACGACATCCTATACTTATCAGCCTCATCCATCTCAATAGAAGGAGTTCTCATCTATCTAGGGGATGATGGCCGCAAGCATGTAATTTACTATATTAGTAAAAGCCTTTCAAGGCCACCCCTAAAGTGAAATCATGAAGAGAAACTCTCCCTTGCAGTTTTCCTCATAGTCTAGAAACTGCTCCATTATATCATGCTTCACACCATCAAAGTCGTGGTAGATTCCAACCCTATGCAATACTTGCTCAGTCATCAGTAATGGTAAATTTTCCCGATGGATCGTCATCCTTCAAGAGTACGACCTCGAGTTTTCAACACCCAAGAGCAAGAAATCCCTCATCCTCTCCGAACTCGTTACGACATTTCCCTCAGATACCACCAGTTCACCCATCAATACGGACTTCCCCAACGAACACCTCTTCTACATCCCCTCATATGATCCATGTTACGGAGATCTCCTCGTCTACCTTCGCACATAGAAATTTGGAACCCACCTCTCCCGGGACTATCGTCGACATATTCTCCATCAGGCCCCTCGATATCTCCTTATCGGTAAAATATTATATTGACGAGGGATCGACATTGTACTCCGTCAATGTTTGACCATCGACGAAGCTGACAAAGTTCTGAATGATTTCCACAGTGACGCTTGCGGGGGTCACCTCTCAGGGATGTCCACTGCCCATAAAATCATTCGAGCGGGATACTTCTGGCCCAAATTGTTTCATGAATGTATCCATGCTGTGAAACAGTGTGACAAATGCCAACTTTATTCCCACAAAGCACGAGCACCACCCACGCTTCTACACGCAGTCATCACTGCCAGACCCTTTTTGTAGGTGGGGCATTGACTTCATGATTTGCAACCCTCCATCCAGCAATGGACAGAAGTACATTATTATGGCCATCAATTAATTCACCAAGTGGGTCGAAGCCATTCCCACCTTCAACAACACCGCTAACACCGCAATGCATTTTTTCTTTAATCAAGTCATTTCCTACTTTGGAGTACCATTACAGTTGGTCTCTGATCATGGAAAACACTTTAAGAATGTGCTCTTTGTCGAAATTTCCTCAAATTTAGGCTTCTCCCACAAGTTCACCTACCCCTACTACCCTCAATCCAATGGATAGGTAGAGGCAGTCAACAAGGTCCTCAAAACCATGTTACAACGCACTGTTAACAAACATAACACCAATTGGAATCATATGTTGTTCTCATATATATGGGTGTATCGCACGGTAGTTAAAACTGCCACTGGCTTTACACCATTTCATCTTGTCCATGGGGTCGAAGCCACTCTCCCCATCGAGTGAAAAATTACCACATTGTGCACCACTATTGAGTTATTACCCGACACTGCTCCAATAAAGTAGCGCTTGTTGAACTTAGATTCGCTTAATGAAGATCATCGATCTTCATTACAGAACAATGAGGCAGCTAAAAAACGGTCGAAGGCCACCTTTGACCTCCATGTCAACCTTCTCTCCTTTAATGAAGGAGACCTCATCCTTGCCTATGATATCACTCACGACACCCTCGGCCATGGAAAATTCAAGTCACTATGGCATGGACCCTACATAAATAAACATTGCCTCACTAAAGGTGCATACATCCTGGCATCTCCCAAAGGCTACCCTCTCAAAGAACTTGTCAATGGGTTGTACTTAAAGAAATTTTACACCTAAGAGTAGTCATTATACACTAGGCTTTTTCTTTTTGTACACGTTTTGTAGAATTTTTAGTCTTCTTTTCCCGCCATGCCTTATGTCTGATATACCCTTTGTGTTATTGAAAGATGACTCCTCCATCAACCTACCACATTGGTTACACTAACGGGGCTAGCTGATGGACATAGAATCTCGCTTCGGTCGCTTGGGCCCTCTAGTCCCCCTCACATGAACTGCTCAACTCCAGCAGTATATGTTTGGGCTCAACAACCAACAACCAAGTAGAATACACAGTCGGCATTGGCCTCCTTGCCGAGGCCAGTCACCACTATATTCATCACCTTAGCAACCTACTAGATTCTGAGCTCGTTGTCCTGCAGCTCAACAATGTGTACAGTGTCCTCGATCCCTGCCTCTTCCGCAAATACCTGCAAGTTAGACTTTTATCTCGACATTTTGATTCAATCACGTTTACACATATTCCATGAAAATTCAATCAAATAGAAAATAATATGTCTAACTTAGTATTATATTGGCATTTATCACATCAATACATCATTACACATACATAAATTATCAAAGTTTGTCACAGCATATAGATTAGACATCATAAACATCACCACAAAACATCCTCACATATGAACATCATAAAGATCCAAATATATATATATATATATATCGATCAATGTGCCATCAATATTTACAAAAATAGTACAACATGTACATCGACCATAGGCAGGTGAACCCCCTCATCTCTATAGGTACAAAATAGGTGTCACACCACCCTATAAAAAATGGGCTCACAGGCCTATATAAATATAAACATATATACACATCAAAATCACTCATGGTGCCTCTAGAACACCACCACCTGGTCCTCTCTATGAAGGAGGTGCCCCACCATCCGACGGTCCTCCAGGTCCTGGGGATAGCCACCCAGTCATCGTCGCTTCCGCTACAGTTGATCTATGGATCAAGGTCCACAACTCCATCGGAATGCCCACACACTGCTCCAAGACTCCCTCGTCCTGGATCTGCGTCCACATGCCCTCAGGAACTCCCTATAGCACCACCTCTAATCGGTAGCGAAATTCCTCTAGCACTCTGCTCACCTCTGTCGGAGGAGCATGTGAAGGCCCTACACTAGGGTCATCATATCGACGCCTCCTACCAGCTCTATCAGCATCAGTTGGCCTCGCACTAGCCTCATCCCTCTGGCGTCTCTCCCCTTCCCGTGGCAGTCTCTCAGGCCCCTAACGAGCCGATGCTCTGAACAAATCTACCTCTCATCCACGTGGCCCCGCATCTGCACACACAACAAACAAATGATAGAATCAACATCCATAGATACATAAACCATATGCTATACTATCCAAAAACATCAAATACATCAACATACCTTGGTGGTCCCAAACCTCTCCAAGAGGTAAGACCATGTCGAGATTATGACGATAGTACATCCTGCCATACGAGTATCGCAGGATGATCTGTGGAATCTGATGCCACACACGTGATAGCTTGGTTGTAAAGTAATGGCCACCCTCCCCAGTCTTAGGCACAACATAGGCACCATCTCCAAGAACCAGGCCACCAAGATCGACCCAAAGGAAAAATCCCCTGAGTCTGCAGCTCAACACCTGTTGAGTTGCCCCATCATCTTGGCATGTAGCATCAAGCCCCAGGAAAATTTCTCTCCACTCATTGCCCTCTGCATGATCCTCAGCTAACCACCATTGATCCATTGAGTAGCTAGGGATCCATAGACCCTCACAATCATCATTGCAATGAAACAATGCACAAGGGCAGACATCGCCCTAATACACACCACCGAGCCTAACATAAAGTCCTCCCTGGTACAATACGTTCAAGTCAGGTCAGCCAACTATCCATCCCTTGGAAACAGAGGATCAGCGGGTAGAGTGATTCCCTGAAATGAGAGCCTAGTCAAGAAATACACATCCTCCATCACAGAGAATGTGAGTGGCTCCCCTCGCACATTGAAGCATTGCATATTAGTGCTCCACATAGATATAAAAAATTGTAGCAGGTACTCCTGTTCCCGCAACAGGGAGAAATCAAAGAACTTTAGCAACCCACAGGCTACCAAAGGTCCCCGCACACCTGGATCCTCATCCGTCACTACCTCCCTGAGGCACGCCCAGTCCCTCTCCCTCAAGTGGATTGGCATCCTGAATTGGTCACGTGCATCCACATAAAAAGTACTTGATCAGACATCAGAAACCAAGAAACCACCAAATCTCAAAAAGATAATCTTTTACATGAGGCAAAGACATAGTTGTGCATCAATGCGCAACTGTCAAAGACATAGGAACGCATTCATGTACCCCTGTCACACACACAGACATGCATTCATGCGCGCCTGTTCAATACACAATTGTACACACATGCACAACTGCTAGAGAAAAGGCCATGCATGAGTGCACAATTGTACTTCGAACAACACGCATCCAATGAGTGCTTGTTTTCCTCATTCAGGTGCCCCTGGTGCAGTTGTCTTAATTACAACCACACACCCAAGTGCGGGAATCCTTCGATCTCCCATGCACTGGGGGGGGCACCCTCACAAAAACTCTGAGTACGACCATTTGTACGTCCCTGCCCAAAAAATAAATCCTAACTACTATGAAGGAGGATGATACCACTAGCCTGGCTCTCGCTATTCGTAGATCGGCAGGCTCGATCTCCTGGAGTCTCCAAATCTCCTCTCAAACCTCTCGTAAACTCACTATGATAACAGTTACAAAGGAGGTGGCATTATGGACCCTACAACTATATATAGTCCCTTTTGCCAAACTTTTGAACTCAATTACAGGAGCTCTGAGCATCCGTTTTCCGATCTGTCTTCAGCCACGGGATCAGGATCCTGCTACATACACAATCACATTCCCCGGGTCCCCATCCATTCTTGGCCCCAAAGGAGCATTTTTTTTCACATCACGCCCAAGTACGCATGCTCATGTTAACAATTATTGAATAACTGTTATATGTTCTTTATCTTCAGATATTGTTCACGTCGAGTATTCAGTTTTTATGTGTGCATGTACTTGGTCATCACTCGTCAATGAAGCCCCTTCAAGTATATGATCAGCATTGGCATGTAATAATTCCCTCTGAATATAAATTTCATATCTTAGTCACACCCTCTAACATTTTCCTGTAGGATCCTCACACCTGGCTCTACAGTACTATCACCTCCACTACATTTCAAGTATTATCACCCAGTAGCATTCTCCCCCACATGAGTTGTCCCATTCATAGTCCCCTTTGGCACTTTGACACTCATGTTGCTTTCACCCCGTAGGGATGGGAGTTCCAATAGTCGCACGAATGTTCGTGAATCATCCACATACTTCTTCTCATTATGCTATCCTTCCCAATGGACTCCCAGGACATCTCATCACAGTTTCACTTTGACTGCAATGCCGCAGTATCATTAACCTTCCATTTCACCCACAATCAGTTTTCCAATATCCAAATT
This sequence comes from Picea engelmannii, assembly GCA_009831015.1. NCBI lineage: Eukaryota > Viridiplantae > Streptophyta > Pinopsida > Pinales > Pinaceae > Picea > Picea engelmannii. The sequence goes on along the minus strand of ML783884.1, from coordinate 1,106,169 downwards.
TCCCTCCATTCATTTCCCTCATATAGAAACCCACCCATGGGGCCCTCACCCTCCACCAGTTCTTCATCCAAACTTGCACCCTCATAGGCCAAGCCACCTTGCACTGGGGCACCCATTTCTGTATCTGCATGTTTATCCCACCTTATTCTTTATTCATTTGGTAATTGTACAAAATCTTTATTTCCATAATTTACATATTTTATGTTGTCTCCTTTAGTGACCTTCCTTTCCTGGAAACACAACCCCTATCACCCTTGGTTGGGGCATTCTGTTACATTCTAATCTTGTTGACATCATCCATAAACCCCAAGTTTCCCACAGTCCATACACCTCTGATCTCTAAGTTTTTCCACTTTGTCATCCCTCTAGCACCATTTAAACCCACGTTTATTAGTCCCCCTGACGCTAGATCTAGTTTCTTGGTTACTGCCACTCATATCTCCAACCAAGGGAAGTATTGAGTCTCAACACATCTCGACTTCTTCCATGTTCCTCATGAGTTCCTGATCTCACCCCGTGGATTTCTATAAGCCCTTTACTTCTTGGAGTTGTGTCTCCCTTTCTGTCGACATCAACACAGTTTCCAGAAGGGCAATAGTATCTTGAATCTCATTAACTTTGCAATTAGGAGTCTCGGGTGGCATAGAGAAAGCCACCATTTTTATTTGTTGTCGTTGACCCCCATAACATTCGACTTCAACACTATCTCATGTTACAATGGGTCTTACTTTGCGACTCTTGCATTTGTTTTTATATTTTCCGAAGACCTCTGAAATTTGTTGGGCTATCAATGCCCGCAAATTATCGACACTTCTTACAGGTGTCATCGCCTCTTTTCAGAGTTTGTTCACCATCAGAATTGTCCTCTGCCATTATCAAACCTCCCGGGAGGGCATTGCAGTTATCTACGTCAACATACAGCTTCAGTTACTATCTTACATATTTTGAGTTACATGACACAAGCATGGGGCATGCCCACCTTGTTTGTACAAAGTTTTATTTTTTCCACACCTAGCGAAAGGTTTGGGTCCGACAGGTTCCCCTCTCCCTCCAATGGGACACTCTTGCAATTCCTCTCTACACTCTTTCTTACAATCATACTCTCAGTAGAAGAAACATTGATGTCTTTCAACTATACATATGCTCCTAACCTCACACATCAGGGGGCATCTCTTATCACTGAAATTTCATCTGCAAATGGTTATAGGAATCCAACATCTCCAAACACCTATTAGTTCATCCATGGCCCAAAAATGCATTTCCAAAGGGCACAAACTATACAACTGGTTATAAAATCAGCATGTGCTCAAAATATAAAATAAGTGCATGCACGTGAGCTAGTCGAAAACGCGGGAAAAGCGCACATGCACCCGATGTACGACTCTGGATACAAAAAGTTGTGTACACCTTAGAACAGTGGATTTATGATTCTGGTCGGTTTCCCACACACTTCTGATTCAGCTCCCAAGTCAATTTGACCCCACCCGAACCGAATCCGAGTGGGGGGCTGGTCAAAGACGTAAAGGTTCCCTAAAGGGCCCCTTGTTCACACTAAATACTGGTTGGATAATGCCTCAAATATTTTCTATAAAAAGAGGCCATGGGTGCACTATATTTCCAAGAATCTATTTGTATTGTTATGTTTCCTCTATTGTCCTACAAGGAACCTCTTTCCTCATTGGAGCATACAACCACCATTTCATTGGGCCATTCACATCACCTCTTGAGTGAATGAGCTTTGGATTTCTTCACCATTTCCTTTTAGTTTTCTATTTGTAAGAAGAGCTCTCTCATTGGGGGTTCAAGATCCCTCCCTTGGAGGAAGAGGGGACCCATAAGTCTCCCTTTCTCTTTGGTGTTTGCCCACTAATACAATCTATCCATTGGTGGCATGAATATTGGTCAATTATTTAGTTGATTTTGGTTCTAATTTCCTTATGCACTTTAGTTTAGTTTATTTAATTGTTGTTATCTTAGTTGTTTATTTGTTTCATATGCTTGATGTGTCTAACTCTTGCACTAACTTATGTCCTGTTCATCTAACCCAACTGAACTTGCAAGTGTCCCTCTTTTTCTCATTCAGGTGACGAAAAGGATACAACAATATCCATTTCCAAATGTACTTGGCATGGACTAAGCTTCTATGCAGCACTTGTTAAAACTTACTAGAAGTGTAAAGTAAATAGACTATGATTAAATGACTTTGTAAAATTACAAAATTCAAATTGGTAAATGTATTATCAATACTTTTTTCCAATAGAAAATTCGCTTGAAATTATATTAGAGTATAATCTCATTTACATCTATAAGTTCAAATCAAAATATAGTTCTCAATTGATCCATCAGTACTATACTATCGCCATCCAAAATAGCTAAAACATCAAGTCCCTATTTACTCAATAGTAGCTATCCAAAATGGACTATTACACAGGCAGTCAATGAAATCCTACTACATAAAAGTTCATCTCCACAAAGGAAACATAGACTATGATACCAGGATCCAAAATTTGCGCCAAACTCATAAACACCAATGGTCTTTAAAAGAGATTTAGATGGGATAGTGGACCTGTCGTCCCATTTTCCCAAGTGTAAATAATCTACCTTTCAAATCCAGCAAGGCTTGTTTGGAAAGGCAATCTGCTTCCTTTTTATACTCCTTGAAAATATTATGAAATCTAATTTCTTGGAAAAAAAATTTCAATACCTTGGATTTGTGCTTCCATCCATCAATATCGATAGCATGTAAATTTCCTTTTTGATTCAGCCAATCTATAATCACCTTGGAGTCCCCCATCACCTGTAACTTTGGAATTTTCCATAGATTTGCAAGAGTTAGAGTTACCCAGTCCCCCATCAACTCTGGTTTAGAATTTGTACCGACCCCACAATCAATGTGCCACCTGTAAAAAATGCAAGTCTGGAATTTTGAATACACCCCCAACTCCACAAATCAAACCACCATGAATAGAATCCCCATCAAAATAAGTAGTGTATCCCACAAACTGGGTGATCAGACTCCTTTTTATAGTGATCATTTTTTGAGAATGAGGATGGAATTTGAGCGCTCCTATATTCTTACAAGCCACTGCCCAAACTGAGGGCTCTTTCTCCTCAAATATAACCTGATTTCTCTCGAGCCAAATATACCAACAAGAGAGTACTGCCAGATTATTGGAGACAGTCTTATCTATCGCCCATGAGGAAATGCAATCATTAAAGGATATTCCAACCCATGGTTTTTAAACTTTAATAAAGAAGGATATTCTAGCCGAAACTATTTGAGTGAAGGAGAAGTGCACGAACAGATGGTTGATATCTTCATTATTGATTTTACAAAGAGGACATATACCAGGTCCCTGCCATCCTTTTTTTGTAAAACTTCCCAAGATAATATCATTTTTTTCGGCCTCCATCCAAACAAATAGTTTAATCTTCAGTTGAATGTTCCACTTCCATAATTTTACTTTACAATCGCTCCAAATCGGATAATCCTGTGTAGAAATAAGAGTTGAGTATATGTTTTTAACAGTTATGTTCCCAGTGGAATATCCTCTTGTCCAGAGAAGAGTATATTCTAAGTATTGGAGCGATACACCAACTCCATTTAGATCATTGCAGTAGCTATCCCATTCGGACACTAAATAACCCATCAATCCCAGTTCCGTGCTTCCAATCCATGACTCTGTTAAAGTAATGGGATATTGATAAGCTTCAGCTAGTGCCAAAATGGTAATTATTCTTTGATTTAAATGTGATATAATCTCTTCCAAGAGGAAGGAATTTTCACCTAAGCCAAGAATCCGATCTCTGCCAATATTTATGAGATGTCCTGAACCTAGGGACCAACTGAGCCAATGAGTTATGACATGAACAGAACAGACTAGGCTAGTCCAAATCCTGGACGCAGAGAAGACCTTATGAGTTGTCAACCTATACCAATTGATAATTGTAGTATTTGGAAAATATTTATCTCTTAAAACCTTGTGTCAAATGCCCTCCTGCATTAGAACAGGCCAAAGTGTATTCACAGTCAAAGTCGTGTTGAACAGAACAAGGTTTCGGAAGCCCCATCCACCATTCTTTTTTGGTCTAGAAAGTATATCCCATCTGCAAAGGTGGAATTGTTGAGTATCTTTGTGACCGTTCCAAAAAAAGTGAAACATCAATTTCCTGATCTTATTTAGAACTGAGTGAGGAATTGCTTCCATCGACATCCAATATATTGGATGTCCTTCCAACACAGTTTTTACAAGGATGTATCTACCACCCAAAGTAAGCCACTGGTTGCACCATAAGCCTATCTTCTTTGTTATTTTGGCTACCAACCAATCCCAATCTTCATCCCTATGAGCACCAGTGTTTAGAAAGTATCCCAAGTATCTGAATCCCAAAGAGAGATCACTAAATGTATATGGAAGAAATCTCTTGAAAGGAGAAAGCTCGATATCCAAAAGGCTTGCATAATGAACTATACTTTTGGATTGATTTACCATTAGCCCAGATGCTTTACAAAATAAACAGATAATTTTGTCAACTTCCCACCATTCTTGTAAAGTAGCCCTCATCATAATAAGAACATCATCAACAAACAATAAATGAAGAATCTATACAAACGAGATACTTTTATACCTGTACAAGTACCTTCACCAATAGCATTTTCCAGTAATAGGTTGAGGCCCTCCATAACCAGGATAAATAGCAATGGCGATAGTGGGCACCCTTGACGCAGTCCCCTGCCACTTCTAAAAACCTATGTGGCCTCACCATTAATCATAACAACAAAGGAATAATAATTCATGCAGGCCATGATCCAGTTGGTCATATGGATCCCAAAACCATTTGTTATAAGGATTAGTCTTAATAATTCCCAGTCAATACAATCATACGCCTTCCTTAGGTCCAGTTTTAAAACCAGAGATTTTAAATTTTTCTTCTTTATAACGTGTAGACTTTCATGGGTTGTTCTGATAACATCTTGAATCCTCCTACCTTGAAGGAATCCCAAATTTGCAGTAGATAGTGAATTGGAAAGGATCGTTTTGATCTGGTTTGAAATGATTTTTGAGATCACTTTATAACACAAATTGCAGAAGGATATCGGACGAAAATCATCAAAGGTAGATTGTTTATTATCCTTTGTGATCAAAGTCAAGAAATTCAAATTTAGGCTTCCCACAATAGATCCTAGCCTTCTTGTTTCCTCCGCCATTTCGAGAAGATCCTCACCAACTATATCAAAAAATAAAGTGAAAAACTCAGTCATCCAGCCATCCAGCCCAGGACTCTTATCTTTTTTTAATTTGAAAAGAACTTTCTTTAATTCTTCCAGTGTAACAGGCTTGAAGAGTGTTCTTGATTCATCATCATTTAACATCGAGGGATATAACCCTACTATATTGACTTGTTCAGTGGTGTTCATAGAACCCTGTTCTTTATAAAATTCTTTGAAATGGTGGATCGTTGCCTCCTTAATGGCTCCCTGCTTTTAAATAATATCTCCATTTCTATCAATGATATCCCAGACATGTTTTCTAGTCCTATTGTGACTAGCAAAATTATGAAAATATTTAGTGTTGTTGTCCCCACTGGTCAGCCAAATAGCTCTGTTGTGGAGTCTCCACTGTTCTTCAGTACCCCTTAGAATATTATTTCTTTCGAGTTCTCGCTACCTGAGAATATTTCCTTCTTCAAGGTTTTTAGAATCATCCACCAGTCGCAAGATCGATCCTTTATACCAGATTCTAGGTTCCTCATTTTTTCATTGTTCCTAGCCAAACTTGCTTTATACCACTGCTTTGTATGAGTCTTTAGAAATTTTAGCTTCCACACCAATCTATTTTGAATGCCACCTTTGGATAGGAACATCGTATCTTTCCATATTTTATGTACTAAATCTACATAATCTTGTTCATTCAACCAATGATCATTCAATTTGAAAGGATATGCCTTGTAAATAGGAATAATTTCCAACTATAAGAGGATGGGAGCATGATCTGATATGAAGGGAAAATCGACCCACAATATGTAAATTCCAATTTTTAATAATAAATCTTCAGACACTAGACATCGATCCAGTCTCCTAGACACCGCTTCATAACAAGAATGACCGTTTCGCCATGTAGGAACCAATTTTTCCGGTTTTATATCTATCAGATTTCTGGACATAAATAAATCCCTGTAAAAATCATCTAAAGGACCATGCCAAGTAGATCCACCCCAGACCTCATTCAGAGATATAACAATGTTTAAATATCCAGCTATAATCAAATTCTTTATAGCCAAAACACCATTGTCAGCCACCGACTGCCAGAAGAGTTTCCGTTCCGTGCATGGTCCATAAATATTAAGCAAGGCTAACTCCCACTTATATTTATAACACCTTCCTGTTAACAATATACCACCAATAGTAATATAGGGAACCAGATCATAACAAATAGGATCCCAAGAGACTAATAAGCCCCTCGAAGTACCCACAGAACTAACAACACACGATACCCAGGAGGGTCTCAACACATACATGAAATCTCTAGATTTCTTAGCAGTTAGCAATGTTTCCTAGTGAAAAACGATTTTAGGAAGGGAATGATCCAAAATTCGTCTAACTGAGGTTGCTTTGAGGGTGCGTCCAACCCCTCTAATGTTTAATGAAAGTAATAACATCACTAAGACCATGCCAGGGCTTTCATTTCTCTAAGAGCCCCACAATCAGTGGAGGAGTGAGTATTTTCACTAGTCTTGGTGGATAATACAACCAATTGTTTCCAGGTACTTCGAGTTTTTGTAGGAGAATGTTCTATGGAAAGTCCTCTTGACTAAGAAAATTATTTTCCACTCCCCTTAGTATGTGCCTGGGATGCATTTACCTCTGAACTCGAAGCAGAATCAATGACTGTCTTCCCAAAATAAGTTGTCAGCTTAATGGAAGTGTTATTCTCCTGGATAAAAGGAATTAGAGAGTCTAGGACCTCACTAAGACTGGGCTCGTCCTCCTTTGATTCTCTATATCCCAACTGCAATAGATTATCTATCCTCTCCGGAGAAGAGTGGACTGGAACAGTTAAACAAGGCCGATAGATACAGTGTTGTAGTGAATGAGACTCAAGATCTAATGACAGAGGGATAATGGGAGAACAAGGAGGAAGAGTCGGTAAAACCTCGGTTTCTAGAGCTGGGGAGGGAATGGAGTTTTGTGAAATCGTCGAAACCTCCAGAGGTAGTTTCTTTGTAATAATACCTCCATCAATGAATTCCTTGTTACCAGAAGTAGATGAATGGATCCAAAGTGACTTATATAAAGCGTCCTTTTCCCATAGTGACAATGAAGAGTATAAAACAGGGCATTGTTTTTTTAACTTGCCCGTAAGGGATGCCGGGGGCTCCACCTGTGTATCTGGCTCAGAATCAAAAGGTAAAGACTCGCAACGATATGAATCCACTTTTGTAATGTAGTCGGGTGGCTCTCTTTGTAAAAGAGTATCCTCTGAAGTTTCATCTTGCGCCTTACCAGAACAATCTCAGCATAGGTGACCTGTGCATTGACACCGACTGCAATGAAACGAGATTCCAAGATAGTCTATCCATTGAGTGAAATGTCTCCCCCGCCATTCAATATCCAAAACCTCTGGCACCCCTCCATGTATATCCATTTCAACTAGAAATCTTCCCATTTTCCTTGAAGAACTTTCCAGAGATGTTAAATCCAGAGAAATGAACTTCCCCAGAGAATCCCCAATCACTCGCAAGGCACCTTCGTTACACATATGAATCGGTAGACCTTGCAATAGTACCCAAAGGTGATAGAATTCAAAATTTTCCTTCATCAAGTCAAATGCCACTCTCCATCATTTGAGCATTAAGTTGCTTCCCCCATTAACCCATGAAGTATCAAGTAACAATGAAGCATCTTCTGGAGTTTTACATAAGAAACCCATCCACCCTTTGGTTAGATAGAGTACATCTGACGTATAGCCCAAAATAGGTTCCCACTATTTTTCAATCTAGTTTGAAATATTACCAATACTCAGATATGAATAGGAAAATCTACCAACCACTTGTAAATTCTAACCTTGTACAAAATCTATTGAGAACAGGTATTCAGAAAAAAGAACAGAAAATATACAATGGCAAATACAAACATTACACTGAGATTTTTCCCCTGGAAACCCATACTGAGAAAACCAACATATTCTATATTATTCATTGTGTTACAATGTTTACAATACAAAATACATATAGGAGTCAGTGGCATCCAAAACCCTAATCCAATGACCTAGATTAGTCCAAAACCCTAGTTCCTTAACCGGAAATAGAAAACCATCGGTAAAGAAACCATATGCCAAAAAACCACCTAAATATAATGTGGTCCCGAAAAATGCGGTCCCGATCCAAAAATAAAAAAATTGGGGCCGCCCCCTCTTACCCCCCTGCGCACCCGACACATACGCTCCTACACTACTACACATGCAAAGAATATAACACATACCCAACACCACTCCGTAGAGTACCAACCTACATGCTTCTTCCAGGCCCACGTCCAAGCCCAACACCATTTTCCTTACCTTCCCGTTTGTCTTCCACGCTTTCCTCTGGTTACCTATCGATAGAGGAGATTTGTGGGTATTTGTCACTCTATCCGACTAGTAAACCCCATTATCTCTCAAACAAGAAACTAGTGCATTCGTTCGAACATCCTCTTGCTATGAAGGGCTCAGTGCAACAGGGAAAGAGGTTAAGTGTTTAGAGTATATCGAGTTCTAGGTACCAGAAGGACCTTGATCAATTGTCAGAAAAGATGTCGTAATGCTTGGCTTGGTTGTCAGATCAAGTGCTAAGTGGATTCATGGGCCTAGTACACCACCTAGAGAATCGACCCTCGAGAAAAGACCATCATGATGCCACCCCAGCTCGTCCTCGACGTTCATTAAATCCAAAACATTTTTTCTAAGTCGTTGATAGCTGGGGGAGATATGTCGCCTCCACTATAAAACATTGAGCTAAGAAAATAATTAGGTTCAGTTTCCTAAATAGGAAATTAACTACTGAGGCCAGACCTAGAAACCATAGAGAAAATTGTCCTATAAAATAATAACTCCATTATTTACTAAGCATTTTACAAGAGTAAGCTAAAACAACCACTACAAAAACACGAGGATGCGTCATGGCTAAAGGTGTAAAGTAAATGTGAATAACTATGATGGAATGACTTTGTAAGGTAAAGAAAGCACTATTCTATCAACCTTAAATAATTAGGTCCACTATTATCCAACCCAATCGAAATGTTTTTTATATATTTATTTGATGTAAATTTTGTATATTTAAATTTTACTTTCATTGTATACACATATGTTAATATTTGATGTTTATATATATAATAATAATGAAAAGAAATTATTTTAATTAATATTAAAAAAAATATTTTTTTATTATAAATACTTTATTGTTTTAATGGTATCAAAATTAAAGTTTGTTAGCACATTTTTTAATTTCTAATTTGTATTTTAGTTAAGTATTATTTTTGAGTGTTTAAAAATTTGTTAGGACATTTATGTAAAATCATAAAATTGAGTATAATATATAGAAGATAAAAAATCAGTTAATTGGGTTATTGGGTTTTTTTTAGTGGTTTGTGTGATAAAATGTTGCACTTAACCACATTAAAGAAAAAAATATATAAAAAATCATAAAATTAAGATATAATATATTTATGATAAAAAATTTAACTTATACATTGAAGAAAAATGTTTTTAAACTTAAAAAAATTATTAATTAAAAAAATTAAAGTTTTAATATAAAAGGGCATTTAACCATGCAAATATTTTTTTCCTCTTTATATTGTAGCATTGGTAAAAGAATTGTTTAGAAAAAAAAAATCAAATATTTTTATATTATAATTTTACTAAATAAAAGAAGATTTAAATTTTATTATGAAAAAAATAAGTTAACTAGGTTTAGTTTTAGTGGTTTGTGGTGAGGGGTGTTCTCCTTTTTAAGTAGGTTTATTTTGTTGGAAACATGTCAACGAATTTCCCATGCGGTCACATGCACATGCATGTAGTTATATTAGGAATATGCATGCATGCACTCTTTTGTGAATAGATTTTATATATACGAGCATATACATAGAGGTGCAGTGCAATGTGTGTAGAGTGTGTGAGCAAAACACAATACTGTGGAGTATGCCTCTGAGGAAAGGATGATTGTATGCTTGGCTATTGTAATTTTTCCTTGAATAACAATAATACTGACTATCATTACTCCGTGGTTTTTTCGCACATTTAGTTTCCACACAAATCAGTCAGAATTTAGGAGAGCCGCCATAACACGAAAATACACACAAAATAATATTGTATTACTATATCAAATTCTAAGATACAGCAAGTACATGTAGCTGGAGTTAGATCCAACCAATTCCAAACATAGGTATGGAGGTTGAGATAATATCTCAACAGCTCCTACAAAATCTCAAACCAAATCCAAACCAATCCCTGAATTAATCATTAATTCTAACACCCTCCCTTAATGATTACATTACAAATAAACTACATATTACAATTCTCAAATCACAACATAGATCTCTGTCTGATCTGGTCTTCATTAGCTCCTACACCCACTCTGATGCCTCTGGACTGCGCTCTTTCTCTTCATCTTCTTCGAGCTTACCATTCAACTCATTTAAAGCATAAATGCTTCAGACCATCATTGAGACTCTTTGTGAAACTGACGCTTCTCGACCTCCCGAAGGATAGTCTCGACACTGAACCATTTTATTGATACACTTCCATCTGTGAAATTCCCCCGAAGAGCAAATTTCAACAGTTATATAGGACAGCGATCTAAGTACGAAATGTTTTCAGCAATCAGTTAAACAACTGACCTTTCTACACACGTACAAACTCTAAAGGTAACCTGTAACTTCTATGCAGCGATCTGAAATTTTACGAACTGAGAAGCAATTTCCCATGGATCTGGATCAAGCGGCAAGATGCGTATGCAAGCAGCTTCAGATCTGTAGCTTGACGCAGTGGTTAGTCTCTCCGGCTGTTAGATAAATCTCCCCACATCCGGTATCTAAATCTGATAGGCGGATGGACTCTTCTTCGTTTCTGAGCCACAATTCGAACAGTGGGCAATAGGGGCGATCAGAATATCTCACGGAACTTCGCAGTGGCAGGGTTTTGATATATCGATAGAGTAGGGATGATCAATTCAGGTCACCAGTAGACAGCAAACGAGTATTTGAACGCACGCTCAGGTGGCGACTCCTCCAATTGCAGCACGCAGGCAGACAACGCACAGTCTTCCTCTTCTTCAGATTGCGTGCAGGCAACTTCAGTTAATTGGATGGCAGTAGTGTACAACGTCCTTCAGCAAATTCGTGGTGGCTCCTTCCTTCAGCGGCAATCTACGGGCATCGATTTAGATGACTCTCAGCAACCAAACATCTGCACCACTGAACTCAGGTCGTAGCATAAAAATCGGTGCAGTCACAACGCTCCAGCTCTAATTTACAACAGATTCGGTGCAGTCACAACACTCCAGTTTACAACAGATTTGCATTGACAGCAAATATCACGTGGCAAGCAACAACGCCCGGGACGCAGCAAATAAGATTGTACGCAGCGAGGACGAGTATGCAGATAGAGAGGGCACTCAACCAATCTCTCCAGAATTCACACAGCACGCAGCTCTCACATCTTTCTGGGCACTCCCGTGAGGGATTAAGCCCAGCCAAGCTCTGATACCAAGTCAGAATTTAGGAGAGCCGCCATAACACGAAAATACACACAAAATAATATTGTATTACTATATCAAATTCTAAGATACAGCAAGTATATGTAGCTGGAGTTAGATCCAACCAATTCCAAACATAGGTATGGAGGTTGAGATAATATCTCAACAGCTCCTACAAAATCTCAAACCAAATCCAAACCAATCCCTGAATTAATCATTAATTCTAACAAAATCACTATGTCAATTGTGGGATTGTTATTGTGTTGTGTTTGATTTAATATTCTCAGTTTTTTGCTTTGTTTTTCTTTTGGTACCCAACAAATAGTATCAAAAAGTAGAATTAAAGGATATAAAAACGAAGGAAAAAAAGAATCTGATCACTATAAATCATAGCAAGTGTTCAAAAGGTCGATCCCTAGATCAAAGCCTGGCAGACCGTAAAGTGAAGGAAAAGTTTGTTGTGAGAGGAGTGATATTGGTGGATCATCACACCTTATAGCATGTTGAAGCAACCATAACAACGATAATCATCGCTCATCATGACGTGCAATAGGGGGGATAATTGGTAATCATCGATGTTCAGCGTTACGGAAGGAGCGATGACCATGGTATAAGAGATCGAGAATTGCCTTGGTAAACCAATGAAGAGGTGGATCGAGGTATGAAAAGTGGCTTTTGTTTCATTATGCACATGATATATTTTAATAAAGGGACACTTTTATAAGTGGAGGATGTTTTAATAAAATGTGAGGTGGATATTTTTTATTAAAAGGATTTATAAAAATACATATATGTGGTTTGTTTTGTAAAACTTTTAACTTAATATTAAATTTTGAATTTTGGGGTTTACCCTTGAAACATAATACTAATCCTCTATAATAAGAAGTTTGGTTTTATAAGTTGTGGAACATATTGTGTATTGGTGTTTGTATTAACGGAAAAAATACAGAGGTCAAAGTTTGAGGTGGAAAAGTTCAACGGAAAGAATAACTTGGAGTTATGGAATCTCGACAAGAGTGGTGATGGTTGATTCACTGTAAAAGAAAACAAAAATTGTATTTACTTTGGAGTTGTAAAAATAATTGATTGCACGTAAATGGGCATATATCTGTAAGACCTGAATAGAGATGTGTACCCCTGGTTTATCAGGTCACCTACGAAACGTCTAAACATAGATTTAGGTAGATTGAATAGGCTTGGTGAACTCCATTGTAAATGGGCCTGGAGGTAAGCGGTGAGGGCTTACTTGGTCGGATTTGGTCAAGGTTGGTCGAATGAAAAGTTCAAGGTGGAGAAGTGTGTCCATTTTAGAAAGGCGGGTCTGTAGAAAGGCTTATGTGTAGGCAGGCCAATCAAGTGTTCGAGAATATATGATGAAGGTAGGTTCACATCCATGGAATTTGGAAAGTATTGCAAGGAATATGGGATCGAATAGGCATGTTCAGTAATGCCAAGTTGCAACAATAGTTGTGGAAAAAAGTGGTTGAGCTATCTGGTAACTTGGTCACGATCAGTTGCAAAAGAAAGGAAGATTCAGGAAGAGGTGTGAACAAGTCATCTGGTAATTACTCAAATGTGAAATTATTCGGTTGTGATGCTTATTTTTTTTATCAGCACTCTAAGTAGAACCCAAGTCAAACAAGTAGATCTTTGGTATGGTGATGATGTTAAGGAGTGTAGAATGTGGGATCCTACTACCCATGGAATCATCATGGACATAGATGCAGTGTTTGATGAATCTCCTTTTATAAAATCAGACATAGTAAAAGATGAAAGGTCCAAAGCATGACTGGTAGCATAAGAGTATTTGGAAGGTATTGATTTCCATGAAAGTCTCTCACCAGTTGTTAAAGGCTTGTTTCTATTCATTTTGTGTTAGCATTAGTTGTGTTAGTACAACTAGATTTTAAAATTGTTTTACATGGATTTTTTTGGATAAGGGGATGTATTTGGAACAACCAGAACGATTAGTTCAGAATCGCAACAGAAGATTTGTTTGCAAACTCAAGAATCATTGTATGGCCTGAAGCATGCCAAAAAAATTGTACAAGATTTTTGATTCCTTCATGGTGGGCCAGATTTACAAGAAGTGAGTATAATCATTGTGTTTATGGTATATTCATTATCTTGGTGTTATATGTTATGCTTATTGCAAGCACAAGCATGGTTGAGGTCAACAGGTTGGCTCAGTTGGTTAGGATGTTTGTTATGAAGGATATGAGAGAAGAAAAATAAATCTTGGGCATGGGAATGCATAGAGACAGGAAATATGGTAAGCTTGGTTATCACAACAGAAGTATGTGGTGAACATACTTAGGAAATTTGGTATGAATAATGTGAAAGCAGTAAAATCCCTTTGGCTTTCCATTGTAATTTTTCTTCAGGTTTATGTCCTAACCGATGAAGAAGAAAATGGTTATATGTCTCGAGTATTATATGCTAGTAGGAAGTTTGATGATTGCGATGGGAAATGGTCACCATTTCACATGAAGTTGGTGTTGTCAGTAGACACGTGACAAAACCAGGTGAAGAGCATGGAAATGAGTTCTTCAAACACATAAGTAAGAGTATCACCTACAGTGGTTGCAGTGATTTAGTCTATGGTTATGATTCATGAGATTTGAACAAGAGGAGACCTACCTTAGGTTATGTCCTGAAAGAATGCAAGGATCTATTGGGTAAATTTGGACAAGTACAGGATGAGGTGTTATGTGCTAGTCAAATTGTTGTGCATTTGACTAAAGGTCTAGTGTATCAAAATGGGACAAGTGTATCGTTTTATTAGAAATATTATTGATGGAGGCAGAATGGTCCATACTGGAGTAAATCGTGTAGGCATGTTCACGTAACAGTACTTTTAGAGAAGTTGCAGAGCTGTGATGGTGTTTGGCTTCTCTTGTCTTGCATGAAAGGTGATGAATTAATTAAGGGCATGATGTATCAGGTAAATTGTTGTCAAGGTGGAGATTGTTGGAAACATGCCAACGAATTTCCCATGCGGTCACATGCACATGCATGCAACTATATTAGGAATGCGCATGCATGCACTCTTTTGTGAATAGATTGTGTAACTCATGGATCTAATTATAATCGGTTAGTTTAATTGTTTGAGAGATGCTATATATATGAGCATACCCATAGTAGTGCAGTGCAATGTGTGTAGAGTATGTGAGAAAGACACAATACTGTGGAGTATGTCTCTGAGGAGAGGATGGTTGTATGCATGTGTTGGCTATTGTAATTCTCCTTTGAATAATAAGAATATCGATTATCTTTGCCCCATGGTTTTTTCCAGCATTGGGTTTCCACATAAATCACTATGTCAATTGTGTGATTTTTGTTGTGTTTTGTTTTGTTTGGTTTGATGTTCTTAGTTTTATGCTCTGTTTTGCTTCAGTTGCCCAACACATTTCCTTGTAATGACATGTTGTGCCCTTATTGCTTTTACAAAAAAATAAATTTATTAATTTTTATTAATTTATTAATTCATTAATGTTGGAATATGAAACTTTTGTCTTTTTAATAATGTGTGAGGAGATTATGTTTGATAATGCATTTTGTTATTGAGAGGTAGAGAACAATCTCCCTAATTGAGTTGTTTGAACCTATTATTTATGAGGTTGTTAAATAGTTTGTTGTGAGAGAGATTCTCTCCAACTAAGAGTCCTAGTTTGATGTGTAGTTATCAACTAAATTAATTGTGTGCTAAGATAGTGTGACTATCTTTAGACCAAGTTTGATGTGTAGTTATCAACTAAATTAATTGTGTGCTAAGATAGTGTGACTATCTTTAGACCAAGTTTGATGTATAGAAGTATGTATTGGTTTGCTATGAGATTAATGAACTGAGTTTTGTATGTTCAACAATATCTACTCTCCAATATTTTAATTTGGTATAGCGTTGGTTCTCCTTAACTCCCTCACAGGAGGGCCCAAGGAAATAGAGAGCAGAGTGTTTAGTAGAGTGTTTATCCATCTATGTGATCTATTCATGATCAGTTTGTATAACTGAGTGATATATGTTATATATGTGATCATACCCATACAGGTGGAGTACAATGAGAGTGCAAGGGAGTACAGTGTGTAAGGAGAGGATGGTTGTATTCATATCAAGGCTATTGTAATTCTCCCTTGAATAATAAGAAGACCAATAATCATTGCCTGTGGGTTTTTCCCTCATTGGGTTTCCACATAAATCACTGTGTCCAATTGTGATTGCTTCTATGTTTTGTTTGTTTTGTTGTTCTCATTTTTTATGCTTTGTTTTGCTTCAGCTGCCCAACAAGTGGTATCAAAGCTATAGGTGAGAAAGCCATTGTATGAGTGAGCTGCAGAGCGTGATTTCTCTGAAAAAGGGTGAAAGTACGCTTTGTTTTTGTAATGTTGTTCTATTGAGACAATGCTATGAGTGTAAGAGAACCGACATCGAAGAAAAGGCGCTATACCTCGGAGAGCACTAACCAGTTTTCATCATTGATTCCTTAGAGATCATCGCATGCAAGGGGAGCGATAACTAATTACACCTTGTTGGGGAAGCGATAACCTTAGAACGCGGGTATGAACAGTGGACAGTGGTTGTTTTTAAGGTAAAACTGGTTTTTTTTGTTCTATTAAAAGGATCGCCTTTATATTTAAATGAGTGGACGATCGATTATTTAATTAAGGTGGACGTGATCTTTAATAAAGGTGAGTTTTTTTTTTGTCTTATTATGGAGAATCGAATTATGTAATAAAAAGGTGTGGAATTATGTAATAAAGGTGGGAGGTGAACTTTGAATAAAGGTGGATGTTTAAAAGGTTTTAAGGAATACACATTAAATAATTGTGTTTTGAACCTTTTTTAATTAATAATTTTTTCTTGTGGTTTATACTATTATTGTTCCACATTTAAAAACACTAAGGTTTATAGGTAGTGGTTTTTGGAGTTTTTCTGCATGGATTTCACCTGATCTGCTCAATGAGGAGGAGCATGGATTTCACCTGATCTGCCCAATGAGCGCCATAGTTCGATGCATGAGAAAGATTTGGGAAGACTCTGTGAATATTTATATTGTTGGATGGTAGATCTATTTCAATAGAAGGAAGCTAGTGGAAGAAGACGTAGAATAAAGAAAGGAGCATACAACAGACCTATGTATGTAGATACCATGCTTATGCAAGCAACCATGGATTGCAATTATCTCATAAAATTGTTGTTGATCGGTGACATCGGTGTGGGTAAAAATCGTTTCCTCCTTCGTTTTTCAGATGACTCTTTCACCACTAGTTTCATAGCTGTCATAGGAATTGATAAGATTGGGACTAATGATCTTGATGGGAAGTGCATCAAATTACAGATTTGGAACTTTGCTAGCCAAGAGTTGTAGGCCTTGAGATGTTGAATGCGGAATTACTTGATGAAGTTCTATTCTGTTGTAGATGATTGGTTTCTTTTAGTGTATATATGATTGCATCTTTATAATGCCAATGATTGAATTATTTATTGATTGCAATTGATATGTTGGTGAAAGTGTGGAACTAGCTTGCAGATAAACACATTCAATTCAATTATTGCAATTGTTGTGCGATGTAGTTACATTGAGTTGCAGAAAGATCATTGCAGTGGTATAAGTAACGAGGGAAATGATAGAATGTTGTCTCAAGGCAAGTTATTTGGCACCACAAGTTTAATAGGAAGCAAGAAAGATGGGTTGGTGGTAGTTTGTTGTGTGTGGTTGCAGAAATCGCCTGGATCCAGCAATAGAAAGCTACACCGAGAATGTATTAACAATGCTACAAATTATGTGACTATTGATATGTTCCAGGCAATTTCTGCAACCACGCACAGCATGTGACTGTTGCTGGATCTAGGCGATTTCTGCAACAGTGGCAAATTCTGCAAGCACGCATGCACAGCAAACTAATTGTTGTGTAAATAATTCTGGAAAAAATGGATGCATTTGCAGACATAGATAACATATTGCATATCACTTGAATATAGTAATTTGATATATGGAGGTTTTATTTTCTATGTATCTACTTGAAATCTGTGAGAGCATTTCACTTTGGATCTGCAACTCCTCATAATGTATAATATAAGAAGCCATTTGAACAAATTCACAATATTCTACTTAGGTCGTTTTACATGTATTATTGGAAGCATGATGTCTACATCCCTACAGATAGTACACCTTCAAAAGAACCGATCTTCTTGCAGATAATGGATTAGCTTTTCATTCTCTAGGTAGCATATTACAGGAAATTTCTTCCAGCGGACTTCAACCCATTTTTGTTAGCCCCGTCTATCCAAAATCATGTGAAGGTGAAGGTGCATGCATTTGTAGAGGACCGTGTGAAAGACATCTGAATGATTTGTTGGTGTGAAGATGTTAAGCTATGGTGCATGGAATTTCATTTTGACGTCAGGTGAAAGTTTGTTGGAGGACCATTGATTGATGTTGTATTATGTTAGGTATCGGATCTCTTATAATAACCATAAAACAGAAATACTATAGAAAATACTAGTGAAATAACAACAAAATGTAGAGAACCACAATATAAAAAATGATATCTTTATTGATAGAAAATAATGTTCACTTACCTCTTAGAGGGGGAAGCCTCTAGCAGAGCAACACTCTATTACAATAATTATCAAGACAAATATTTATCATGCCTCCTACTCTTATTTATACTAATTCTATCTTCTAAAGAACATTCTAGAGGAAGATCTTTCTAGAAGAGGAAGCTTCTATTAAGTCTTCTTCTGTTGACTTGTTTACGTTTATTAAATAGGCCTTATTAACTAATGTCGACATTTATTACATGGAAAATATATTATTCTACTTACATGAAAGGTTAGTGAGGTTAGGTCCCTAACACGCCCTCCCCCTTGAAGAACAACCTTGTCATCAAGGCTTAAGATGAGGAAATTGTTGTAGAATGGTGGTCAGCTACAAGTGGAATCATTTGGAGTTGCATCTTTCCAATGAACTAACACTTCCTCGATGGTGCATTGACAAAGATGATGCTCTCGCTGGTCCAATACTGTTTGTGGATGCAACCAAATGGAACCTTATTCATCCAAATCATGGAGACTTTCTTGAGTGCAACTAAATGGAACCTTCTTCATCCAAATCATGGAGACTTGCTTGAGTTTGACACTTAATTCCAAACATTTTGTTTAAGCATGAGACATGAAAAACTGGATGAAGCTAAGAATGACTGGGTAGAGCTAACTGGTAGGCCAAAGGACCCACTCACTTGAGAATTGTATAAGGACCATAAAAATTGAGAGCAAGTTTCTGACATCATTCAACTTTGAGTGAAATATTCTTATAAGGTTGCAGATGAAGAAACACCTAGTCCCCTTCAACAAATTGACATTCGAAATGACCTTGATCTGCTTGTTGCTTCATGCGATTCTGATCCATGACCAAATTGTCTTTGAGGGTACAGAGAATAGCCTTTTAGACTCTAATATTTTTTTCAACCTCTTGAACCCTCGAGACACCTAACATGTATGAGAGAACCGATGGTGGATTTTTTTCCATAGAGTGCTTCAAAATAATTCATGCGAGTAGCTATATGGTAAGATGTGTTGTACCACCATTAAACTAGGGGTAATGATCCATATGGATATCGGTGGCCACCCACCTTTTCCAACTGGCTCAAAACAGTTTTCTGACAATTTTGGCAATTTACTATTTTTAGCAGTTTTAACTTCCGGGGCCATTTTGAGGGTCTAAATGAAGGTTTTTCGATATCGAGTTACGCAATGATATCCAAATCCATTATTGAGCCTCCAAAATGAATCTCCTCAATGATACCTTTCCAACGATTTATCACACGCCTAAAACGGAGATCGTATGCAAAAATTACGACCCCGAGAAGTTGATGTACTAACTTACCCAAACGGGGGCCACATGACTTTTGGTGCTTCATATCCTAGGGTTAGGTTTTTGGATGTCTAGGGTTTTGGGAATTCTTGTTTATTGTAAAAATTACTTCAGAGCCTCATTGTAATCTTCTTCTTGCGAATGCGCATAGCCGTCACATCTCTTCTCAGAGATAAGCCGCCACCATTCCAGCAAACTTGTTTTCGCTTCATTTTACAGTTTCAACTTATTTCATTATTGAATGGAAAACCAGTTTTACTGTATCTCTGTTATTTTTTGTTAAGCACTTGTTAATAATCTATATTCATTTCATTCTTCTCATAAAATCTGGATCAGTGGTATCAGAGCGGTCTACTCCTTGTCGTCTTAATGCATGTCCCCAACGAGGTCGGAGTACAAAGAGTTGGATCTCGAGCTTGTTTCTCTTGAGGACAGAAGCTCTCACATGCCCAAGAGACCTCTCATGGTAGGAGAAACAAAATATGATGGGACATGAGATCCTTTCAAACTGTTGATTGAGGAATCCCTCACGCAACAAAGCAACGAGATGATGGATAGTTTCGCACAAATCCTTCGACGGCTACCAACAGGCGACGCATCTTCTTCGAACGGAGGCGTCGACCCCTTCAAGGTACAAATAAACTTCGATATTCCTATATTTGAAGGTCATATAGATGCATATGTTGTAGACAGGTGGTTGAATCTACTAGAAGGGTATTTTTCTATCCATAACTTTTCGAATAGAGAAAAGATTACTTTTGCACTCCTCAAAGTCGTTCCCCATGTCAAAGATTGGTGGGAAACTTTCTGTGAGAAAAAGGAAACAGAGGAAACCTCATTATTTTCAGTCACAGCCACATGGGAATCCTTCAAGGATGTTATTAATGAACAATACTACCCTGTTGGAAGTTATGATGACCTGTATACCAAATGGACCACACTGCGGCAAGAAAGAGAACAAGCAGTGCCCTATTTCACAAATATCTTCCATACCTTGCGCACCAAGCTGGGTATCAAAGATTCAGAGCGGCATCTAGTGCTCAAGTATCGCAGTGATCTGCATAGATACATCCAAACTGAAATGGTATTTTTGGACATCTCATCCTTGGGCATAGCCTATCGATATGTCGTCAAAATCGAGCAGAAGCTCAAACAAAAGATGCGGCAATTTGGGCCTAGGAACCCCTCACAACAAAAGTCGGGAAAGCGTGGCCCCAACCCATAGAACAAAGGATAGAGAAAAGATGGACAGTATTAGGACAACCATTCCAAGCCACAAGAAAAGAAGGACACTGGAAAGACAAAGAAAGATATCGGGAAGTGGTGCGACTTTCATAAGAGCCCTTGGCATAACACTGCTTACTACCGCTCAAAGAAGTCGTTGGTTGCCGAAGTGAAAGCCTTTGAATCAGATGTAGATTCTGACTCTAAGATAGAACCAGAAAGGGGAAGACGGATCATTGACACAGAACCTAGTGCCACCGTTGCTACTACCAAGCTCTAGCCTGGTGAACCAGATGCGCCAAAAGAAGGAGAGCACCTCTTCCATTCATAGATGAGGGTAAAAGGCATCCCGCTGCACTTCATCATTGATAGCAGTAGCCAGAAGAACCTTATCTCAGAAGAGGTCTTCAAGCGACTCACCCTGCCAACAATGTCACACCCATAACCCTACACCATTGGATGGCTCCGCCAAAGAAGCGATCTTCGCGTCCACCAACAGTGTCGACTGTCGTACAGCATCAAGCCCTTCAAAAGTGAGGTATTATGTGATGTTTCTCCTCTCAAAGTTTGTGATGTTATTTTGGGCCAACCTTATTTATGGAAAAGTCATGTTGTATATGAGTCTAGGCCTCGTAGTGTTATTATTACTTTGACCAGGAAATTGTACAGGATACCCGAGGTAGTCCCACCTAGTGCTATTTCCTTGATCTATGCTAAGAAATGCAGGAAGGTCATCTCTTAGAGGGGGGAATTTGTCTTCTTCATGATTCACTCTCAGAATAAGAGAAAGATCATAGCCACATCCAGGGTCTCTGCGGCTGACCTCTCCACACAGTAGAAGAAAGTAGATAAGGTCATGGAAGAATACTCGGATATCTTCTCCTCACCTATAGGGGTACCTCTGCACTGCCAGGTCAAGCACCCCATCGATCTGACCCCCGATGCACCGCTTCCCAATGGGCCAGTCTATCGCCGCTCTTTGTTAGAGAATGAGGAGATCAAGCGACAGATCCAAGAATTGCTCCACAAGGAGCACATCCGTCCCAGCTCATCACCTTGCAGGAGCTCAATCGTGCTGGTACAAAAGAAAGATGGAACCTAGCAACTCTGTATTGATTACTAGGATCTGAATAAAATCACAGTAAAAAACCGGTACCCGATTCCCCGAATCGACGACCTCCTTGATCAGCTCACGGGGGCCAAATACTTCAGTAATATTGATATGAAGTCTGGCTACCACCAGGTCCCAATAGAATAGACAGATGTATGGAAGACCACCTTCAAGTCAAAGGAAGGCCTTTTTGAATGGTTGGTGATGCCCTTTGGTTTGACAAATGCTCCAGCCACTTTCATGAGGATGATGGACGATATCCTGTGACCATTCACCAATACTTTTGTAGTGGTGTATCTGAATGACATTCTAATTTACAGCAAGACTTGGGCCGAACACTTGCAGCATATTCAGTAGGTTCTTCACACCCTGCGGCAGCACAAGCTATACGCCAACTTGGAAAAATCCTCCTTCGGCATGGACAGGGTCCATTACCTGGGATACATCATTGATCAACATGGCGTACATGTGGATCCAGCCAAGATCCAAGTCATTTGTGATTGGCCATCCCCAACAACACTCACTGAGCTTCAGAGCTTCTTGGGCCTTGCCAATTTCTAACGCAGGTTCGTGTTGGGATTCTCCCATATTGCATGGGCCCCCAGCCAAATAAACAGGGGTGGTGGTAAGGAGAAATTTGCATGGGTCCGGTCCCAACAATAAGTGTTCGATGATTTGAAGCAGCGCTTGTGCTCGGCCCCAGTACTTTCACTACCAAACCTGCAACATCCCTTTGAAATTGAGACAGATGCTTCAGACTATGTTGTGGGTGCCATCCTCACTCAACATGGCCACCCTGTGGCCTATCATAGTGAGACACTGTTAGATATTGTCCATAAGTACCCTACTTACGACAAGGAAATGTACTCCATTGTAAAAGCCTGCCGCCAGTGGAGACATTACATTCTTGGGAAGGAGATAGTCATCCACACTGATCATAAGCCACTACAGTTCATGCAAACATAGGGAAAATTGCAGAATGATCGCCATCAAAAGTGGTCCACATACTTGCAACAATTCCACCTCAACATCAAGTATAAAACAGGAAGCACCAATCATGTCGCTAATTGCCTCAACAGACCGCCAGTCGCGACACTCACCACGGTGCTAGACTCTTGTGGAAATGAGACATCTAAATGGCCCCAACTCTATGAGACAGACCCTAAATTCACCACCACCTACCAAATGTTGGGTGCAAACGCAGTTGTCGATAATTTCCATCTTCAGGATGGATTGTTGTGTTGTCTGGGCCATATCTGTGTTCCATCAAGTGAGTGAGCGAAGATGATCTGGGAATCCCACTACAGTCAGGTGGCATGACACTTCAGCGTTGAAAAGACAGTGGCAATGCTACAGAAACATTTCTACTGGCCGAAACTTTGACAGGAGGTCAGCAAGTATATCAGGTCCTGCACTGCCTATGCTATTGCCAAACCGAACACTAACAAACAGGGATTGTACACCCCTCTTCCTACTTCTGACAGGCCATGGGAATCCATATCAATGGACTACATGTCAGGCCCCCCATCCACCAAGCGTGGAAATGACTGCTTTTTTGTGGTTTTTTATCGCTTTTCTAAGATGGAGATTATGGTTGCCTGCAAGAAGAGCATCACAGTAGAGGCCATTGCCAAGCTCTTCTTTGAATGAGTCTGGGTACATTTTGGAATCCCACAAACCATATCGGGATAGTCAATTTCTCAACACATTCTGGTTGAGCCTCTGGTCACTCCTAGACACCAAGCTCACCAAATCCATGGCCTTCCACCCCTAGACAGATAGCCAAACCGAGGTTGTAAATCAAATGATTGTGCATATCCTTCGCATGTATAATTCAAAGAACCCTCGCACATGGGATGAGAGCCTTCCCTATGTTTAGTATAGCTACAACCGAGCCCTGCATAGCTCAACTACCCATAGCCCCTTTCAGGTGGGGTTGGGATTCCAACCATTGGGCCCCATAGATGTTGCACTTCCCCTTGTGGTCACCTCGACCGACTCATCTCCTGCTCCAAATGAAGCTGACAAAGACACCTGGTTCATTGAGTGGATCCAACAAATCCACCAACAGGTTCAAGATATCCTACAGAAGTCCAATGACAAGTACAAACAACGCCATGATCAACATCGGGTGCCACATAAGTTTCAGGTGGGTGACAAAGTTTGGTGGCACTTGCAGAAAGAACACCTTACAGGACCACATCGAAAGCTTCTCCCACTCCATTATGGGCCATACACTATCACCAAGGCCATGGGGGGGGATTCTTTTGAGCTCAACATTCCTCCCTTCCTTGGCCTGCACCCAGTGTTCAACGTGGATCTCCTTCGCCCTTATTTCCCACCATTATTGGACACCTCAAAAGTAGCAGAACAGTTGACACCAACAAAGCTCAACCCTCATTGCATAAAATAGGCATCCAATGATCAGATTGTGGACACACAGATCAAGGGCACTCGACAACAAAGGATCCAACTTTATCGAGTCGTCAAAGCAGGGCAGCTCCTGCACCAAGGCAAGTGGCTCACCCGAGGCCAAATTCAACAGAAATTTCCTCATCTGATGGGGGACCTCAATGCAATGGAGACCATTTATTCCTAAGGAGGGAGGATTGATCCATATGGATATCGGTTTCCATCCACCTTTTCCAACTGGATCAAAACAGTTTTCTGACAATTTTGGCAATTTACTATTTTTAGCAGTTTTAACTTCCGGGGCCATTTTGAGGGTCTAAATGAAGGTTTTTCTGGATCGATTTCCTCAATTATGGTTGAAGTCATGATTGAGCCCCAAAAATGAATCTCTTCGGAGATACCTTTCCAATGGGCTATCACATGCCTAAAACTAAGATCGTATGCAAAAGTTACGACCCCGAGAAGTTGATGTACTAACTTACCCAAACAAGGCCCACATGACTTTTGGCGCTTCATCTCCTAGGGTTAGGTTTTTGGATGTCTAGGATTTTTGGCATTCTTGTTTATTGTAAAGAGGCCTTCAGAGCCTCATTTTAATCTTCTTCTTGCGAATGCGCACAGCCATCACATCTCTTCTCAGAGATAAGCCGCCACCATTCCAACAAACTTGTTTCTGCTACATTTTACAGTTTCAGCTTATTTCATTATTGAATATAAAACCAATTTTACTGTATCTCTGTTATTTTGTGTTAAGAACCTGTTAATAATCTGTATTCATTTCGTTCTACTCATAAAATCTGGATCAGGTAACCACTTATCCCACTAATTGTGTCTGTCGGATGCAAAACACCACAAATATGTTTCCAAACACTTTTTGAGAACTTCATTTTGGCCATCATTGGCGGTGCTCAGATGCAATTGGGTTCCTTCAAGCCTGAACAATTCTTTCCAAAAATTGCTAGTGAAATTTGGATCTCTGTCAGAGATAATAGAATGAGGCATGCCATGAAGTTTGAATATATTATCCATGAAATTTTGAGCCACTATGGATGCAATGAATGGGTGTTGAAGAGAAAATAAATCATCATATTTGGAATGACAATCAACTACCACCATGATGATTGAGTTATTTCCCAATTTAGGTAAGCCACATTGAAATCCATAGAAATATCCCTCCAAATAGTAGAGGGAATCAAGAGTGGTTGGAGTGTGCCTAGGGATTTGAGTGTTTCTCCCTTGTTTCATTAACAAACATCACATTCAACCACAAAGGTATGGATCTCTTGTTTCATACCATCCTAGAAAAATGAAAATTTGACCCTTTCATATGTTTTGGTAAACCCTAAATGTCTAGTTGTGGATGAAGCATGAAGCTCATAAAACACCATGGATTTAAGTTACGATTGTTTTCTTAAATATAGAAGGAATTTGTAGTGAATCTCTTCATTGTGCCAAGTGTACCCTGGAGAAGCTGGAGAATGGTGTTGCAATTGTTGGATCACAAGAGAAATATTGGGGTCTTGCAGCCATTCCTAGTGAACAGCTTGGAGTCAATCTGGTACAATGAAGGAGAGGGAAAAGAGGGACCCTTCTTCTTCATACTTCATGGAAAGAGAGTCAACAACCACATTTTATTTTCCCTTCTTGTAAATGATCTCATAATCATATACAAATAGCTTGGTCGCCCATTTTTGTTGCTCCAAGGATGAAATTTGTTGTTCCAGAAAATACTTGAGGCTCTGAAATCAATTTTAATTTGGAAGTGTTTCCACAATATATGAGGGTTCCAGAGATCCATGACATGAAGAATAGACAACATTTTCTTTTCATTGATTGATTGGCCCAAATGTCTATCTGGAAGTTGTTTTCTAGTGAAGGCCAAAGGCCTACCATCTTGCATGAGGACTCCCCCAATTCCTTTGCTTTTAGCACCAAATTCCAGGACAAAAGTCTTTGTGAAGTTGAGAAGTGCCAAGGCCTGAGTCGTGCACATGGCCTCTTTCAAGGCGTGGAAGGATTGATTAGTTGTTGGAGTCCAAGTGAAAGTATTCTTTTTAAGGAGAGCAGTGAGAGGTGTTGTAATTTTTCAATAATTTTAAACAAACTTTCGATAATAAACTATTAAACCCAGAAAACCATGAAATATATTAAGATCTTTAGGGAAAGGTCATTCCTACATAGCTTCAATTTTATTAGGATCCGCATGTACACCATCCTTGCCGACAATATGACCCAATTAATCCACTTTCGAGGCTTCAAAGGAACAATTATATTGCTTGAGGAAAAGTTGGTGCTGAGAGAGTAGATGGAGAACTTGATCCACATGGGCGAGATGGATTGTCCAAGTTTTAGTATAGATGATAATTTCATCAAAGAAAACTAAGACAAAATGATGGAGAAAAGGACAGAAGACATGATTCATGAGACCTTGGAAAGTGGAGGGAGCATTGCAGAGGCCTCATGAGTTCTAACAATGTAGTCTGGGGAATGTATTTATCTTTGATACATATATGGTAGTAGCTAGAATGAAGATCAAGTTTAGTCAAGTAGAGAGCACCGCTTAATCCATCCAATAGATCATCAATGACAAGAATGGGAAATTTTTCTTTGATGGTGAGTTTGTTGAGGGTGTGAAAGTATGGACACATGCACCAAGTGCATTATTTCTTGAGTACCATGACCATAAGAGAACAATAGAGGATGGTACTAGGATAGATAACACCTGCATCGAGCAATTATTGAACAATTTTCTCAATTTCATTCTTTTGGGAAAATGGATGACTATAAGGGTGAACATTGGGAGGAAGACTACTCGGCACTAGAGGAATGTAATAATCATGAACACCATGGGAAGGGGGAAGTCCATGGGGAGTGGAAAAAATAGCTCGTTGTTTGGAGAGGATATATTGGAGGTTAGGATGCATAGAGGGTGTCTCAACTGCTTAAATGGAATGGAGTTCATAAATAATGCCCGAATGAACTTTTTTCAAGAGATTTTTTGTTCGATGGGAACTAATGATCCCAGGGGGGGCTGTTGTGATTCCTTGGAACCTATATTTTTGTCCCTCATGTTGGAATTGCATGGTTAATTCATTAAAATCCAGGAGGATGGGGTCAAGAGTGTGTAACCATTCCACACAAAGAATAATGTCACAACCATCCACATTGATAGAAAACATACAATATTTCAGGTTGTACTGATAAATTTGGAGACACATATTTTCACAATGCCCCCCACATTTCATGGAACCTCCATTGGCAATCGTGATTTGAAAATTGTTGATTGCATGAATATAGCAATTGGTTTCTTAGGTAATGTAATGATGAATAAAATTATGGTTTCTTCCACTATCAATTAGGATGATGACCTTTTGATTCTTAATGTATCCAATTAGCTTTAGGGTTTGGGGAGCAAAGAAGCCAATGGGGGAATTCAATGAAATGATTGGTTCGACTTCTAGTGGATTAGAGGGCGGAGTAATAATGATTGGATTAGGTAGATCTACCAAAGGGGGAACCTCTACTTCTTCATCAGAAACATCCTTAGAGATGACCATAAAAATCTTTTGTTCCTTACACTTGCACCCAAGAAAATATTTGTCATCAAAATTATTGGAAAGGCCCTTGAGTTGGTGTTCAACCATTTATACCTGGCTTAATTTCAAGATATTTAGTGGAGTGGAAAGAGGGGTGGGATTGGAGGGTTTAGGGAGAGGAAGAAATGAGGTTTTTTTGGTTTGGGAGGAAACAACCTGTTGTGCACTTTTTCTCTTTTAGTGGCTTCCACCCAAGTCTACGAGTGAGCCATTAGAACGTGGGATCAGATTTCATCCTTTAGGCCATTGATAAACTATTCTAGAGAAAAAATTCTGACATGCCCTCTGTGCGGAAAGCCAGGTGCGCAAAGGAAGCTATAAATTCTTCCACTATGCCACAAATTGTGTCCAAGACACATACCCTTGGCATGCATTTTTTATCCATTTCCATCGTTCATGATATAGATAGAGAATATCATAACATAGTTTTTTCAACTCATCATTAATTCCGTGCAAAGACAAATAGTGGTCCACTTGAGCAACCTAGCCCATGGGATCTGAGCCATCAATTTTTTTCACCTCCACTCTAGCAATATGGAGGTCCCATTGAAAGTGGTTGGAATGAAAGGATGTGGAATGGGAGGATTCAATGCCTTATAGTTTATAAGGTGGTGCAGAAGAGAAAGGATATTGGGCTATGTTAAATAGTGTGTTCAAGTTGTTCACTACTTCTTGGGATTGTTGACACATGGTTGTCAAGTGGTTCATTGTTGCAGGAAGTGATTCTAGTGGGGTGAGCCAGAAATTTATGCTAGCAATGTTGGAAGTAAGGTCAGATATATCGTTCATGTTTTTCTCATTTATTTTGTCCAAGGCAGTGATGTGGTTATCCTAGTATTGGCTACGGGTGTGGGCCACTGGGGAGGGAAAGGGGTGGGTGGGTATGCATAGAAAATGGGTTATTGGTGAATGGTACCATGATGATGAGTGCAAAGAGAGGAAGTCAATGGGATAGATGCCAAACAAGGGTGTTGGGAAGCAGGTTGGGTCCACAAAACAAAAATCTTAAAAATGATAGGTACTATTGCGATCAAGGAGAAGAGAATAATTCAATGGGATATGTCATGAATAAGGGTGTCGATGAGACCACTATAATATTTTTTTTGTTTAATCCTGCATATTTATACTCTGGACTGAAGAATACTGCAATGATGAATGGACCAAATTGTTAACAAGAAACATTTTGTAGGAATTTCACAACTAGAATGCAAGAGGCAAGGTTGTGCAACAACAGATCTCATCTATCTTTTTTGTTCCATTTCTTTCCCATGGGTTAGGTTTTACAAGGTTCCTATAAGCAAAGGTTTTCCCTATGCTATAACTCTTTGATATATGTGTGGGGTCAAACAATAGTACTCGATCCAATATCTCAGGGCATCAACTAAGGAGGCTTGATCATACACTTAGTCGTACTACCCGATTACCCAAGTAGTAGAGAGTATCTTCCCGAGTGTTGTTCTTTGTGTCACTATAGTAGTCAAGCGATCAATCAACTGATCTAGAGCTAGTTTCAAGAGACCTAGGGGACTCCCGATATATATGTGGGAGTGATGGTTGTGTATAGATTTTTTCTGATGTGGTACTACTCTAGGGGTACTTACAATAGGGGTTACAGAGGTTTCCAACAAGGTGAAATATTTCTTTCTAAGTAACCCTGTGAAACCATCTTTATTTCTTGTGTGTAGTCTTCCCCACCACAGTTTTACCCACTGAGCAACAGATATTTGTGCTTTAAAGACACTGAAAATACACGTCTCTACTCTAAAAAAGAATTCCAACAGCTTCCATAGAGGAAACTACTTTGATACCACTTATTAGGTAGAAAATATGTTATAATAAGCCAAAAATAGAAATACTATAGAAAGTACCAGTGAAACAACAAAATCCAGAGAAACACAATACCAAAAATGATACCTTTATTGATAGAAGGCATTGTTCACTTGCCTCTTCAAGGGGACAACCTCCATCAAAGAAACACTCTATTACAAGAATTCTCAAGAAAAATATTTCTCATGTCTCCTACTCTTATTTATACTAATTCTATCTTCTAAAGAACATTCTAGAGGAAGATCATTCTAGAAGAAGAAGCTTCTATTAGGTATTCTAACATTGACTTGTCCACATTTATTAAATAGGCCTTATTAACTAATGTTGGCATTTATTACATGGAAAATATATTATTCTACCTACGTGAGGGGTTAGGGAGGTTAGGTACCTAACATAATCCATGTGAGAGGGAAGTCTTTGTTATTTAGATGATTGTCTAGTAGTGATAGCGGCATGGAAGTAAAGATTTGAAGAAAGAAAACAAAAGATAAAAATAGATGTAAAAGATGTGTGAAGAAAGTGTGGAGAAATTGTTGCCAGACAGAAAAGTGTGGGAATTGATATATTTTCCCATGATGATTTGGAGCACCACCGTTACTGTTTGAAAACTTCTTACAACAAATCTATGTGAAGGATAACAACAGTTGTGCATGTTGATTTCAAGGAATACACACGACCAGCTTATTGGCTCATGTGAGAGACGATTTACACCATGTACATATCTTTGATAAGGTGAGCCTCCTGATACATGATGCATTTTCTAAATAATAGTGGCTTGGGTTTCAAGTCAAATTTATTATAGTGTTGATAGCGATTGTGGAAAATTTAAGCTACACATAAATCTTTCCAAGATGAACAAATTAGATAATGATGTATGAAGTGTTATCGGTCTCAAATCATGGTTGATTCATTGGATAAATTTATTTTGCACGTTGGAGACAATGAAATTGGTTTTTAAACCTTGGTAATGATGAGAGTAAATTGATATAAAAAATGATCTCAAGAGTTAAAAGTGAGTACGATTTAGAGTCAAGTCAAGTATTTTTTTTTTATCTAAAGAGTTGAGATAAAGTTATTGTGAGAGTCTCTACCAAACTAAAGTTGTTTTCTAAGATAGTCAAAGATTGATTCAAGTCACATGTCTAGGTTAATAAAATATCATCATGGAGAATGAGAATATTTGAAGAAGTTATGTAAAAGTTGGTGGCTTGAGAAGTTGGAGGTGCATGTTTGGTGTTACTTAACACCTCAATTTAGTTTATGAAGAAGTGTTAATATGTCTTGAAAATAAAAATTATGTCATTTCATTGAAATACATTGTTGTAAGTTTGGGTAGAAGAAAAATGAGTAATTATTGTAGTGACATTTAGTTTTTCCAACTATTGTCACAAGTTTGAGTCTGTGTTGGAACTGGCCATTATGACATTAAACAAATTCTATTCAAATTATTTGCAGGAACCATTGAATATCAGACATTATGCATACATGAATAATTATGAAGAAGACAAATCATGATGAAGTGAAACATGAAACAAAGTTTAACAAAGATCGTGTAGAGAAAGTGTTAGCGTCAGAAGTCACTCCTCGATTGCAGTAGGAGCAGAGCCCGACGCCCATCATTTTATGTCACGATTTGTTTATAAAAAGGGGTGATCGAATGGAAGTTAACTCAAAACAATGTTGTTCTAACTCTGAAACTAGGCCAGGCATGCATGGGCAAGTGAGGTATTAGATAAACTTCATACAGTGAGTTGTAGTAAGGGTGAGTAGGGGGAAGACTTGTATAAGAGAACTGCAAAGGTCTGTCGTAAACATCAGGTTTCTAACAGACTGTAGGAGAAAACATCTAAACGCAAGATCTTCTTACATTCAAATGCAGAAAACTGGAAAATACAACAATGCAACAATAAATCCTTTATCATAACATAATTGCAATAATTCATGTGAATCAGTCAATCATGAACTCCCTTAGTATGAGATGAAAACTAGATGGGATAAGAAAACTGTCTATCATTAAACAAGAAATCTTACATACAGATGCATAACCAAAGAACTAGAGACATCTACTAAAACTTTACAGTCGGGAGCTTCGCTCTACCATCCATGCTTACAAAAATGGCGAAAACACCTACATATACTCAAAACAACAACAACAGCAAAAACAAGACACTGTATTAAAAACATTGCGTCTACATGTCTTCTGACAGTCTGCGCATGCAAACTCTGGCCGTTCGTGCACCCAAGACATACGCTATCAGATTTCGGACTGTCCTGCTGCAGATGAATCGACCAGCTTTAGTCCTTTGCTGGACTTTATTTTTATGGACGAGATGATGCTCAACCACCAGCAACAACCACAATAACTACTTTCTTGGGACTGGGGACAGCCTCGGTCAACCCTACCTTCTAGGATGTGGAGGTCTCCTAATGGTGCCACCTGGATCAGCTGAACGGTCTCTCTTTGGATGTTGCTTCGCTAGACTGCTGCGAGGGACCCCTATGGCGGATGTGAAAAAGGGTATGATGGGAGCGATGGCGTCAACACGGTGGAGGCGATGGAGAGGAAATGAGAGTTGTGACATAAGCTGAGGAATTCCACGCGGTCTGAAAAGGAAAGAGGAGGAAGGTGTGTGGAGTGCGGGGGAAAAGGTGGGCACAGAGTAAAAGGAATGATCATACAGGTGGAGGTGACTGGGAGTGAGAGGGACACATGGCAGGAGACGAGAGGGCGATGAGCTGAGGAGGGGCCATGTGGATGGAAAGAGGGAAGTTGGACAGATGACGGGGGAAGAAGGCGGTGGTAGGTGGAGAATAGGTGGCAACGGGGAGGACGACTCGGATAGTGACACGACAGGAAGGGGGGCCCGCTAGAGTGAAATTACATTCCGAACCCCCCCCCTTCCATTAAAGGCAGAACCGATGGGGGGGTCCGGAATTCAATACAAACCGTAGATCTAAGCGCCAAGACTTGGGCCTTCCAGATGCGCTCATACATTATCTCTGATTCCGGACCCCCCCCCCCCTCTCGTTAAAGACAGAATGATGTAGGGGGTGCGGAATTGGACCTTGTCCGTGAATTTGAGTGCCTGGATCACGACCGTCCAGATCTGCGCCCTCTTTAAATTAAATGTGCCCGAGCCTCGTTGATGGATGAATGGATGAGATGACCTCGGCGCTTTCATCATGAAAACCCCGAAGGGCCCCACTTGTGGCTCAGCTATTGCGTCGTGTGTCCTTCAGATGGACGGTCCCGATTCTTTCGGGATTTCTGGCACCGGGGCTTCACGATACAATTTTCCTCAAAATCTCGATTGACCAAATCGCGAAAGCACAGATGTACGACGCGTGTCCTTCAGAGGAACGGTCGAGATGGTATTGGATGTTAGAAGAGGGTTGCCTTCATTACCAGGCTTGCTTGACGTGACCGGGTGCTAGGACCATAGGCTTAGCTTAAAAGGTGCTTATCGGCGTTTCAGGGTTTGGGGTTTCGAGATGTGAGATGACGAGGGACTTTTACCCCTCAAACTCCCGAATGTCGATATGCCGACGTGACTAGATCTTGTGCCATGCGTCACTAGATCAGACGACACAGATTTAGTCTTGAAATATAGGTGCTTTCTCTGACGCTATATATCGGGTAACTTGGTAGCCCCGAAATCCCGATGACCGTTGATCTGCTTCATCGCTTGATCCTTGTCGTTGAAATCAGACTGCTCGCTCGCTTGATTTAAGCCCGAAATGGACTTCTTCTGTGAGCTTTTCTCAGAGCTTATGGCTGCAGCCTTTGAATAAAACTCATCTGACCGATTTTCAAAACCCCACTTCTATGCGTTTAAACCAGAGGCCTAAAATCGGAGAGGAAAACACCCCTATACAAGAAATGTTACTAACATTAGGCTCCATGGGGGATAGAGTCGTCCCTGTGATGCTCTAAGGACTCATTTTGCAGTCCTAGTGCCTTGCTATTGGGCTATGGAGTCAAGCTCAAAACATCCCTCTTCTGAAAATATAGGCCGAAAAGTAAAGCAAAGCAAACAAAGATACATGCTCAAAGGAGCTTATTTATATACAGTCCTAATGCTAATAAAATATTTTACATGGGGCTAGGTGAAAGCAGACTTCCACCATAGCCATTCAAGCAGCTTCCTGGATAGAAGCTCCTTCCTTCTGTCGATGATCACCAGCAGATGGTGTAACCGTGACAACAGAACGGCTACACTCTTCAAATTCTCCTCAGAGGCTGAAGTTGATATGAAATAGGATGGCTCCAAGGCATAAAGGACATGCCACTCCATGTATTCGCTGACAGGGTCATAGAATGAGTGGCGAATTTCAGAAAATTGGCGACAGACAGCCTCCTCTTCTACACAGTTGTTCCCATGTGGCTGAATATCTCTGACAAGCACAGGTGAGTGGACAACTATCATAGGCTCACTGATCTCGGGCGGTGGCTGCTCGCTGACTGGCTCTGGATAGAAAAAGAAATGTGCGCTCAGCTGCTCCTCTGGTTCCTCCTCCTCTTTGTGCACTCTCCCATCTTGTAAAAAGGGAATGGTCTCCCGATCCTTCTCTTCAATCCCAAATGTAAATACATCATGGGAAATCTCATGAAGGAATAAAGAACAATCCTCTTCCACAATGGCTTCTTCATTTAAATCTGAGACAGCAGGGTCATCGGGAGCAGATGCTAATGCATCCAAGAAATATTCAATAATCTCTTCAAAAGAGCTGCTCAAATCATCTGCCTTGAAGACTGGAAAATTCTCTCCGTTGCCTTTAGATTCCAACCTTGCATGTTGGGCAGTGAGAGATTTCGCCTGCTCTATCAGTTCACTCAGAGCATCTTCCTCCCCCAGTCTTCTATCCTTACAGCCCTCATCATCACAGCTTCCATCTGACATAATCATATCTGGGAGGATTTCTTCTTCTTGGCTCTCCCATGGGTCAGATTCATAATGACCATAAACAGGACCTGTGGGAAATCTTTTTTCATAATCGCCCTCAGTAGAGCTGCTAAGGGCATCTGCTTCAAAGGATGGGAAATCCTCAGCACATTTTTCAACTTCCCACCTGTCAAGTCTGGCAGTGATAGATTTTATCAGTTCCATAACTCCGCCCGAAGCATCTTATTCCTTCCTGGGATCTTCATAATTATTCATTGTAGAGATACCAAAATCATCTTCTTCATAGGGTGGAAAATCCTCTGCACATCGCTCAGCTTCCCACCTATCTAGTCTAGTAGCGATAGATTTTACCAGCTCCATAACTCCACCCAAAGCAAACAAATGGGGAGGAGAAACGACTGATTCTTGATCCAGGTCATCAGGATCATCCTCATAGCCTTCATAAGAGACAGCTCTATCTTGTATACATTTGTTGTAGTATCCCTCACAACAGTTATGAAAAATCAACTCAGAGGGATACAACTTTTGACAGTAAGCGGTGAAAGCTGCATGGAACACTGAGTGAAGAAATGCTAGCAAGGGGTAAAGAATGATACCATCTACACGCATCCCCTGCTAACGAGAACATGAACATCTTCAGTAATACATCTTCATGATGTATCTCCCACTGACGCATGATTTCATGAAACTCACTGAGGTGCTGAGCAGGGTTGTCCTCTTCACATTTTCCAAATATGGCAAATAATTGCCCCATTCATTCGGAGAGGGGACAACATTAGGAAAACCAGGAATAGCAGAAAAATTAAAAGGAGCAAACCTGCGAGCAAGGATTTTCTCCATATCAAACCAGTGGAGTTGCCAATCGATCCTTGAATCATGGAGTCGCCAGGTGAAAGATGCGCAGCTTCGAATGTGTCTGGTCCTTGTTCACCATCAAAGGCCAGATCCTAACGTTGTTGTTACGCTAGGAAGCTTCTCAGGCTGAGAAAGCAGCTGTTGAAACCTTCTCGAGAAAGCTCCTTTGGGTCAGCTTTCAGGCGTGCTAAAGTAGCCACAACTGACACATTGATGTGGAAACCTTGGAGTCGCCACAGTGGAGTCGCCAGGTGCACAGTAGCAATCTTGAAGGGCTCTGATGCCTGATGCACCATCAGAATCAGAGGCTCAATGTCGTTCTGCCCAGGGAAAATCTTCAACTTCGTCCCCGACAAAGGTGCCAGATTGGTTAGCGTCAGAAGTCACTCCTGGATTGCAGCAGGAGCAGAGCCCAATGCCCATCAGTTTATGTCACGATTTGTTTATAAAAAGGGGTGATCGAATGGAAGTTAACTCAAAACAATGTTGTTATAACTCCGAAACTATGCCAAGCATGCATGGGCAAGTGAGGTCTTAGATAAACTTCAGACAGTGAGTTGTAGTAAGGGTGAGTAGGGGGAAGACTTGTATAAGAGAACTGCAAAGGTCTATCGTAAACATCAGGTTTCTAACAGACTGTAGGAGAAAACATCTAAACGCAAGATCTTCTTACATTCAAACGCAAAAAACTAGAGAATACAACAATGCAACAATAAATCCTTTATCGTAACATAATTGTAATAATTCATGTGAATCATTCAATCATGAACTCCCTCAGTATGAGATGAAAACTAGATGGGATAAGAAAACTGTCTGTCACTAAACAAGAAATCTTACATACATATGCATAACCAGAGAACTAGAGACGTCTACTAAAACTTTACAGTCGGGAGCTTCTCTCTACCATCCATGCTTACAAAAATGGCAAAAACACCTACATATACTCAAAACAACAACAACAGCAAAAACAAGACGTTGTATTAAAAACATTGCGTCTGCATGTCTTTTGACAGTCTGCACATGCAGACTCTGGCCGATCGTGCACCCAAGACAAACGCTATCAGATTTCGGACTGTCCTGCTACAGATGAATCGACCAGCTTTAGTCCTTTTCTAGACTTTCTTTTTATGGAGGAGATGATGCTCAACCACCAGCAACAACCACAATAATTGTTTTCTTGGGATTGGGGACAGCCTCGGTCAACCCTACCTTCTGGGACGTGGAGGTCTCTTAATGGTGCCACCTGGATCAGCTGAACGGTCTCTCTTTGGATGCTACTTCGCTGGACTGCTGCGAGGGACCCCTGTGGCGGATGTGAAAAAGGGTATGATGGGAGCGATGGTGTCAACACGGTGGAGGTGATGGAGAGGAAACATGAGCTGTGACATAAGCTGAGGAATGCCACACAGTCTGAAAAGGAAAGAGGAGGAAGGTGTGTGGAGTGCAGGGGTATAGGTGGACACAGAGTAAAAGGAATGATCATACAGGTGGATGTGACTAGGAGTGAGAGGGACACATGGTAGGAGACGAGAGGGCGATGAGATGAGGAGGGGCCATGTGGATGGAAAGAGGGAAGTTTGACAGATGACGGGGGAAGAAGGCGGCGGTAGGTGGAGAACAGGTGGAAATGGGGAGGACAACTCGGACAGTGACATGACAGGAAGGGGGGCCCGCTAGAGTGAAATTCCATTCCAGACCCCCCCCTCCATTAAAGGCAGAACCGATGGGGGGGTCCGAAATTCAATACAGACCGTAGATCTAAGCTCCGAGACTTGGTCCATCCAAATGCGTTCATACATTATCTCTGATTCCGGAACCCCCCCCTCTCGTTAAAGCCAGAATGACGGAGGGGGTGTGGAATTGGACCTTGTCCGTGAATTTGAGTGCCTGGATCACGACAGTCCAGATTTGCGCCCTCTTTAAATTAAATGTGCCCGAGCCTCGTTGATGGATGAACGGCTGAGATGACCTCGGCACTTTCATCAGGAAAACCCTGAAGGGCCCTACTCGTGGCTCAGCTATTTCACCGTGTGTCCTTCAGATGGATGGTCCCGATTCTTTCAGGATTTCTGGCACCGGGGCTTCACGATACAATTTTCCTCAAAATCCCGATTGACCAAACTGCGAAAGCACAGATGTATGTTGCGTGTCCTCCAGAGGAACGATCGAGATGGTATTTGATGTTAGAAGAGGGCTGCCTCCATTACGAGGCTCGCTTGACGTGACCGGGTGCTCGGACCATAGGCTTAGCTTAAAAGGCGCTTATCGACGTTTCAGGGTTCGGGGTTTCGAGATGTGAGATGACGAGGGACTTTTACCCCTCGAACTCCCGAATGTCGATATGCCGACGTGACTAGATCTTCTTATACCCCTCGAACTCCCGAAATCCCGATGACCGTTGATCTGCTTCGTCGCTTGATCCTTGCTGTTGAAATCAGACTACTCGCTCTCTTGATTTAAGCCCGAAATGGACTTCTTCTGTGAGCCGTGCTCAGCGCTTATGGCTGCGGCCTTTGAATAAAACTCATCTGACCGGTTTTCAAAACCCCACTTCTATGCGTTTACACCAGAGGCCTAAAATCGGAGAGGAAAACACCCCTATACAAGAAATGTTGCTAACAAAAAGCAAAGAAGAAGATGAAAGAAGAAGTTCACGTAAGCAACAGAAGACATGCTCATGATGAAGAATGGAAAATGGAAGAATTTGGCAAAGATGAATGGTGAAATAAAAAGAAGGAAGAATCACATTGGAAAGGTAGAAGAATTGGTGACTATCCTACTTTTATATTGGCTTATGGTTTGGGAATAAATTGATGTTTTAATAACCATATTTCAAGGAGAGTATAGAGTGCATTTTCAATGGTAATCGACACTCTTTAATTTAAGTTTTTGTCAATGATAAAATTGTAGATATTGAGTTTATCTAACTAAATATAGTTTCATTTTTAGAATTAGATACTCTAACAAGGAACATAAAATGTAGAATGAAGAATAACCATGGACACCAATCATGACTAGTGAAGGATAAAGAAGACTCCATATGAAGAGGTAAAACATGAGGTATGCATGGTGATTAGATGTAAATGGATTATATTTTGAGCATATGTAATGGGATTGTAAATTGTTGGGAATTTAGTAAAACATTTGGAATTCTTATTGTACCTGAGATGAGATGTTGTAATGAGATATATGTGTTATAGGGGGTGCATGATCGATTGTACCTGACACCCCATACGTTTTTGTTCCAATATGTAAAACTTAGCCATAGGTAATTTGATTTACCTAGGTGTTTTGTAAGCCCTTTTGAGTAAGGACTACATGGATTAGTGTGTTAACACATGTAATCATGTAGAGTTTATCCTTCTTATGTATAGAGAGAATGTGGCATCAAGTCGTGGAATCAAACCACTCAGATAGGTACAAGTGTGACAAGTGGAATCGTATCTAAGATTAATTGTGAGTCGAAGAAGTTGAATATTTAATTAAGGGGGAATGTGAGATGGAGTAATCTCAAAGTGTGAGTTGGTTGGGACCAATTTATGATTAAATGAGAGTTTAACATTTTCATAAACCATGTAAGTGGAAAGGATTCCTATAGAACTACCAAGTACAATGAATGGAACCCATGTATCACAATAGATGGATTTATTTTTATATGGACATCAATGATCAATTATTTGTAGGTATAAGAGAAAGAAACAGTTCATGTTAATTAGTTTTTTGTAGGTACAAAAGAAAGAAGAAGAAAGTTAAAGGATGAAGCTCATAGTGAAGAAATCCCAAGAGTGTGTGTGTATTGTAAATCAATTTCCCCATCAAGATGGTTTGTGTTCAGCCAAAACCACTTGTGTGTGAGGTTCATGGTCAACCGAAACCACTTGTATGTGAAGCTTTTGGTCAGCTAGAAACCACTTGGTGTGATGGTTCATGGTCATTCA
This sequence comes from Picea engelmannii, assembly GCA_009831015.1. Taxonomy (NCBI): domain Eukaryota; kingdom Viridiplantae; phylum Streptophyta; class Pinopsida; order Pinales; family Pinaceae; genus Picea; species Picea engelmannii. Next base: position 1,066,698 of record ML783884.1, on the reverse strand, counting down.
AAACCACTTGAGCATTGTAATGGTTAGTGGTAAGCCACAAAATCCCAGGTGATTTATGATGAGGGGAAGATAGTAAAATGAAGAAACACACTCTTGTAGCCTTAATTTCCACCCTAAAGGCCAGAAGGAAATCCATAAGAAGATGGAATCCCAATACACATTATGCCTAAGGTTTAGCCCCTTATTCGAGATCATCGCTGGTGTTGTAACATAAAAACATTTGCCAATTTTTTCCCAAATTTTTCCAAATTTCCTATTTTCTTATGCTTCGAATCATTTTCATAATTTTGATTTTCAAGATTTTTATTTGTACAATTTCTTTAGGTTTGCTTGGATAATTCTTTCTCCTTTGATTTTTGTGCAGTTATATTAATAAATTTTATTAATATCACCTTCTCGAATATTTTGGTTTGGTTTCTGTTGTGAAATTTTCATTTTGATTTGAGTTTAGTGTGACATCTTCATTGCTTTTATTTTGTTGCCAACATTCCAACGGTTCAAGGTTCACCTTATTTTGACTTACAATTTGAAAGATATCCTTGGTCAAAGTGTGGTCATTTTTCACCACTTAGGAAAAAAACATGTATTTTATTATGTTTCTTCTAAATTGTAAATAAAATTAATGTTAATATGTAAATAAGTTTTTTTTTAATTTTATATTAATTAATTAAATTAATTATTAGTTAAATTTGATTCAATTATTATTTTTTACAATTCTTGTATATATATTTTGTAATTATAACATAAATAATTAAATGAAACATAATTAATAAAATTGCCTAGAATTTTTTTATAAATCTAATTAGTTTTGATGACTCAACTTTGACAAGTGATATCTTAGTTGTATTCAACCAAATGATGTAAATGAATACTCATTGGAAATATATTTCCATTGAGAACAATCTAGAAATATTAATTTAAGCAGATCTAGAGATTTACTATCCAAAAAAATCAGCAAAAGTGAAGGCTACGAATTTGCAACTAAAAGTAGTTTTCTGAATTGATTTAGAAGATTTTCTTTGGCCAAGAAGATTTGTTGTTGCTTATCCATCTCCATATTGTTTCATTGTTAATCTTATATTCATGGGTAAGCAAGGGAAAGAATGAATTTTTTTATTCTAATTTGTTAATTTGTTTTGACAGATAGGAAACCACGTCCATTCTCAGGAGGTGATTTTGCAGAGTGATTTTTGGGCAATCAAAGAAGAATTTTCCAAATTGGTTGAAACCCCATTTACAAAAGAGGTTCAATTACCTTATACTAAAAATTTTTTGTCAGAAGCTAAACCATTTGGGAGAAATCAGGATTGGAGTGATACGAATATTCCCAGATTGGAAATCGCACCAATATTCAGGAGACGTTTTTGTAGAATGATTTCTGGGAAAACCGAGCAGATTTTGGGAAAATGGTTGAAAAAACATCTGGAAAAAAGGCCAAATTAGATAACCTACAAACAGTTTTCCAAACGAATGAATATATTGGGAGATATGATGCATTTTATGGGCAGGTTCTTTCGATAATTTTCGCTAATTCTGTAGTTGATTCATGACAAGAATTTTTTTGTTGACTAAAAGGGGATTCAACCTAAGTGGAGGAGATTATAAAAAATCTGATTATTCCTGTGCAATAGTGGTGAGGAACCTGAAGTATTTTTTGGGATTGAATGTAATAGGAGTCTTTCTAATGTAAATATTTTTCAGAAGCAAGGAGATTCTGAGATTTCATTTTGCTAAATTATGTCTTTTCATGTAATTTGTTTCTTATGTTTCCATTAATCTTTCTTATTTCTTATGAAAATGTACTAGTCATATCTTTTGCAACCTAGAGAAACCTCTACTAACAAAAAAAATTGGCACTATTGTCGAGGACGGTTTTGAATGTCTTTATCTTCCATGGGTGTTCGAGAGAGTTCATATCTATTTCTTGATGGTGAACAAGGAATATACATAAAAAAATTGATTGTAATAATTCACCCGGTGACTCCATGATCAAAAGAATCCATATGATTCATTGGTGACTCCACTGGTATTCAAATGGAAATTTCTTTCGCTACACGAATCGTTGTGAGGTTTGTACCTTTCAATTTTTCATTTTTCATGGTTATCCAAATCAGATGCCTCATATAGATGAATGGGATGAATACTTTCCCAACTTTAGTAAAAGAAAAGAAGCTAATCCTTCTCAACATCTATTGGAGTTTCATCAATGTATGGATCAACTAGATATACATCATGAGGAAATATTGATGAAAATGTTCGTTTTTTCATTAGGAGGTGATGCAAGACATTGGGATAAATATTTATATCCTTCTAGCATCCCTTCATCGAAAGAATTTCATGCAACGTTAAATAAACATTGTAAGATTATTTTCTCAGCTGAACTTTGTTTGAAGATTGTTGTGAACATTACAAATTTAAGAAATCTACCACAGATTAGGAAGTGTTTTCTGATGAGGAAGACTATCCTTGTAAAGATAATAATGCTTGTGATGAAGATTTTTTTATTGAGGAAAGTATTCCTCCAAGTTTCCAAAATGTGTCTAATTGTTTTAATGATGATTGGAATGTTCAAGATGAATCAAATCTACAAAATCAAGAAAACCATGCATTTTCTTTTGTTACTAATGGTATATTTTCAGAAGGGGAGGAGTGAAGAGAAAGGTCTCCAAATTTTTCTTACCAGGTCAACATTTCCTTGGAAGAGCTATGTGAAAGTTTGAACACTGGATTAGATAGACATATCTCTAAGGGCAATAATTTGTTATTCAATTATGGTAGAGAAATTTCCTTTCTCGAATCCACTTATCTTCAATCAGAATCGGAGGTATGTGATGATTATCAAATAATCTGTCTTCATCATTTTTATGATCCAGTAGCAAAATACTTAGAGAGTATCATCAATGAAAAATCTATATTATTCTCATGCCATTCATCACAGCTTCATTTTTGGTTCCAGTTTTGTTTTGAGTTTCCATTTGTTATATTTTTGTTCAACCTAATGGGAAGAAGTGAACAAAAATCCTATTTAGGAAACAAAATTCTTGCATGGATTCATTGGAAATTTAATATTACTTGATGAATGAAATTGTTGCTAATTAGAATAGGAAACATTGTATATAAATAAGCTCATGTTTGAGTATTTCTTTTTAGTTTGTATATTTGAAGAAAAAGTATAAAAATGAACTTTCTTTATTTCTCAATGATCTTTAATCTCATGTTTAAGTGATATAGGATTTCTGAAACATACTTTTAGAAAAATAGGCAAAAAATTGTTAAATTATTTTTCTGAAATAGAAAATGTATGTTTTTAGAAAATAGTCTTGACATTAAACTATAATTGGCTATCTTCTCAATGTTCGTATATATAGAGAGAGAGTTAATTAGTATCAAAGTGAGTCATTATATATGTGGTTCTATGTATTTCATATATTACAAATAAACATAATCCCATAATGTTCTTTGATCTACTAATTTCCCCCATCTCGCTTAAAGGGATGATGAAAGGAAATTCATAAAAATGATTTCCCTCATCTCTTCAGTTTTTAACAACATATTAAACATTAAGATGGTGAAAGGAAATTCATCTTGTGAACAATGACAACTTCACCAGGGCTATGGATGCATGGCTGACAATGAGACAATGTCTTAGTGGGGGATGCAAATAACTTCACTGGGGCTATAGACACACGGCTAACAGTGAAGCAACATATGTGATGTTTATCAAAGATTATCCTATAATCTTAATTGTCACTTTGTTATTAATTACTTTCTCCATAGCTAGATATTGATCCAGCATATTTGTTATATAATGAATGATTTTTAATCCTTGAGATAGAATCAGACTATTTAGAAATTTGATATCTTGACTAGATTTTGGGAAACTATTTTAGACATTGCCTGAGTATATTCAGAAAAAGAAATATTTATAGCCTATTTGGAAAATGTGATGATGTTTTAGAATTCTTATATTACTTGACATAGCTTTTAAATGAGAAGAAAGTTAGTTTAGCTTTCAATTTTTGACTCCATGGCCCAACAATAAATCTATTGTTCCCAAATGGAGCCTAATGTTGTAACATAAAAAAAAAATCCAAAACTTTTCCCAAATTTTCCATTTTCTTATGGTTCGAAACATTTTCATAACTTTGATTTTCAAGATTGTTATTCGTACACTTCCTTTAGGTTTGCTTGGGTGATTCTTTCTCCTTTAATTTATGTGCGCCTATATTAATAAATTTTATTAATATCACCTTCTAGAATGTTTTGATTGGGTTTCTTTTGTGAGATTTTCATTTTGATTTGAGTTTAGTGTGACATCTTCATTGCTTTCATTTTGTTGCCAACACTCCAACAGTTCAAGTTTCGCCTTATTTTGACTTATGATTTGAATATATCGTGGATCAAAGTGTGGTCATTTTTCACCACCTCGACATAAAATATGTATTTTATTATGTTTCTTCTAAATTGTAAATAAAATTAATGTTAATATGTAAATAAGTTTTTATTTTATTTAATCTTAATTAATTAAATTAATTATTAGTTAAATTTGATTCAATTTTTATTTTTTACAATTCGTGCATATATATATTGTAATTATAATATAAATAATTAAACGAAACATAATTATTAAAATTGCCCAAAATTGTTTTATAAATCTAATTAGTTTTGATGACTCAACTTTGACAAGAGATATCTTGAGTTTTACTCAACCAAATGATGCAAACGAAGACTCGTTGGAAAGATATTTCCATGGATAACAATCTAGAAGAATTAATTTAAGAAAATCTGGAGATTTACTATACCAAAAAAATCAGCAAAAGTGAAGGCTACGAATTTGCAACTAAAAGTATTTTTTTGAATTGATTTAGAAGATTTTATTTGGTCGAGAAGATTTGTTGTTGCTTATTCATTTCCCAATTGTTTCATTTTTAATATTATATTCATGGGAAAGAAAGAGAAATAATGAAGTTTTTAATTCTAATATGGTAATTTGTTTTGACAGATTGGAAATCACGTCCATTTTCAGGAGGCGATTTTGTAGAGTGATTTCCGGGAAATCAGAGAAGCATTTTCCAAATTGGTTGAAAACCCATTTCTAAAACAGGGTCAATTACATTATCCAAAAATTATTGTCTAACATGATAAACCATTTGGGAGAAATCAGGATTGGAGTGAAATGGATTTTCCCAGATTTGAAATCACACCAATCTTTAGGAGATGTTTTTGCAGAACGATTTCTAGGAAAACTGAGCATATTTTGGCAAAATGGTTGAAAACCCATCTGGAAAAAAGGCCAAGTTAACTAATTGTCAAAGGATTTTGTAAAAGGATGAATATTTGGGGAGATATGATGTGTTTTATGGGAAGGTTCTTTCCATATTTTTTGTTAATTCTATAGTTGATTCATGTCAACAAATTTTTTGTTGACTGAAGGGGGATTCAAACTAAGTGGAGGAGATTTTAAAAACTATGATTATTCTTGTGGAATAGGGGTGAGAAACCTTAAGGAATTTTGGGATTGAATGTAATAGGATTCTTTCTAATGTAAATATTTTTCAGAAGCAAGGAGATTGAGAGATTTCGTTTTGTAAATTATGTCTTTTCCTGTAATTTGCTTCTTATGTTTCCATTAATATTTCTTCTTTTCATAGGCTATTTTGAGTTGTGATTGTTGTAATTCAGTACTACCTCTGTTGCAACAAACTTTAAAGCATATGTTTTTGAACACATGTTTTCCTTGGTTTTGTTATAAGCAAAATAAGACCTGTGTTATGGATATCGATGCTTAATTTATGAACATTGAAGAGCAACCTGAATGAATCCTGTGTTATTCTTCCATTGAAGAGGAAGGCCAGATTTATCAGAATTGGATACATGGATTTTCATTTTGATTTTTTTTTCCTAGATCTACTATCCATTCTCTAATATTTTTTAAAAGGATTTAGTAGATGAAGTCATGCCTCTTTGTTTCTAATTATTAGTCACTGAAAGGATCATTAAAAATCAGTTCAAAAAGCCTCATTATCAATCATTATTTCTTATGAAAATGTACTAGGAATTTCTCGTTTGCATCCTAGAGAAATATTTAGTAACAACAGTTGGACATATAGGGGACAAAAAACGATGATCATCGCTCATATACAGTGTTCAACAAGCGATGACCCCAAAAACTTTTAGATTTGGGGAGTTATGAGGTGATAAGTGAGGGATGAGTTGTATATTCATGACAAGGGCCTAGGAACTCACATCATTCAAGTCTCTTATGGTTTCTAGAATATCTAAAATCTCTCCCAAGCCTCTTCCAAAGAGATATATAACAAAGGAAATCCTAAGGAAAGAGGGGAAAACATTCATAGTAATGTTATGTTGTTCAATTGCAGAGGTACGTGTTCCATCTGCCACATCTATAAGACAATGAATCCTAGCATGAACAAGGAGCTAAAGGAGGAGCAAGGAGGTCAAGGGAGCATGCATCAACATTTAAGGTATGTCTTGATGTAATTTTCTTATGATTATTAATAGATCATTTGGTTCCCCCCCCTTATAAATGTTTGTAATTGATGAAAAAATGTTTAGATATCATTCATGCTATTGTAGATATTATTAGAATCAAATTAGATCTAGGATTATAATCCCAAATAGAGTGGTAGAAAGTTTTTTCTTGTCTTTTGTATGCAAGAAGCAGGTTGTGGAGCTTGGAGTTGGAGTTTCAGGACTCCAAAACCCAAGAGATATGAAGAACGACTTCAAGAAAGGTATGAAAACTTCACCACTCCTTCGGATAATCATGAATCTATGTTTTTGAATCTAGATCCAGGAAAACCATAAGAATTATATCCCTCTTTATATATAGGATTACTAGGCTAATCCTATGGAGATTTTGTTGTGTATTCAACAATATCCTTATGATATTTTATCCTGTAACAGAATTGGAGAATCCATTGGGGAAGAATTATTCTCTAGTTTGAGTCTCTTGGTTAATCCTTCCCTCTGCTTGATTATGTATGCTTGTGATTATTCCTTTATTTTATCCATCGCCTAAATCCAGTAGATATGATAGATCTAATTTAGGTCTGGAAGATCTAAAACAAATAATTTTTTCCCAAAAAAAAAAAATTTTTACATATCATCACTTGTTGACTAACTAGGGTCCCACGATGATAATAGTTGGATAGTTTTCATGTGTCCCACGATGATATGAAAAAAATAGATAATTTCATATCAAAACCCAGGCCGTTAGTTTTAGGTTTATCCTCTAATCAAGAGTATTCTGCAATGGTCTGTTTTGAACCCTTTTTTGTCTCTGTTTGACTGATTTTTGTCACATACCTTGCCATCAGTTGGTTTGTTGAACGCTTATGTGTGGTTTGTTTTAATTTTTTGGATAGGGTCTCTTTTGTATGAGAGTTTTAGTGAGGCTGGGGAAATAATCCAACATATCTAAGAAGATATAGTAGTGTTTGTCATTGGTTGTTTTACTTTCCCTTGTATAACCATTTTTCATCACTAGATCTACCCTCCTAGGTGAGTTTTGGGTGTGATATCTATAGTGACATTGGAGTGGGCTGATCCAACCTCATTTCCAAAATTCTACAACCCATTTTATTGTTGCTTGTTGTTGGTTTTCCTTTTTAGTTTGTCTTTCTTTCTTATATCAGGAACTATTACATTTCAATTTGAAAAATATTGAAAAGACAAAAACATTTGTTGCATTCTAGATTTTCTTTTGAAGAATTAGTGAAAGAGTGCATTAGGATCATTGTTTGGTTTCATATTTGAAGTGATTGTTGGTTTCTTGGTATGTGTGAGGTCAGTTTTAAATTTGCAAAGAAAAAGGAAAGTGTCTTCCTCTCCCATAGCTAAATTTCATCGAACTGAAAAAGTTTCATCATCATTCTGGTATTGCTTGGTTGGGTCAAGAGTCAAAACATCACCAAAGTTTCATCCATTAGCCTTAGACTTAAGAAACAACCATAAAAAGAAAGGGAAATCTAAAATTAATTAGACATTTTTCTTTTTATAGTGAACAAACATTGGATTAGGATCAAAGAGTAAACTCTCCAAGGCCACAAAAATGAGACTTGGGAGTCATTAAAGAGTTTTAAAACCATTCTTGCAATCGGTGTGTCAGGAGCCTCGTGTAACATAGGAGTTAAGAATGAGGTCCCATTGTGGAAAGTAGGGAGATTACCACTCTCTTCTTGTTTTAGTGTTTGCGATATTGATTCAATTGCTACATATACATAGGTTTCGTTGGTTCACACTTTCAGAGTTCCACACTTTGTTACCCTTCCCCTGCGTGTGGTCGTACCTACAATTTTTCATCTAACCATTAATTATTAGGTTGTACCCTTAGTGACCTTTCCTAGGGAGCTACATAGGTGAATGTGGTGGTATGTGCCTATAGTAACTAGGTAAGACATCCGTTCATGGTCTCAATTCCCCGGAGGGTGCCCACCTTAATAAAGGGTGTTTTGACCGATCAAGGATGTTTCACATAGATCATTGTAACTAATCCTCATACCTTCTCTGGCCAATCTTGTGAGTAATTCATCTACCCCATAGGGTTCATTTTCAGAAAGCCCTTGAGCTAATTGGTTTTCTTGCTATTAGCCTAGATTTTTTTAGGACTAAGCTCTTTGAGTCTGAGTCTAGGTTGGCCTTAGGTTGAATTGTGTTTGGATTTTAACATAGTATATTCACCGTGGATAAACTACAATGTTGGTCCTAATGAATATGAGGGCTTGAACCCATTACAGAGGAATAACCACCTATGAAGTGGTGTGAGATAGTTGATGAAGGATTTGAAGGGCTTGAACTTTGGTTCGACGAGACTAGGTTAGTCAAGGTAGAAATCATATATGAAATTCCTCCACAAAATTTTAATCTTCCTTTAACTGAGCCAAACACACCTCTACATGTCCAAGTGAGGGAAATTTTTAGTGCACCTTTATCTTTTTTTAGCCATCCTCCCACCATGTTAGAAATGAGTGTTATGTCTAGTGTAGTTGAGCCTACAAGCCCATCCTCAATTAGGACAAGGGACACTCCCCTAGGGAGCATCCTAGTGATGTCTGCATTGCCACCCCTTAGTTCCATTGGACCTACACCATCCATACCATTTTATTTTGGTCCTTCGATCTGGGGGATTCCATCTGTGTCATCCTCTCCACCTGTTAGTATACCTAGCATCACTATGCCCATCCCATCTACATCGATGCCAACTTCTAGATTTGTTTCCAATGGGGGGTCTAGCTTTGGTTCCATCATGGGAAGTGGAGCTCCTTCCACCTCCACCAATATTTTGTGTGGACTAGCATCATCAGGTGTGGGTGTGCATTTTGGGTGGAATATGTCTAGAGTTTTTGGGGTTTTCCTTGGTCAGGTCGGGGGTAGCAGTACTTCAGGAGGTTTTAAATTTTCATCGGTTAGCTTATATTTCCCTGGGGGAACATCCCTTTATGGTAACATTTTCACCATGGGGAGGTTTTCCCTTTGTTAACACAGTTGGTCCTAGGGGTTTCTTCCCTAGGACTAGCTTTGGGAACATTTTTCCTAGAGGATCCACATTTACCCCCGAGGGAAACCCCCCTGGGGGAATCTTTAGTTTTGTTAGAAATTATGCTCCTAGAAGTTCCACCATTCCTGGAGGAACTCACTCTTCAGGAGCTCCCCAACCCTCCAGTACTATAAATATAGAGGGACTGCAAGGTCCATCTAGGACAACATAGACTTCACCTCCCTCCTAGTATTCATTTTCACTATTTCCTTTCCTCGCAATGTTAGATTTACCATATTTTTCATGGTTAATAAATGAACCTATTTCCCATGACCCATCATGGTCGGAAATGCCTTCCAATTTTCCATCAGATATTCCAAAATTCGACAAAAATTAAGGAGAGAACCCCTCCACACACATCATGAAATACCACTTATTATCTTCATCCAACTTATTAATGTATGATAGTGTGAGGCTACATCTTTTCCAAATATCCCTCACCAAAGCTTCAACCGAATGGTACATTGAAATGAAAGGAGGTTCCTTTAAAATATGCAATGGCCTATCAATGGCATTCTTAACACATCACCAATTTCCCATACGATATGAGATAGGACCAAAGCTCTTGACTTCATTGCATCAAGATAATGCCACTAAAATTTTAGATCATATACATGAGTGGCAACAAATACGTAGGATGATTAATACTAGACTCAGATTATAGAAAAATTCCTTATGGATTTGTTCACCAAGTCCCTCCTACCACCCATTTCCATATAGGTATCTATGTTTGGGGTGACCACCAAGTAGCAGGCCATTTCACATGCCCAACACTTGGAATTGTTCTATTCTCAATTAGGCACAATTTATTACATCATCCCAAATGATCCTAGGTCATCGAAAGATATCATGAATCCAAATAGGACCCCATGTTGATGGTGTCGTTGGTTATGTTTCCCATACCTCTATAAACCAGATAGTTGATCACATGGGTCAAATGTCTATTAAATCAACTTCTTGTACTGGTGCTTAAATTACTATAGTCCCTACTCAAACCTCCATGGTGAATTTGGTGCAATCCATGAAACCAAATAATCCTCAACAACCTGGAGGGAAGAAAAAAATAAAAAATAAATAAAAAATCTAATACTAAGAAATGGATTTCCTCCACCAAAAACACCCAGGACGGGGGCACTAAGGAGAAAAGGAAGAGTCATTTTCCCTGCAAAATTTGTGGGGAAGACCATCCCACTCATCAATTTTCTCAGAAGGATGGGGTCCATAGATTTTTTTCACAACAACGGGCCCCCCAACAACCCATTGTCTTAACCCATCCTTTCCCCCCTCAACCTCAAAACATGGTTTCCACAAATCTTACCCCTCTGCAATGGGGCATGTTAGGTACCCCTCACCATGAGGGGTATTCCTTGAATTATTTTGTCTACATGTGTGACCATATGGCCAATTTTAAAATGCGGGCCATGAACTATGATATTCCCGAGCCTTCACATTTTGCACTAGAAGAAGCATCTTCTTCCCATCCTAGTGGCCCTCTACAGATTGAGAAGCCATCTTTTGACACATAAATTCTCCCCCCAAAGGGATTTTTTCAATTCAAGAAACATAATCCAAACACATCAACCACCCACAACTATAGTATTATGGAAGACTTGGCCCAAGCACCATGTGCCATGTCTATGCTTGAAGTTCTCCAAAATTTTCCAATGCAATGGAAAGACTTGTTGTCTTCCATAGGTAGGGTTGATCCCTCGAAGTCAAGTTTGATGACCTTTGATTCTGCTCAAGTTACTCATAGGCTCTCCAATCAAGTAGCCTTCCAATTCAAATGCAAAAAATGTGTAAAAACATCTTCCGAACAGAGGTTGATGAAGGAGCCTTGACTTGCATCATGTCTATTTCTTGTTGGAAGGCCATTGGATCCACTAAGCTCGACAAATTTGTGACACTATTTAAAGTGTTAGATGGACACATGTTCCAACCCCATGGAATAATCACCACCTTACCCATTGTGTTAGGTGATGAGATTGTCTATGTTGATGTAGAGGTTTTCGATGCACCTCTTGAGTACAATCTGTTACTTGGGAATACTTGGTTCTACGAGATTATTGTAGTTGTATCATCAGTCTTTAGGGTCCTACGCTTCCCTTATCAAGGGAAAATAGTGATGATAGATAAGTTTGTGTTATGTACCCTATGCCTTGGATCCAGAGTGGGGTCAAATGTACCCTTTGTTGGTGATACCTCATAATCTTATATGAACGTTCATGTGAGGATGTTCAAATATCCTTCATTGATGAGAATTTTTCCCCTTCCCCTACCATATCCCACTACAACTATCACTCCTATCAACATGATTTCATCCTTTATCGGTGGATCCCTCGACTTTGTTGATCCTTGGGTGGTACTTCATTCCAAGGATGTTGAATCATATGGAGAATCCATGTCATTCATTGTGGTCAAGATTTTCGACCTGAAAATCCCATCAACATCCATTGATGTTGGTCAAGAACTCCATCCTCATATGGAGTGTGATCATTCTACTCTTCCCATATGGGTTGTTGACTCTCCAATTTGACATGACATCCTAGATATTACGTTTCCTTTAGAAGAGGCCATCCTAAAAGTCATGACTTCCATAGAAATTCCAAAGGATGAGGTGATGCATCAATCATATTGTCCTCATTTAGAACAAATGAGAGTTAGAATGATGAGTCTTGATCTAAGACTGGGGGAATTTGCTAGGGAATCCAACAACCCTCCTAGTCTTGACCCTTTTCATCCTTGGTTATCGTTTTTGGAACTTTCCATCGAATTATTTTACTTCCCTTCCTTAGAATATTTTTGTTTCATACTTCCTTCATGTCTTGATGGAGCCCATGAAGGAGATTTGATAGCTCAAAAAACCACTGATGATGAGTATCTTCGATTGCATACATTCATTCCTATGTGGCATGGCACTGGAAGGGTAAGCCATATGATGTTGACAATGGCTAATGAATTCATCAATTATGAAAAAAATCATTGGTCGGACCCTAGCAATGGGCTCTAGTTCTCCTGAATCATCAAAATGTGTAGTTCCTTGTACATAGGTGTGTGGTGTGAGTGCCTTTTTTTTTTCATGTATCATATCCAAAAAATCCAAAAATATTTTCTCTTTTGAGATTTCACTATGCGTTTTGACCCTCAGAATCTAGTTTACTTGTGTTGGAAAGATTATGAGCATTTTTTTATGGAGATGGAAAATTCTACTGAACGTGAGGTACATCTTCCCAAACAAGCATACAGGGAAAGGTTTTTCCCTGTATTTTCCACCTTGCATTATTAACCATCCATGATGCTATCACTATACCTTAAGTTTGAACCTAGTTGGTTGTGACATTAGCCATTCCTTTTTCACGTCGGTACTATTCTAGTAGTGCCTACCCTTCATGGGTTCCCTAGTTAGCACTCGTATTGTCATTTGGTTCCCATGCTGTGTTTTTCCAGTAGGCCCAGGAGCCCTCATTCAGCCTCGCCATGACTTGATGATTGAGCCTCATTATTCTCTCTTAGTCTATATTATGGCCACATCCCATGGGGGTTCCCAAAAATTTGTATTGTCGCTTAATGGTCACCTATTCATTTTCTTCTTACACCCTGATCTCACCACTATGTTGTTGTTTTCCTATATCCCACTTACCGCTATGGAGTATCCCTAACCATCCACCTATTCCATTATTTGGCCTCCATTTTTCATCCCTATACCTAGGGAGAGAATAACTACTATGAGTGGATATCAATTTCTTGTACTATTTGCATTCATTTTTCTTAGGTCGGTTCCATGCATTTGGAACATAGGAGCATGTTGTTAAGCCACTCATTCTCTGCCATCGAGTATAATTTTATCTCTTTTTCGGACTCATGAAAGGAAATGAAAAAGGTACATATCGATCTTACTTACATAATTATTTCATGATTTTTAAACCATGAAGGAGACCAAGTATACTTATATTCCTATTATGTGCTCGTTAAACCATAAAGGACGCAAAAATACAAAAAAACAAAAAAAGAGTGGGGGTTTTTAACAGTTGGTCTATTCTCAAAATGGTAGTGTCAGTCGAGTCTCCCTTAAACAAGGCACTTGTTTGATTCCTCAACATACAATTGGTTTTTATCTTTCCTAACATTTGTCCCAGTAATATGATTCAGAGATACTCCTCTGACTGGTTACTCTTCCAGTAATTATGGAGAGGGATTCAATGCCTCCTACATTGTTGCACTATATTTGTTCAAGTCTTGTGTCTTGCTGCCAAGTCACCATTGTGTCATGCTATATGTTTAAGGTAAGTTTCATATGTTATAGCCTTAATTTCCACCCTATAGACCAGAGACGAAGCCATTAGAGGATAAAGTCCAAAATACATCTTTTTCGTAAGGTTTGAACCCTTGTAGAGCCCTTTTTGGCATCCTCGCGGGACACCTAGTAAAAAACAAGTGAGTCCCTCGCTTGTTAGTAGTGCTCAACAAGTGAGGCACTGTCAAACTTAAAGAATCAGGTATTTATGAGGTGATAAATGAGGGATGATTTTGATATTCATGGAAAAGTCCTAGGAAATCACATCATTCGAGTCTCTAGTAGCCTCTGGAAGATCTAGAAGCCTCTCCCAAGCCTCCTCCAAGAGATATATAAAAATAGAAAGCCTTTGTCAAGGGGGGGAGAATTGAATGGTATTTTATGTTGTCCAATTGTAGAGGTATCCATCTACTACAACTAGAAGTCAGTGAAGCCTAGCCTGACCAAGGAGAGCCAAGGAGCAAGGAGGTTAAAGGAGCTTGCATCAACATTTGAGGTATGTGTGTCTTGATGTAATGTTCTTATGATTAATAATTGACCATTGGTTTTCCCTCATGAATGTTTGTCTTTTATGCATAAATGTTTATATATAGTTTATTTTTCTATAGATCACTTTAGATACAAGCTATATCTACTATTCTAACACTAGGAATAGAAGTAGAATGGTATCATTTTGTATTTGGTGTGCAGAAAGAAGTTTGTAGAAGTTGGAGTTGGAACTTCAGGACTACAAAATATAGGATACACTAAGGACAACCTTTAGGAAAATGTATGTCATTCTTCCATTTCCTTTTGTAATGATCTTATTGCTTGTTTCTAGGAAAACCATAAGAATTATATCCCCCCTTTCTGTCTAGGATTCCTAGGCTAATCCTAGGGAGATATTCTTGTTTATTCAGTGAGATCCCTATGAGACTTTGTCCCATAACATATTTCCTACCTTTTCCTCCATGTGTTGTTATTTTCATATGATTTTTATTCCACTCAGTCATCCCAGGGCCTAGATCTAGTAGATCTGATAGATCTGATCTAGATTTGGAAGATATGCAACAGATCCACCTTTTTCAAAAAGGAAAATTTTGTAAACCCTCACTTGTTGCATAATGAGTGTCCTGCGAGACCCTCACCAGTTGCATAACAGGTGTCCTGTGAGGCCCTCGCTAGTTGACAATCCTGTGTCCCGTGAGGATCCTTGTAGGGTCCACAAAAAAGGGCATGTAGGGTGCAAAAAAAAGTCCATTTTTTGTGAAACAATTTATGGGTTTTTTGCTGTGAAGCATAGGGTCCCTATTCTTGGGGAAGAAAACCTTTAGAACTTGGTTTTGCAAGGGATTTTTCATCATTCTTTGGATGACATGAAAAATAAAATGATTTTTTTGTGTGTGTGATCATCCTTTGTGAATCATTTTAGGACCTCTTTTCATAATTGCACTTATGAACTTTGGTGTCTAAAATTGTATTTTTGGGTGATTGGTTGTTGCATTTGGTTGAGTTTCATTTTGCAATTTTGTTTTACATATTTAAGATCCATTTCTTGTGATTTTTGGGTTGATATCCCGTGTAGACATAGGAGTGTGCCAGGGGGCATCGCTACCAATATTACACTACCCTTTTCTTTCTAATTTGTTGGTTTCCATTTGCATTGTGTGTTCTTGCATAGATCAGAAAAAATTTGCATTTTCATTGAAAAAAAATAACCAAAAATGCAAAAGTATTTCTTGCATGGTAGATTTTCTTTTGAAGCATTAGTGCACAAGTGCATTAGAAGCATTGGTTGGCTTCATATCTGATTTTTTGGTTGCTTGGTGTGTGTGAGGTCTTATTTTTTAAATTGGCAAAGAAAAAGAAGAGTCATTTTCCCTCCCATAACTAGAGCTCATTGAAGAAAATGAATTTGCATTAGTATACTTGCATTGTTTGGTTGGCTCAAGAGTCATCACATCATTAAAGTTTCATCCATTACCTTTGGAACTAAGCAATAACCATTAAAAATAAGCACTTAATCTAAAATCAATTAGATATTTTGTTTTTGATAGTGAACCAACATTAACTAGGCTTAGGGCCTTGGAATAGGATTGGAGAGTAAACTCTCCAAGGCCGCAAAACTCAACTTAAGAGTCATTAAAGAGAGTCAAAATCCATTCTTTCAACCAATGTGTCAAGTGCCTCCTCTAACATAGGAGTTAAGCACAAGGTCACATCGAGGTAAGTAGGGAGATTACCTCTCTCTGCTTGTTTGTGGTGTTTGTGATACCACTTTGATTGTTACATATATGAGGGTTCTGTTGGTTAACACCTTCATAGCTTTGATATTAGTTACCCTTCCCTTATGTGAGGTCAGACTTATGATTTATTTCCCATCCATTGATTGTTAGGTAGTATCCTTAGTGACCTTTCCTAGGGAGATACAGAGGCGACTGCAGGTGGGACATGCAAGTGATGCATGGGGCAGATGTTCGTTCGTGGTTTCAATTCCCCCAGAGGGTGCCTGCCTTAATAAAGGGTATTTGCACTAGTCAGGGATGTTTCATGTAGATAATCGTAACTTCTTCTCACACCTTTTCTATCTAATCTTATAGGGGACTTGATGCCCCCCCCATAGGGTTGGTTTTTGGAAGGCCCCTAAGCTAATTGGTTTACTTGTTGTTTTACTAGATTTGATTAGGGGTGTTATCTTTGATTCCGAGTCTAGGTTGACCATAGGTTTATTTTCATTTGTTAGTAACATAGTTTATTCACTATGGCAGAATTATCGTGCCAGTCCTGTCGGTTATGAGGACTTGAACCTATTACGGAGGTGAAACTGCCTCTAAAGAGGTGCAACATAAGTGACAAAGAATTTAAAGGGTCTTATATTTGTTTTGACAAGACCATTTTGGTTGAAGTGGAGGTGGTATATGAACGTCCTCCACCAAATTTCAATCCACCTTTAACTGAGACAGAAACCTCTTTACTTGTCCAAGTAAGGAAAATTTTCAGTGAGCCTTTCTCTTGATTTAGTCATCCACCTAGTGTGTCGTCTAGTGTAGATGAGCCTGTGATTCCATCCCCAAGTGGGATGAGGGGAAATTCCCCCGAGGGCATTCCAGTAATGTCCACATTGCCATCCCTTAGCTCCATTGGACCTACACCATCCATGCCTTTTTTATTTTGGTTCCTCACCTTAGGGGATGTCAGTTGTGTCATCATATCCATCTATTAGTATACCAAGTGTCCATACACCCATCCCTTCTACATAAATTTCCACTTTAGGATTACTTTCCAATGGGGGGCGAGCTTTGGTTTCAGCATGGGAAGTGGAGCTCCTTCCACCTCTACCAATCCTATGAGTGGCCCAACATCATCAGGTGTGGGTGTACCTTTTGCATGGATTATGCGTAATGGTTTTTGGGTTGTCCCTAGTCAGCCCAGGATAAATAGTTCTTCTAAATGTTTTCCTTTTCCATGGTTTAGCAAACCTTTCCCCGGGGGCACATCCCTTGTGGGAAACTAGGGTTTTCCCTTTGTCAACACCTCTGGTCCTGGGGTTTTCTTCCCTAGGAATAAATTTGGGAGCATATTTCCTCAAGGTTCCATATTTCCCCCTGGGGGAAATCCCCTTGGGATATTTTTTTGTTCTGGGAGTATTCATGCTCTTGGAAGTGCCACCATTCCTGGGGGGTACTCACTCTCCAATGATCCCTACAAATTCTATAAGTAAAAATACACAAGGGACCGAAAGGTCTATCTGGGAAAACAAATACTTCACTCCCTCCCAGTCTTCATTTGCACCATTGCCTTTCCTTTCCATGCTCGATTTACCCGATTTGTCACGGTTAAAAAAATACCCTATTTCCCATGACCCATCATAGCCAAAAATTCCATCAAATCTACCTTCATATATGTCAGGAAATGAGATACACTTCCACACTAAAACTATCAGAAGAGAAGAATAATTTAATCGAGAGCGTAAATGACAAAGCAATCACATAGTACACAGATATTTTACCCTGGAAACCCAAACAGGGAAAACTAGTATGCCTTGAGAGTTCTTCTCTCTTGTTGTCTTATTCAATATGAATAAAATGTTACATGTCTAACCTTGGTCCACACCTAAGACAAAATCGAAATCATTCCCTCTTTCTTACACAAGAAAAACCATGTAGCTAATATGGCTTACATCTGCATGACCAACAACCTTTAAATTACAGGCTCTTGGCAATTAGCCATTCATCATCTAAATATTCAAGATTCATTGATTATCCTATATGGCCTTACAACACGACTCTTTATAGGCTTTACAGCAGAAAAGACCCTAAATATATGGTTCCCAAAAATGGTTACATATCCATGTAGATCATTGGCTACAAATCTCGTGAATCTCAGGATTTTGTTACAGTCGAATACCAAGTTGGATTACCATTCGACTACTGGTCGACCTTCATTCGGAATTATTTCGTTCTCCACATTCCATCCTATCGACCTCTTTTCGTTTGACCTCTTTGAATTTTTTTCGGATCCTTTACCATGTCGAACCACCTCAATCTTCGACTTCGAATTTACTCGGTCGACTAACCTCAACCTTTGACTTGTTGTCGATCCACCTCGACTTCGACCATCAATCGATTCACCTCGAATTTCACTACAAAAAATATAACAACCCAACATTATCCCACTTTATGTCTTCTTTGCTGAAACTAGGAAATTCCTTTTGAAATTTTGTTCACAAACACAGGGAAGCAATGCCCATTGCTTCTTTGCACAAAGAGAATTTCATAGCACTCACAGACTTGGTCAACGAGTCGCCTATGTTTTCCAACATGTCTAATTTCTCCAGCAACACCTTGTTACACTCCACGATGTCTCTCACAAAATGGTATTTCACATCAATATTCTTAGTATTTGAATGATAAGAAGGGTTCTTTTCCAAAAATATTACACTTTGACTATTGTAACTTATCTTCATAGCTCACTTCTCAAACCTAATTCATGAACACATCATTTTCATCCATATTGCTTCTTTTCTTCCATAGGTGGCTGCCATGTATTCAACTTATGTTGTTGACAATTCTATGACCACATGTCACTTACTCATCCCAATTATTGCTTCACCAAACATCTTGAAGAAATATCCACTGGTTGACCTCCGTCGATCCAGATCTCCAGCCCAATCAACGTCTGCAAAGCCATGTACATTTAATTTACCAATGTTACCTCCAGGTTTTCCTTAGTAGCATATAGCATAGTCTTTCATGCCACACAAATACCTGAATACTCTCTTAACAGTTATTGAGTGCTCCTTTCTAGGCGTTGACATGTACCTCCTCAATTCTCCCACTGCATGGGAAATTTTTGGTCAAGTGCATACCATTTCATACATTAGACTACCAAAAACACTTTCATAGGGAACATGTGACATGTCCTCTATTTCTTCTTGTGTCTTTGGACATTATTCAGTAGTTATCCTTACTCCCATGGGATTGGCACCTTCACTGGTTTGTAATATCGCATGTTGAAACGTTTCAGAACTGCTTCAATACACTTCATCTTATTCAACGAGAAATTTCTATCACCTCGATCTCTCTTAATATCCATTCCCAGAATGAAGTTAGATGCACCGAGATCCTTTATGTTGAACTTGGAGGATAGTTGCTTCTTCACCTCCTTTATTGTGTCCATGTTGTTTCCAATCAACAACATATCATCGACATACAAAGCTACATATATGAAACTCCCACCTTCTTCCTTGGAATATATGTGGTGATCAACTTTGCTTCTCACAAATCCCAAACTAAGGATGTATGTGTAGAACTTATGGCACCACATCCTTGGTGATTTATTTAGACCATAAAGGGATCTTTTCATTTTACACACCAACTCTTTCTTTCCTTTTACTACAAATCCTTCAAAATGTTTCACGTAGATTTCCTCTTTCAGGTCCCCATGGAGGAACATTGTCTTCAAATCCATATGTTCTATTTCCAAATCAAATGTTGTAGCCAAAGACATTAGTACTCTAATGAAATTTAATTTTCCAACAGGGGAAAAAATATCACCAAAGTCGACTACCTCAACTTGGGAATACCCTTTCTCTACCATTCGAGCTTTGAACTTCTTGACTTGTCCTGCAGTATTCATCTTATTCTTCAATACCCATTTTCTATCGATGGGATTTCTTCC
Source organism: Picea engelmannii (assembly GCA_009831015.1). NCBI lineage: Eukaryota > Viridiplantae > Streptophyta > Pinopsida > Pinales > Pinaceae > Picea > Picea engelmannii. The sequence goes on along the minus strand of ML783884.1, from coordinate 1,046,686 downwards.
GCTAGGTAACTTGACTAAATCACATGTCTCATTCTTGTGCAAGGATTACATGTCTTTGACCATGGCATCCTTCCATAGTTTACCCTCTCCTTATTTGAATCCCTCATTGACCGCCTTGGGCCCATCGTCGATGGAAGTTAACATGAATGAAGAATGGAAGTTGGGAGGACGATACCTTCCAACTGGTTTTCCTACTCTTTATGGCCTCCTTACCCCCGAATTATATTGTTCCACCTCTTCCTTTGATTCAATCGACTCATCTAAATCATCTTCTTCGTTCCTCAATTCAAACTACACCGTCTCAGGATTATTCTCATTCTGAACAATTTCTTCATTCTTAGACTTACCTCCAACTTTTCTGAAGACCACATCTTGACTTTATATTGTTCTCCTTGATGTAGGATCTCGGAGTTTATATCCTTTCATTCCTTATTTTTATCCAATGAAAATACATTTGATTGCCTTCTTGTCCATCTTGCTTCTCTTTTCCCTGGAAACATGCACAAATGCATCACAACCAAATACTTTGAGATATGAAACTGAAGGCTTCTTACCCGACCATACCTCATGTGGAGTCATGTCGACTAGCATCAACGAAGAAGACATATTCACTAGATATCTTGCAGTGTCGACTACCTTTGTGCATAATTATTGTGTGAGCCCATCACCATTGAGCATTTTGTTTACCTTGTCCATCAACGTTTTATTCATTCTCTCGGTAACTTCATTTTGTTTTGGGGTATATGATGTGGTATTTTGGCATGTTATTCCATACTGCTTGTAGAACTAATCAAATTATTTTCCACATAATTCACCATTGTTGTTAGTTATTCGTGCTTTAATATTGTTATTTGTATGGTTTTCTACAAGAGCTTTAAACCCTTTAAATTTCTCGAAAACCTTTGATTTATTCCTCAAGAAATATATCCATGTTTTCTTGGAAAAATCATCTATAAAGGAAACATAATATAGAGATCCACCAAGTGAAGACACTGTAACCGGGCTAAACACATCACTATGAACGAATTCTAGAATCCCATTTTCCATTGCCGCTCCAGATGGGAACCTCACGTGACCTTGTTTTCCATATATGCAATGTTCACAAAAGTCGACTTGTAAACCACATTCAGGAAAAACCTTGACCATACCTTTGTTATGCATAGTTTGAAGTCCTTTTCTCCAATCTGTCCCATACTCTTGTGCCATAGCATGATTGGCTCGACTTTACCATGTCTTCTCGAGTCGGTTTGTACCAACTCATCCCATGTCGAGTCAAGCTGAGTCAAAGTCGAGTCGACTTCAGGAGAAACGATTCTATTGCATCTAGTCCAGTCGACATTCCCTAACATCTTTTATAGGGGTCCAATCTAAACTCCTTTCATCAATACCATCGCACCTCTGAAAATCTTGCACGAATCCTTCTGAAATAAAGTGTGCACTTCAACATCACTAATCTTGTTGACATATATCAATTTTATTTCCAAACCCAAAATGTGTATTACACATGTAAGGGTTCTTTTCCTCCCATCCTGTAGTATCAGTTGAACTCTTTCTCGTCCAAAAATTTTGGTTGTCGAGTCATCCCCCAATAACACATCACCTCCATCACATTATTCATACTCGCAAAACCATTCTCTATGTTGTATCATATGATAGGATGCTCTTGATCCAAACACCTTGATCCAACTATGTACTAGTCGACACTAGGTACACATCACCGCCCGTATCTGGGGTCATCTTTCTCTTAGTCTATTGCTTCTTCTCAGATCCTGTACTAACTTCCATCGCCCTCAACTTGCAGTACTTTTTTAATGCCCAACTTTACCACATTTCCAACATCTTCTTGTCAACTGAACTAGGGATTTATATCTACCCTTCGACTTAGAATTTCTACCAGAGAACTTGCCTTTATCACTTTCACCCGATCGGTGTCTTTCCACTAAAGAATATTTGGTCAATCCTTCCATGTTCTTTCTTCTCATTTATTCTGATAATAGATAAGCAACCATGTCTTCTAGCACTAGTGTGGTTGCATTACTCCCTATAGCCACAACTAAGATATCCCAGAAGTCTGGAAAAGAAAAAAATAGGCTAATGCACTTCTCCTCCTCAGTGATTTTAATATCCATAGACGATAATTGGCTTATGATGAGATGTTTCTTTTAGATTCATCGCATTAGTTTTTTCATATTCGACGTTTCGGACCAAACTAGTGTGGTCCATCATCAGGAAAAGTATTATGAGATATGAAGACATTAAAATGGTATTAAATGCATTTAAATGCTCAATCACCAAACTGCCATCACTCATTCTCAGAAGATACAATTTCTTTTTGAGAAACAACTTATTTACTAGATATTTCGACTAGTATAAGCTTCCCAACTTGTCCCACGGTTTCTTGGTCGAATCTTCACCTAAGACATTTAGCTGTATTGAATCTCCAAAACAAATATGAATCATACTTCTTGCTCTTCTTTCGAGTTTCTCCCATTCTTACGTCGACATGCATGTCGGTTGGGTACCTTGATAGACTGATGTCCATTGTTCTCGATATACAAGAATATCTTCCATTTTAAGCTTCCAAAGATCAAAATCATGGCCATTGAATTTTTCCATCTCTATTCTTGAGCTACTCGCCATTCTTTACCATGATATTTAGCACAATTTATGATTTGCAACTCTTACTGTACCTAGGGTTTAGCTCTCATAGTCAAGATTGGTAAATCAAGATCCAATTCAACACGTCAAATATTAACACTAATATGATGCCACTTTTCATTAAATGAGATACACTTCCACACTAAACCTAGCAGAAGAGAAGAAAATTTAATCAAGAACGTAAATGACAAAGCAATCACACAGTACACTGAGATTTTACCCCGGAACCCCAAACTGGGAAAACCAACATTTCTTGAGTTTTTTTCTCTCTTGTTGTCTTATTTAATCTGAATAAAAGGTGACATGTCTAACCTTGGTTAAAACCTAAGACACAATTGACATCATACCCTCTTTCTTATGGAAGAACAACCCTATATCCAATTTGGCTTACATCTGCATGATTAGCAACCTCTAAATTACAAACTCTTAGAGATTAGCCATTCATCATATAGATATTCAATATTCATTGATTATCCTTTACAACCTTACAACATGCCTCTTTATAGGATTTACAGCAGTAAAACCCCTAAAGAAATGGATCCCAACAATGGTTACAGATCCATGTCGATGATTGGCTACAAATCCCGCAAAACTAAGGATTTTGTTATAGTCGACTACCAAGTTGGATTACCAATTGACTACCAGTCGGCCTTCATTCAGTCTTCAGTTGGTCGCCACATGACCTCCTATCAACCTCTTTTCATTTGACCTCTTTGACTTTCGGTTGATTCCTTTACCATGTCGAACCGCCTCGACCTTCGACTTTGACTTTACCCAATCGACTAACCTCGACCTTTGACTTGGTGTCGATCAACCTCGACTTTGACCATCAGTCGATTCACCTCGAATTTCAGTGAAAAGACTATAACAACCCAACAAGATATTCCAAAAGTTAGGAGAGGACCCCTCTACACACATCATGGCTTACCACTTGTAGTGTTCATCCAACTCGGTGATGGATGATAGTGTGAGGCTATGTCTTTTCCAGGAATCCTTGACTGGAGACTCCACCAAATGGTACATTGAACTAAACGATGGTTCTTTAGAAGATTCAACAACCTGGCTATGACATTTTTAACCCACTACCAATTTCCTATTCGATACGAGATAGAAATGAAGCTCTTAACAACGCTACATCAAAGTAATTCCACTCACATATCCTATCATATACATGAGTGGTTTCATAGGCGTATGATGATTAAGATTCAGATTATGGACAAGATCCTTATGGAGTGGTTCACCAAGTCCCACTTACCACCCATTTCCAAGGATTTAGCTATGGTCAGGGAAATCACCAAGGATTAATCCATTTTATGTGCCCAACATTTGGACTTGTTTTATTCTCATTCGGGTACTCTATATGACATCATTCCAAATGATCCTCGCCCGTCAACTGATCCATGTAAACCAAACCAAACACCCCATGGTGATGGTGTGGTTGGTTCTATTTCACATGCATTTGTTAAACAGTTAGTTGATCATACGGGTCAAATGTGAATTAAGTCACACCCGTCAATTGTTGACACTAATACTCAAATTGTTGCACTCCCTTCTCAAACCTCTGAGGTGAATTCGGTGCATTTCGTGCAACCGAAGACTCCTCAGCAACCTGGAGGTAAGAAAACAAGGAACAAGAAGAAGAATTCCAATAATGAGAAAGGGTTTGCCTCTACCCAAAACACCCAAGAGGGAGGCACTAGATAAAGTGGAAGAATCATTTTCCCTTCACGATTTGTAGGGAATACCATCCTACTCACCAGTTCCCTAGGAAGGACAAGGTCCATAGGTTTTTAGCACAACAACAGGCCCCCCAACAATCTGTTATTCTAGCGCATCATTTCCCCCCTCAACCTCAAAACATGGTTTCCACAAATCTTTCCCCTCTGCAACGAGGCATGGTAGGTACTCCTCACCACGAGGGGTATTCCTTGAATGTTTCCATTTACATGTGTGACCAAACGGTCAATTTCAAAACATGAACCAAGAACTATGAAATTGTTGAGCCTTCTCATGATGCTACAAAAGAAGCATATTCTTCCCAACCTAGTGTCCCTCTGTAGATAGAGAAGCCATAATTTGATGCACCACTTCTCCCCTCGAAGAAATTTATTCAACACACAATGCATAATCCTAACACACAGACTACCCACAACTACAGTATTGTGGAAGACTTGGCCCAGGCCCCTTGTGCCATGTCAGGGCTTGAATTCCTCCAAAGATGCCCCACTTATCCTAAATCCTGTTGGAAATATGGCTACAGCAAGAATGACGCAGATGATCAAGGTTGTCATTGATGGCAATCGATTGTTTATGAAGAACAGATGCTGCA